>LPNX010012189.1:1352798-1400900 GCA_001517045.1 Pseudotsuga menziesii
ATCTTCATAACATTCTGGTTCACTAGAATCAATCATCAATAAATAATACATTGAAGGAGAGAATCGTTCAGGTGGTCTACTTAACCTAGTAGATATTCTTACACTTGTAGTAGTTTGAGGTACCTCTTGTTGTTCTTGATTTTCTGGTATCTTTGGAACTTCATTTTCTTTGATTTCATCAATCACTATGTATTATGTGTTTTCCTTTTCTACTTTCTCCATGCAACTGATATTTGTACATAACATTTTCATTGAATACCACATCTCTAATCTTAATGATTTTTTGATCTTCATAATCCCATAAGCGATAACCAAAATCAACAACCCCTTATCCAATAAAGGTGCATTTCTTGGATTTGGCATCAAGATTTGTTCTATTTTTTTTATCAATATGGACAAATGATTCACAACCAAAAATTCTAGGAAATGGCCCATTTAAATTTTTACTTGTCCATGCCTTCTCTAAAATTCCACCATCCAAAGTGCTTGAAGGCCCTCTGTTTATTAAATAAATAGAAGTGACTACAACATCAACCCAAAACTGTAAGGGAAGCCCTGCATGTAATCTCTTACACCTTGCATGCTCCATGATCATCCTATTCATCCTTTTAGACACACCATTTTGTTTTGGTGTTCCTGGGGTTGTCTTGTCTCTATGAATCATGTGTTATGAATAGTAACTATAAAAATCCTTGTTGCAGTATTCACCTCCATTATCATATTTGAGACACTTCAATATTTTCCCTATCTCATTCTCAACCAAATATTTCCACTTCTTAAAAGTAGAAAACACATCAAATTTTTTGTCTAATGCAATAAACCCAAGTTTCTCTTATTGCATCATCAATAAAAGTAACATAATAACAAGAGCCACCAAGAGATTGCACCTGATTCGGTCCCCATACATATGTATGCACAAGCTCTAACTTTTCACTCTTCTCTTGTTTACCAACACTAGGAATTCTAACTCTCTTTTGTTTTCCATAAGCACACTTCTCACATAATTCCAAACTTACCTGCTTCAGATATGGAAGCAATTTCCTTGAGTGGAGAATCTACATCCCCTCCTCACTCATGTGTCCAAGCCTATGATGCCACAACTTTGTACCTATTTTAGTGGAAGCTGCAGAGATAGAATAATCAGTGTTATGAGGAAATAAATACAACCTACCTATCCTATCTCCTTTTGTTATTACCAGTGCTACTTTAGTGATCTTCCACCATGCTTTTTCAAATGTATACAAACATACACTATCTCCCAACTTCCCTATTGAGATCATATTTTTTTCATAGTAGGAATGTGCCTTACGTCGTTTAGAAGTCATCCATTTCCATTATTTAACTTAATTTGTACATTACCTATTCCAACAATTTTACATGGTTCATCATCCCCCAATAAAACATGTCCAAAATCACCTGGAACATAATCATGAAAGAACTTCCTATCGGTTGTAGCATGACATGAAGCCCCTAAATATACTACCAAGTAATAACTAGTATTATCTAATGAAAGAATCAAAGCATATTGTAACACATCACCTGCTACATTAGCTTCCTGAGTAGCCTCATGCTGCCCATCTCCTTTCTTCTTTGGATCCCTGCAGTCTTTCTTCAAATTTCCTCTCTTACCACAGTTCCATTACTCTATATTTCCAAGTCCAAACTTGGATATTCCCTTTCTAGACTTGTTGCAATAAGCTAAACACTTTCCTGTCTCCCTTTTTCTTCCCCTGCTCTCCATGGTCAATGCATTACCTAATGTCTTACCTGTGATTTTTCTTCGCATTTCCTCACGAAGAATAACACCAACAACATCATCAAATTTAAGAGTGTTTGAACCAAAGACAGAGTTACTTACAGCCATGACCAAGCCATTACATCTTTATGGCAATGAGCAGAATATTAGAGTATCCCTAACCTCATCATCAAAATCCACTCCTACAGAACTTAGCTGATTAGTAACCGTATTAAATTCATTTAAATGGTCAGCAACAAATCCACCTTCTGACATATTCATATTAAATAAATGCTTCATTAGAAATACCTTGTCAGAAGGAGAGGGTTTTTCATAAAGATTAGCTAATGCACCCAACACACCCTCCATTGTATTTTCTTTTCAAATATTGAAAGCCATTGATGAAGCCAGGAACAACCATATCGTTCCCAGTACCTTTCTACCAAGAATCTCCCATTCTTCGTCCTTCATAGTCATCGATTGTTTTGTTTTTCCTCCCATTGGTAGGAACATATCATTTTGCTACATATAGTCCTCCATTTGCATCTTCCATAACTGGTAGTTTTGGTCGTTAAACTTCTTGACCCTAAAATTTCCTTCTTCTCACATTTTTCCCACTCGAACCAGGAACCCTTCTTTCCTATGAGTTTACCAGCTAAATAGACCTTTTGGATTTGATACCGATTGTTAGAAAACAGGATCGCAAAGAAATAACAATAAACAAAATGTGAATATTAAAACATATAAAATATTACAAGAGAGACACCAATATAATGTGGTTCACCCAAGATGGGCTATGTCCACACAGAAATTGCTAGTCCACATGGATACAACCTGCAACAAACCTCGTTGCACTTCCTCTTCACTCAGTCATGGTCTCTTTGACACAATCACAGAGATTGTTTTACAAGTCTACAATACAATACACCGTTATATTACAATGCCTTCTTATTATAAAGGGAATACCATAGGAAAATACCATGAGCTTCCCAAAACCATGGGCCTGTAAATCACACATTATTGATCAATACATGACTTTGACCCCCCCCCCCCCTCCCTCACCCTGGACCCCCCTAATGACTATAGTGTGGGGGGAATACACCCCACACCCCCTATCTGAAATAACATCTCTAAATCAAAAAGATCAGGATCCACAACCAACAATGATGCATATACCAATCATGACATAACACTCTTTTTTCAATAGAATGTTACATATTTTGGAAACCATTACTTTGTCTTGACCCTCATTGGGATTATTAAAAGATTCATTTTTTTCTTTACCAAATGCTTCATATACATGGCCTTACAAATCTTGTTGGTTTGATATTCCTTTAATTAGTTGGTAGCACATAATATTTGAGCTATTAACATATTCATTAGAGAAATTGCTCTTTTCTAGAGACTCCAGCAAATTCAGAAAGGTTATGAAGATGAATAAAGTTTTCAGTTAGCATGAGATCTTGTTGTATCTATTACCCACATAATTTAATCACCACAACGTCCCTCTAAGAATCTCAAAAACCCTTTAAAAGATATGTAAGATTCCCATAAAAAGGTAGAAAGAAATATGTCATTGTTTCACAGGTCAATATTTATAATATTTTCACAAAACCCATCCCTATGATAGTTCTTTTTGTATGTTCGAGTGCCCTATGACTCGTTGGGAGAACCTTTGTTTTGAGAAACCACGAGCCAAGGGCACCTAAGCCATCAAAATCACCCAAGGATCACACCCAACCTAGACCGCACCAACCCTTAGCATGGTTGGATTTAAATTTCGCCTCCCAAGAGCAGCGGGTTTTGATCTTGGGCCGCCAAGCAAATGAAACCCCTCTCGATCGTTTACTCTACCGGAATTTGAAAAAAAGGTGGGGCCTTCTATCCCGATTTCATGCTCCTACAATGCAATGCACCCTAAACATGCCCATTCACCGAACCACACTCCCATTCAAGTGAGAAATTCCTTCGAGAGAATCGAACACGGGTCACACCATCATTACAAGAGCGACTTACCATTCAGCTACTTACTCCACCTTTCCCATCCCTATGATGGTTGATAACATTATTAAAATAAAATGTGCAAACATTATTTTCAAAGAAGTTGATGAAGGCACTATTAGAGGTTAAAATATTCATAAAGTTGATTAAGGCAGTAATAGAGGTTAAAATATTCATAAATGAACCATTAGGAGACATCATAAATATAACAAGTTGAGAAAAGAGCCAAATTGATGGCCCATCCGGAGAATCTGTATTCTCATAGTTTAAAATAAAAGCAAATCCAAAGCGTTGATATCTACTAAAATAACAAAATAAAAAACTTTGATCAGAACTTTGACAAAATCGAAAACCCAAGCGGCAATAGACTGCCAACGTGCTCAAACTTAACTGAGGCTTTAATAAGATCTTTCCTAAATCGTTTGTGCTTCATATTTTTTTAGGTGTTATTTCCTTTTTCCAAAGATGCACAATAAATTCTATTGCTCTGACAAATAACAAGTAGACACCAAGATTTTCTTCAACGTTTTCTTATTTTCCTCAATTGTTGCAACAATCGATATTGTTAATCGCCTAATTATTCCATATTGTATCTATTCCAATATGTATACAAAAAAATATTTGTTGATCGATCACGATGACCATACTCTATCTACCATACCGACCTCCTCCTCTTCATGGGGCCTCTGTTCTAGACGCATACACTCTCTCTGTATACTTGTTGCTTAAATTTATAAAACATAAGCTAGACATCATGCCCAGACATTGCATCGTTTTACCTCACTGATTTGCAGAAGCATGACTACATCTCATCTAATCTAGGATATAAAGACGAAGAAAAATTGGAAATGAGATCTCACACTAGTGGCTGGATGCAACATTGGAGACACAATAAATCTATTATTCCTACCTCTATCACTATTTAAGAAACATGCACTTTTAACCACCAATGACTCACGCAGGTTGTAGTTATCACTTACAACAATCTACCCTAATCTATAAAGACCCTAATAAGAAAAAAACAAAAGAAAAAAGAAAAACCAATATTAGAACCCTACAACCTAGCTAGTTGAGTCTTGTACACTATAATCAAAACTATAAATTCACAATACTATACATAAATTCATCTTACCACCAGAGGAGGGTGTAGCAGAAGAGGAGATATTGGCATCTTAGAAATTTTGGCTCGAATGAATTTGGTGATAAATTGAGAAGTACTTCTAAAAGCATAGAAAACTAACAACGGAAAAGTGATTGAAACAAGAAACAACATGAGAGGTCTAGAAGAAAAGGTACTTGGAAACTTGGATATCTCGGCATTCACTTTGTAGGCAAAGGGAAACTCCAAAGCGAGAGTTTGATTGATAGATATGCCAAATGAAGGACTACTGCTATCCTTAATTAAAAAACACAAACACTTGAGAGATATCTGTTGTACACTCTTGAGATTAACTAAGAGCACAGAGTCCAGTTTTTCGTGTATCATACCACTACATACACAACACACAAAACCAATCAATAAGCATTAAAAACTAAAACCAATAAGCATTAAAAAATAAAACAAGAACAATAGACACTCACTATATATTGGTGGGAAAGAATTCCCATTATTAGTCACAAGGCACGTAACCTCCATGGATACATTTTTCTTAAATAATTCCATGTTCTTTCCTATTGAGAGTTGCTTATCTGAGTAATAGGTTCAATGCTAAAATTTGTCAAATCGAGAGCTCCTATACAATGAACTTTGAGAAAAAAAGATGGTATTAGTAAGAGGTTGGATAGGTTCCTTTTATCTGAATCTCTTCTCCCTTGCCTCTCTTACTACAGGACTTGGGCTACTCCTACAAATGTTTCTGATCATTACCCTATTTGTTTGGAATGGGGTTCAAAAAATTGCTCTCAAGGTTGGCCCTTTAAATTTAATAGAGCATGGATTATGGAGGAGGAATTTGCTCAGTTGGTGCTTTCCTCATGGAAGGCCCCTCTGGATTTGGACAACTATAGTCATATGGATGTTCTTACTCTTAAGTTGCGTAGACTTAAGGGTACTGTCAAGGCCTGGGAGAAGGTGAAGAATCTGGAAAGGAAGCAGCATATTTTGGAAATCAATGAAGGTATATCTAATATCTTATTGGAATACTCTGGTATCATTTCGGCTTCCAATGTTGACAAACTGAAAACCCTTCAAGATAGGAAGGATAAATACTGGGCCCATGAGATAACTACTCAGAGGTTGAAGAGTAGGGTTCAGTGGATAAAGGAAGGGGATGCAAATACGAGATTTTTTCACTCATATGCAACTTCTAGAAGGAATACTAATACTCTTTGGTCTCTAAATGATTTGGAAGGCAACTCTGTCTTTGAGGACGCTGGACTTAAATGGAAGGCAACTCTGTCTTTGAGGACGCTGCACTTAAACAGCTTGGTAAATAGCACTTTACTGATCTCTTTGGTGATGACAATTCTACTTATATTGCTGACCAACTTAGAGTTATCAGACTCTTCCCGAACATGACTACTGATGAAGATATTGCTTGTTTCCTTAATCCCATTTCTATCCTGGAGGTTGAAGCTGTACTTAAAGGTTTTAAGAAGGATAAGAGCCCAGGACCTGATGGGTGGCCTGTCGAGTTCTTCCTGGCTTTTTTTGACCTAGTGGGGGAGGACTTGGTAGTGGCGGTGGAGCAGGCTAGATTACATGGAAAAAATTTTGGAGCCCTGAACTCTAGTTTCTTGACCCTGATGCCTAAGTGTGAAAAACCTGTGTCTTTTGCTGACTTCCGGCCCATATCCTTATGTAACCTGGTCTACAAGGTCATCTTCAAGATTGCTGCTCTTAGACTAAAGCCTATCCTTAACAGATCCTGTTACGGAGAGAAATTCCTATGGCTTGGGGTACCACAACAGACAGCTTGACTCCAGAAATCAATCTTTCCCAGTATGCAATAGAAATAAAATGTCTAACACTAAAGGATTAGACCTCGTACCTTATTCCGGACGGTTGAAGTAGATCCCCGTTGAGCTTTCCAATCTTCAGCTTGAATTGCTATATTACTTCCTCAACCACAAGTAAACAATACAAGCATTCTATATATCATGGTGTTAGATCTATTCTAGCATATATAATCAATAATGTAAAAGCATTTGACATAATCCCATGGATAAAATATTCATTCAAATACACATCATTGGACAGGAAAAGATATTTCTATTAATATTAATCAGAGATTACAAGATACAACCTCTGACGGCACGTCTGCGAACTGGAGAAACTGAATCCCCCACTTGGGACTCCACCACTTCAATCCTCCATCTCTCGATAACAAGCTCACAAGCAAAGGGCAAGCTTGGGAAGAACACAAAAGTGCTCCAAGGGACAAAGGGATGCAGACTCAAGCATAAGTTCCGACAACAATGGACTATAGTTTCGTTGCTCTTAACTCTCTCTTATGCCTTCAATGTACCAAGGGGTTCCTTATATAGCTTTTCAAAGGGGTACTGAAAGGTCGAATCCGAGCGATCTCAAGGCATATGGAAGGCCAGGAGTCAAATGAGTCAAATCCATGTCAAGGAAAACTCCAAAAGGATTTGGATTATTTACACATCCCGATGTACGCGGTTATATGGCTCAAACCCGCGTATGTATGCACTTATAAGGTTAAAATTCGCGTATAGCATTTTTCATGTGTTTTTAGGGATGATCAAGGAAACATCAAAGGACAAAAAGTGGTCCATAGGGGTTAAGGATTCTGCAGCGGGACAGGGGAAGGCCATACAAAGTGTGATTCACCTAGAGTGGTGAAATCCGCTATAACAGATGCCCCCTAATGTATGAGATCAGAGGGGTTATACGATGGCCGAAATATATTATAAGTCCATCCCAGAAGTGGAGTGATGAAGGATCCCAAATGGAAGACCAGCCACCCAATCAGCATAGTACCATAATACAACTCTGCATATAACTACAAATACATATAGCAGTCCTGGATACATAAGAGTACAATAGCCATGAATAGGCATGATACATGATATCACATATGTGGTCATAGCCACGTACAATATACATAGATCAGAATCTCCATGATGAAGATATACAACGGACCATGATCTCCAAAATGGCTGAAGATATATAATAGATCAAGATCTCCATAGTGGCTGGAAATGTCTAACATACACTGGAATCAAGTCATGAGAGCTGAAATCTCATGAACGCTGGCATGATCAAGGAGGTAGCATATAAGAGATGCCACCAATCTGGAAATTCTTCTACACAAACCGCTACGAGTACATGTCCTACTATGCGAATAGAGGTGTCGAGGTCGAACATAGTAGTCCATCGTCTGATTACCGGTCATTAATGTATACCATTAATAGACGCAAGATCACCCACCAATGATGAAAATGGGAATCAAGGTACTAGAGTGCAAACTAACAAGTGTGAATAAATGTGTTGAGGTCAAACACTTGAAAGGATCCATTGATCAGGGGACATTGATGTATTCCCAAGAAACTGTCGATGGCGAGAGAACTTGCCACTGATGACTGCAAGTCTCAAGGCACTCAAAATGACTCTAGACTCCAATCCCAGAATAAATGATCTGAAGTCGATGGGATGAAGTCCGCTGGAAGGAGGGCATTAAGGCATCCCCCATAATCCAACACGAGGTACTCAGCAAGGCTATATAATGTGGAAAAACTCGATCATAGGTGCACGAACCAGTAACTATACTGGGAATGGATGACATGCAAAGTCAAGATAACTGAGGAATGGCCGACTCAAGTTTCAACTTCCTTCGAACAAGAGCATAACGGCGTATGGTGACTGAATGAAGGCAGCATAGACTCTATATACAAACTGGGACATCTCTGTGACATAGGAGGCATCAACAGAGGCTCCGTAGGGACTGGAAGCTTAACCAGTCAGTGGAGATAAACTCAGATAAACGAGTACAACTCCTAAAGTCAAACTATAACCCAACCAATGGATGTGATATACAGTGCTCTGTTCGAAGGCGACACAACTCGATAGCTGCCAAAGATAACATCTTTCCTTGTCCGGCTTTTTGGTTTTTTGATTTTTTTGGGCTTTTTCAGTTATTTGAAAAGCTTGAAAAAATAATAAACTAGCTTTATAGTTACAAACTAGGAGGAGACGAGTGTCATAAGGGAAAACAAACTAGTTCCAAGTAGTGGAACATACCTATGCTCAATGCAAGGATACATGTGTAGGATATCGACACTTGGGGAAAAATCCCCTCCCGGTAAAAGGGAATCAAGTTGCGAAGGATATAAAAAATGGCTCTGCATGGCTAGACATGAGACAAGCTCGGGCTATATGGCTGAAACGCAATGTCGGGGGAGCCGGCATAAAGCTCAATAAGGCAGGCAAAGCTCATGATAATGCATTCACAACTTGACATGAGGGAGTCCTGAGGGAAATCGGCCAGCATAAGATCAAGAGGAGTATGAGGCTCTTGTGAAATGTCATGGCAGTACTATACAATGGACTCCCGGACCTAAGAGAGGACTCACAGCATGGGTACCAAATTCAAAGGGGAGTTAACTAGGGCACCCATGTAAAGGAAAGCTCTACCATCCACATCGTACCACTTCTAACAGCAGCATGAAGGTTCCGTGATACCATGGAATGGGTTCATACCTAAGGTTCAGATGGAACGGTCATAAGGCAATGCATAAGTGCAAGCGGATGTGAAATCCTAACCTATATGCCAGTTCAAACATAATACCTGTGGCAGGCACGAACGGGTCGAAACCTCGGAGAGAGTGTACAAAACTTGGACCCTACATGACAACCATATTAGTCCAAAACAACCCAAGATAGTCAATAAATAATCCAAACTATAGGATATAGGGAGGAATGATCATGACAACAGCACCCAAAGGAAACAATGCGGTGAACGATGAGACATAAAAAGGAAACTAAGGTGTAGACCCAACGTTCACGCATACACTACCACCCCAGTGAGGGTGACCACTGGTGTAAAGACCGAGCGAAGGGAAAAAATCCTCCACAAATGGAGTAGAGGATGGAAGATGACCATTCCCAAATCTATGAGCATGGTAAGGGGCTGTGATGCCCCCAAGTCTGACACAAGGGTCCGTACTAAGACCAAGGACGGGTGATAAGATACTAGGCATGCCAAAAATAAAAGGACCCGAACTCAAGAGAGCATAAATATACTCAAGTCATCACGATCCCAAAGGCCAACTAGCGCACAAAGAGCACACTCCTAAGAAAATCTACAGCCAAAATACAAGCAAAGGGGAGTGTCAATGGATGAACATACTATAAAATGCAACCCAGAAACAAGGAGAAACAAAGAGCAAGTCAATAATATCAAGCCCATTGTACCGATAAAAAACCCCCAAAGGAAAAATGACTAGGAAATCCCCAGCAGAGTCACCAATTCTGTTACGAAGAGAAATTCCTATGGCTTGGGGTACCACAACAGACAACTTGACTCCAGAAATCAATCTTTCCCAATATGCAATAGAAATAAAATGTCTAACACTAAAGGATCAGACCTCGTACCTTATTCCGGATGGTTGAAGTAGATCCTTGTTGATCTTTCCAATCTTCAGCTTGAATTGCCATATTACTTCCTCAACCATAAGGAAACAATACAAGAATTCTATATATCATGGTGTTAGATCTATTCTAACATATATAATCAATAATGTAAAAGCATTTGACATAATCCCATGGATAAAATATTCATTCAAATACACATCATTGGACAGGAAAAGATATTTCTATTAATATTAATCAGAGATTACAAGATACAACCTCTGACGGCACGTCTGCGAACCGGAGAAACTGAATCCCCCACTTGGGCCTCCACCACTTCAATCCTCCATCTCTCGATAGCAAGCTCACAAGAAAAGGGCAAGCTTGGGAAGAACACAAAAGTGCTCCAAGGGAAAAAGGGATGCAGACTCAAGCATAAGTTCCGGCAACAATGGACTATAGTTTCGTTGCTCTTAATTCTCTCTTATGCCTTCAATGTACCAAGGGGTTCCTTATATAGCTTTTCAAAGGAGTACTGAAAGGTCGAATCCGAGCGATCTCAAGTCATATGGAAGGCCAGGAGTCAAATGAGTCAAATCCATGTCAAGGAAAACTCCAAAAGGATTTGGATTATTTACACATCCCGATGTACGCAGTTATATGGCTCAAACCCGCGTATGTACGCGCTTATAAGGTTAAAAGTCGCGTATAGCATTTTTCATGTGTTTTTAGGGATGATCAAGGAAACATCAAAGGACAAAAAGTGGTCCATAGGGGTTAAGGAGTCTGCAACGGGACAGGGGAAGGCCATACAAAGTGTGATTCACCTAGAGTGGTGAAATCCGCTATAACAGATCCTTATCTGCCCAACAATTTGGCTTTCTCAAGGATAGACAGATAACTGAACCTGTGGGCATTAACCATGAATTATTACACTCCATCAAGACTAAGAATTCCAATGTCTTGGTTCTTAAACTGGACCTGGTTAAAGCTTTTGATAGAGTCAATTGGACATTCATCAGACTTTTTCTTATTCAGATAGGCATTCCCCTATTGGGTGTTAATTGGATTATGGGCTGTGTTTCTAGCTCATGCTTTGTTGTTTTCATTAATGGATCCCCCTCGGATTTTTTTCCTACTTCCAGGGGCTTATGTCAAGGCTTCCCTTTGTCTCCCTTGTTATTCCTTTTGATTATTGAGATCCTCAGCCGTATTATTTTGGATGCTCAACATAAAGGTTTTATCAAGGGCTTCCAGTACTCTCCTGATCTGTCAATAACACACTTGTTATTTGTTGATGATGTTATCTTAATTGGTGTTGGTACTGTTGATGAATGGAGTGCTTATAAAGATGCACTAGATTTATTCTGTTCAACTTAGGGGATGACTGTTAGCATGGAAAAATCATCTTTTCTCTATCAGAATGTGGATGCTGATATCAGGGATAAAATTATTGAGCTGCTTCCTTTCAGGATGACCCCCCTTACTGATGGTTTTAAGTATTTGGGTTATCATCTGAAACCACTGGGGTATCATACCTCGGATTGGAGATGGATGATTTAATTATTAGAAAAAAAGATCCAAAATTGGACCTACATGTTTCTCTCTCTTGGTGGTAGGGTGGTTCTTATTAAAGTTGTTCTCACTGGGTTGGCTATCTACTGGTTTGCTTTGGCTATATGCCCCAAATCTATTCTAAATGTACTACGTAAAACTATTTTCTCGTTTCTTTGGGGGTCTTCTGCTAGCCATTAGAAGCCACATTTGGTTAGTTGGGAAACTCTATCCTTACCTATTGAATATGGTGGCTGGGATATAAAGCAACTTGAATGGTTTGGTATTTCTTTGAGATTGAAAAGTATGTGGCAGCTCCTTTCTAGTTCTAGTATTTGGAGAAGAATAATTGCTCATAAATACTTAAAGAACGGACCCTTAGAAGAATAGATTAGAGCCCAAAAATTCATTGTAACTGGTACTTCTTACTTTTGGAATGGGTTCATAAGTATTTTGGAGTGGATTACCTATCAGTTAGGTTGGACGGTGGGGAATGGTTTAAATATTAAGGTGGGGGTGGATCCTATTGTTGGGCACAACTCACAGTACCTTTTATCTGAGGAGCTCAGAGAGTACCTCAATGATCTAGGGATATCTTACCTTGCTCAGGCACAAAATCTGGATGTGTGTGGTTCAGAGGGTTCTAATTGGTACTCTGCATCTGATCTGTATTTGGGTGGAGATTGGGATGTACAATGGTGCTTACATGTTAAGGGCCTGACTCATGGGGGCATAAGGATTGGGACTGCTAAGGATAAACTTCTTTGGATGTATGATAACAAGATGGGTAAGGTGACTGCTAAAAAAGATTATGATCTTATTTTCTCTAATCATGGGACTATCATGGATAATGATATTATTTTGAAGATTTGGCCCTTTAATATTCCCCACAAACTGAAGTGTTTTATATGGCTCACCTGTTATAAGAAAATCAACACTTGGGATACTTTGTGCAAGAAAGGTTGGCACGGTCCCAATAGCTGTTGTTTATGCAAGGGGGAAGTTGAATCTGTGGATCATCTTTTTGTAGGATGCCTATTTGTGAAAGAGATAATTCGGGGATTTAATTTTCTATATGATGTGAACTTACATTGGAATGCTCCTACCCTTATGGAAAATCTCACCTACTGGGTTACTAAGGGAGGATCCTTACAGTACTTGCCTCTTTTTCTTATCTGGAATATCTGGAAGCTTAGGAACCAAAATTTATTTGAAGATCTGTCTCCTATTATGGCTGGCCTATTACATATCATTTATGATGAGTTTAATACTTATAAACCTCCTCAGAAACCTAGGAATAAAATCTGGAACATAGGGAAGCCTACTACCCCTAAATTTCCTATGGTTTTCTTTGATGGAGCTGCAGCAAAACACATTGGTGGAGCAGGTATATGTATTTGGTTAAGTGATCACCATCAGTTTGCTTTTAAACTTGGATGTGGGTGCAGCACTAATAATAGAGCAGAACTTTTAGCACTCTGGGAATCATTACGGGTTGCCAAGGATACGGGGTTGCCTTACCTACATATCTTTGGTGACTCCTCTGTGATTATAAATTGGGCAAAAAGGGAATCCACCCTTGATATGGTGAACCTTGAGGCTTGGTGCTACAGCACCAGACTTCTCATGTCCTCATTCACCTAGGTGGATTTCAGTCATGTCTATAGGGAACATAACAAGAGGGCAAATATATTATCCAAGGAGGGATTGTTTTTGGCTTCTAGTCATCTCTCACTTACATAATATTATGATGATGAGATTACTGGGGAAGACTCTTTTCAAATTTTTTAGAATATGCTCATACTATTTCGGTTTATTATCTCATGGATTCTTGGAGCTATTTCTGGTACTGCTAAGCAGCTATTATAGGATATTGAGAGTCTCACATGACCTGCTTGGATAAGATATCTAGGCTCTTATTATTTTCTCTACGGACATATTTGGCTGATATTATGCATTGCTCACTTATGAGAGGACTCTTTTGTATTGATACCCAGGTGCTTGTTGTATATTTGATCACACACCTTGGGTATTGTTTCTTTCTGTTTTGTACTGATTATTGTTTATTTCTGATCTATTTTGACCCATTTGGGGTTTGAATAGCGGACTGAAGATGTAAAGGTTACCTTTGATTCAATATAATATCAAGGAACTGTTTTTTTCGACTGAAAAAAAAAATAACTTTGAGAAAAAAAGCATAAAAACAAAAAATAATATTCAAAAATAATATTATATGTTATGACTTTGTAAAACATAATGTTTGGTCTTGTTTTGTTTTCACTTTAATTGCAAAAGGTGGAACATATAGTCACCTACCATACTCATGGACTAATAATTGTAATGCAAAGTCAAAGGTTCTCTCCTTTGAAAAGTCTATATGATGATGAAGAAGAATTGTGTACACGTTGATATTGATTTTTTTAATAGTAATAATGATAATGAAAATATAAGATGATTGATGAAGTATAAACACTTTGGTATTGAATTTTTAATAATAATGATAATGATAATGAAATTATGATTTTTTTTTAAATTGGAATTTATGATTATAATTATTATGGTTGATATTGATTTTTTAATAATAATGATGATAATGAAATTATCAATGTTTATTTAAATTGGAATTTCTGGTTATAATTACTATGTTTTATGATATTAATTTTAATTTATAAAAATTAAAATAATTAGTTAATTTGTTTTAATGCCCGAGGGAACAAAAATGAATATATTTGGAGAGGCAATCAACTACAACCAAGATCATTGTCTTCCCTCTATATTGAGGGAGCCCGTCAATGAAATTCATCAAAATACTTGTCCAAATCCATGTAGGAATGGGCTTCATGTTGGGAGGGAAGCTTCCAGGAAGGAGTGGAATATGATGTTCATCTAGTCTTGAAGGTGGAAATCCCAATGGTTCAGCAAAGACACATGTATATCGATCCAAAATTTGTTGTAGAGCTAAGGGAGTAGTGGAGATCGTTAATGGTTGAATATGAATGGAATGGTGCTGAGTGATGCACCGTGTGAATTCATTTTAAGGATCTTTTCCATGCGATGTGAACTGATGATGCTGAGATACCCTGATTATAAGCCCTTCAATGTGTTTTTTTTCCCATCGACTAAAAACTACATCCAAAGTTCAACAAAATCCCTTAAGATGGGTCCAAGTGTGCATAATCACTGAGCACCCAAAACCACTTCACATCTGCCTAAGGGAAAGGAAAACATGTCAGAGCATAAGTTATAATATGAAATAGAGATACACACATTGTGACACTTCCCTTTACAAGGTAAGGTGACCCCATTGGCAGTCATTACTTTAAAGACGGAGCAAGTATGGACAAAACAATCATCATGTTTGGCGATCCGAGGGTCAATGAAGTTATAAGTGCTACCAGAATCAATGAGTAGTGTAAGAGGGATGTTCTTGAAGAAACCCTTCACCCACATGGTTTGTGGGGTGATGACTCCTACTAATGCATGGAGATATATATATGGGTGATCGTCCTGAGAAGCAGGGTCAATAGGTGGTTGCAGAATGTCGACCTGGTCATCTACTAGATCCTAAGCATCGTCACAAATTTTAGGTGCATGTGAAGAAGCCACATCCAAGAGATAGATATTTTTTTGAACACATCAATGTCCTGTAATGTCCCCTTTTTGGAATTTTTATAAAATGCCCAATTTTCCAATTTTTTCACGATTTTCGCTCTTGACTATTTTTGATGTCTAGACCTCCAAATTGACCCAAATGCTTCCAAATTTTCTATGAAGGTACATGAATGATAATATAACTTAAATATAATTCTCATTTATTTTTTGTGACCTCCCAATTACTTCTGCAAACTTGTTTAATGTTCTGTTCAAAGTAGGAGTCTTTACTAGCAAATTCGGGCTCCAATTCCCCCTGGGTAATTGTCGGAAATGGCTTCACAAATAATCCCAAAGTCACTTGAATTTATGAAAAAAGGATGGGTATGTGTAAGAGGCCTTCTCAAATTCCCATATATGTCATGGTTCAGTTTATACAGGTTGTTATGACTCTTTCCAAAACAACTCCCAAGTCACAATTTCGACCCTTGGGGAAAATGCACCAAATCTTCTCCCAATGCAATAAAAATGAGTAAAATGGATTCCGATGCTTAAGTACTGAACATGAGAATTGAAATACACATTAATTAAATTCCATCCATCATACATTTATCATAGATACATTCCTCCATTCGAAATAATAAGCATTACCATGGCATATATCAAAATGGAGTGGAAATGGTCATTGTTTGCTCATTAAAAGTCATTTTGACATACAAATCTTGGGAATTTAGAATTGAAAATTTCTGAGAATGAATAAAATATCATATTTAAATTATTACAATCAGAAATGTACAATTAAAGGCTCTCCCAATTCGAAATCATCAGCATTACAATGGTTCACAACAAGATAGTGGGGAAATGACACTATTTCTTCATTGTTCAACATTTTTACATGAATTATTTTGTGTATTTTGAATTGAGAGTATTCTGAACATGAAGTACATAGAATATAAATCAGAACATAATATAATTGGAATTATAATCTTTCCCAAAGAGATCAATAGCTCACCCAAAGCACAATCCCTCCATTGGCATGAATATGGTGTGAAAACTTGAAATAGTTGAGAGAGAGTGATGCAATAGAAGAATTCACATGATTTCCTATAGCTTACACCTGCAAATAAGACTCCATTAAATATCAATGAAAGACCTGAGTGGCCTCTCCAAACACCAACTAGGATGGGAATATTTCACCCTCGAAATTGGCTTAAGCAAGAAAACTAGTCATCCACTAGCTCTCACAATTCACAAATGAGAAAAAGCTTCCTCTCATGGATGATCCCTATATTTTATAAAAATTATTAGTCTTATAAAATTTCAAATCTATCCATAAACCAAATCCAAGTCGAATTGGTGTAGCTGCTCATGCTATGCCATGTGGTCTCTCTCTTCACCTTCCCTCTTCTCCCAAATTTGAGTAGGAGCCTCTTGGCCTTCTCCAACTCCCAAATTAGACCTCTAAGATGCTCTATTCAGTCCTGACATGTCGGTATTTTAGTATTTCAGCCTTCATATCTGACTTGTGTCATAACTATCATAGAATCTCCATCATTGGTGTCATAGATGTCATAAATGTAAGGGGAATCTAACCAAGTGTCCATGAAACTCACATTTGGCTCTTTCTCTCCCATGTAAGTTACAATTCATCCAAAATTAGACCTATGAAGTATATGGACAATTATATTAACCTCATAATCCATACAAAAACATCAGGCTTCCCATATATTCGAATTTGCAAGAGAAAGATACCATTTAACATAGGAATTCTAGCTAGTGTGGGCCCCATAGTCTCCATGTGTCTTCATGCTCCATTGCCACTTCCATTTTCTATTGTATTTATTTAATAATCTACATTAGTAATATTTATCCTCTTCTAATTTTTAAACATCATTTATTATCCCCCTTATTCCAAATCTCAAAGCTTCCACCCCCAAGCCAAGAAACTATTGATTTTCCACCTAGGCAATTATTTGACTTTTAGCATCCCTTTGACAAATTTCATGAATATGGAGAATGTGATTTGGCCATTGTGACCCAATGTAAAATTTGGGACATTAAAAATCCTCCCTTCCCAATATTGCTTGTCCTCAAGAAATTTCAAACATGGTTGTTGAAGAACCTTCTTTCTATATGATTCTTTGAAGTTGCCACTAAGCTGCCCACCTTGAGTCTTTGAGATTTCATGAAGATTTCAGAGAGAAACCACCATGCTTGCTACTGCACTACTCTGATTAACATCACCTTATTAAATTGGGAATCCATATCTCATACTACTTGTTTCCTAAATAATTTGAAATCAATGGGACTAAAAACTATCCCAGGGTCCCATTGCTTGCATTGCACTCCAACAATTAAGAGTGCTCTCCAACCTATACCATTTGGAAAGAGAATTCTTGGATCCCATTTTCTTGTATGCATTATTCCAAAAATCATGAGTGCATAATATATATCATCAAATTATATAACAACATAATAAGAATGTACATCAAGGAGGTGCCCCACCAAGAAATCATGAAAGTGCTTATACCTCCCAGTGAGTAGACTACCATTTTCCAAGTACATACATGCTTCAAGTGACCAATCAAATCTGCTCCAATAACATAGGTGAGGATTCCATGTCCTATAATTCTGCTCCCAAAGAATTTAATATGCATCAAAATAATAATCAGCCATTTTTTCTTTCATCCAAGAAGTGAATGAAGAACCTCCACCAAAATATGAACCAAATAAGGAGCAAATAAAACACGAAGAATTCAAGTGTCTCAAAGAAGTCTCATCAATACACCCATCAATATGTATATCATTAGGAAATAACAGAGGATTTTGCTGCCAATAATAATGTTCCTCAATCATATCCCTCTTCACCCAAGTGTTGGATGAATTTCTTCTAACATCAAATGAACCAAGTGTTGAGCAAGAAAAACCATGAGCCTTCAAGTGACTCAAATGAACATCATAGGTGCACCCATGTAGATGTGTATGATCATAATGTAAACAAGGATGCTTCTGCAAATGTAAATAATATGGTTCTCTAATAATTCCATCATCAAAAGAAGAAATATAATTTCCATGCTCTTCATGTGGCACCATCAAAAAGAAACCTTTCACCCATACTTCATTAGGATGACTGCTGCAAAATTTAGAAGTGTAAGATGTAGGAGAAAGAACCAACTCACCCAAATGATCAGTAAGTGAAAAATTGTCATAATGTGAAGTATCCATAGGGGTAGGATTATTCACCTCCCTAGAAAATGCAAAAAATTCCTCATGGGTTGGTTCCAAGTTGTTGGAATTATGCACTTCTTCAAAACTTGTGTAACCATTTTCAAGAGGCAACTCAAGTTCCTCTTCCACCATTACTAGTGATTGGATCTCATCATTATAATCCTCAAGCACATCAAGAACCTATAATTTTTCATGTTTATCATGATCCATCATGTCATGAGAATCCTCCAAGAAATCTACCTTATGAAAATCTAAAACATCGGCGGAAAAACAAGTGTCTTGCAACTTTTCAAGAAGTTGCTCATTTTGAATTTGTGAGCTTATCAATAACTTCATTATTATTCAAGTAGGATTCATGTAACCATTCAATAAGCTCAATTTCATTTTTTCTATCAAAAATCAAAGACATGAAAAACCTTTGATGTTGCACATTGCTCTTTGGATCTTCTCCATGTCTTCAAGGAAGGATGGGTCCTCCAAGGAAGTAGCTCTCCAACAAGAATTTGATACCAATGCTTGAGTGTCACGGAGTATGATAAGGGCCTCTTGGATCTTATTTTCATTCATATTCAAGGACCCTTCAAGAAAATGAGGCTCTTGAAAATGAACCTCCTCATCTTCTTCCTTCTTGCTTGGACCGACTTCATGAAGCTCAAGTGGTGATGGGGAAGTTGATCATGTTTCTTCTTCAACTGCTACAAGGTATTCATTTTTATGTGTAATGGAATTTTGGCTTGCAGCAACATTTTGAAATCTGATCTCTATGTCACCAACATAAATTTGTGAGCACCCATCAGTAGGTACTCCATAGTTCAAGCATCCATTAGTAGATGCTCTTTGTTTCATTTCCAAGGTAGCATGTGACTCAAAATTATCTTCAGTATTTTCAATAAAAACTTCTTCATACTCATGTGATGTCTCTTCATATTTTTCAGAGTCACTTGGGAGTGAATTCATATCATCTTAATGTACTACTTCTTTTACTCCACCTATTTTATAACTAGGTGGTTCATGGGTCTCCTCCTTTTTCTCCTTCAAACAAGCTAATGCATTTTTCTCCTTGGTTTTCTTAAAATCAATATATTTTTCCCAACTTTGGATAGCCAAAAATTCAAATCCTTTAATAATATTCTTGGTCATGTATTAAAATATAGGTTCCATGCTTTTTATTATCTCCTCACCATCATATGAGGTTCTCTTTTCATGCCTAGTCATAATTTCCAAAAAATTGCCTTCTTCTCCTACTTTTTTTTTTCCTCTTCAACAAAAGCACTTTTGGTTTCAATATATAATGGTGGTCACTGAATTATTGTACTCATAAATATCAGACCACATCAGGTGCCAAGATCATGCTTTGATACCACTGTAATGTCCCCTTTTTGGAATTTTTATTAAAATACCCAATTTTCCAATTTTTTCACAATTTTCGCTCTTGACTAGTTTTGATGTCTAGACCTCCAAATTGACCCAAATGCTTCCAAATTTTCTTTGAAGGTACATGAATGATAATATAAATTAAATATAATGCTAATGTATTTTTTGTGACCTCCCAATTACTTATTCAAACTTGTTTAATGTTCTATTCAAAGTAGGAGTCTTTACTAGCAAATTGGGGCTCCAATTCCCCCTAGGTAATTGCTGGAAATGGCTTCACAAATAATTCCAAAGTCACTTGAATTTATGAACAGAGGCTGGGTATTTGTAAGGGATATTTTAAAATTCTCATATCCATCATGTTTCAGTTTATATATGTTGTTATGACTCTTTCCAAAACAACTCCCAAGTCACAATTTCGACCCTTGGGGAAAATGCACCAAATATTCTCCCAATGCAATAAAAATGAGTAAAATGGATTCCGACACTTAAGTACTGAACATGAGACTTGAAACACACATTAATTAAATTCCATCCATCATAAATTTATCAGATATACATTCCTCCATTCGAAATAATAAGCATTACCCTGGCATATATCAAAATGGAGTGGAAATGGTCATTGTTTGCTCATTAAAAGTCATTTTGACATACAAATATTGGGAATTTAGAATTGAAACTTTATGAGAATTAATAAAAAATAATATTTAAATGATTACAATCATAAATGGACAATTAAAGGCTCTCCCAATTCGAAATCGTCATCATTACAATGGTTCACAACAAGATAGTGGGGAAATGACACTATTTCTTCATTGTTCAACATTTTTACATGAATTATTTTGGGTATTTCAACCTGAGAGTATTATAAAAATGAAATATATAGAATATGTATCATCAGATAATATAATTGGAATTATAATATTTCCCAAAGAGATCAATATCTCACCCAAAGTGCAATCCCTCCATTGGCATGAATATGGTGTGAAAACTTGAAATAGTTGAGAGAGAGTGCTTCCATAGAAGAATCCACATGATTTCCTGTAGCTTACACCTGAAAATAAGACTCCATTAAAGATCCATGAAATACCTGAGTGGCCTCTCCAAACACCAACTAGGATGAGAATCTTTCACCCTCGAAATTGGCTTAAGCAAGAAAACTAGTCATCCACTAGCTCTCACAATTCACAAATGACAATTTCACAAATGAGCAAAAGCTTCTTCTAATGGATGATCCCTATATTTTATAAACATTATTAGTTTTATAATTCTCCAAATACATCCATAAACCAAAGCCAATTCGGATTGGTGTGGCTTCTTATGCTATGCCATGTGGCCTCTCTCTTCACCTTCCCTCTTCTCCCAAATTTGAGTAGGAGCCTCTTGGCCTTCTCCAACTCCCAAATTAGACCTATAAGATCCTCTATTCAGTCTTGACATGTCAGTATGTTATTATTTCAGCATTCATATCTGACTTGTGTCATAACTGTCATAGAATCTCCATCATTGGTGTCATAGATGTCATAAATGTAAGAGGAATCTAGCCAAGTGTCCATGAAACTCCCATTTGGATCTTCCTCTCCCATGTAAGTTACAATTCATCCCAAATTAGAGCTATGAAGTATATGGACAATTATATTAACCTCATAATCCATACAAAAAAATTATGCTTCCCATATATTCGAATTTGAAAGAGAAAGATACCATTTAACATAGGAATTCTAGCTAGTGTGGGCCCCATAGTCTCCATGTGTCTTCATGCTCCATTGCCACTTCCATTTTATCTTGTATTTTTTTAATAAGATACATTAGTAAATATTTATCCTCTTCTAATGTTTAAACATCATTTATTATCCCGCTTATTCCAAATCTCAAAGCTTCCACCCCCAAGCTAGGAAACTAGTGATTTTCCACCTTGGCAATTATTTGACTTTTAGCATCCCTTTGACAACTTTCATGAATATGGAGAATGTGATTTGGCCATTGTGACCCAATGTAAAATTTGGGACATTACATGTACCTGGGTGAATTTCTCATCACAATTATAACAAATCCCATTTCTCTACGTGCCCGCATCTCGACTTCATATAAATGCTTGATAGGAGCGGTTCTAGGAGATGGTGTGATTGGAGGTGTTTGGGAAACCATATTTCTGAATGGAACAAAAGTTGATTGGGAGCGTTGTTGAGCTATGATCTTGTCCTCTTCTAACTTAGCCAACCCTTAGGATTCCATCATTGTGCTAGGGAAAAAAATTTTAACCTTATATCGGATTACATTGTTCAGACCACTAATAAAACAACTCCTATAGAATGCATCAAACAATCCTTTTGTGTGATTGGTCAATTTCTCAAATTTTGTCTGATACTCTCTCACAGCATCAGTTTGGATAAATTTAGTGAGTGATCCTGTGAAGTTATCAAAATAATTAGGTCCAAATCATTGCAAAAGTACTTGGCAAATATCTGTCCATTTTGGCTCTTCATGATCCTTGATGTACCAACAGAACCATTGAATGGCTTCATGATCCAAATGAAAGGATGCAAGTGGGAATTTGGTGAAATCAAAATTGTTATGCAGACTAAAATATTGTTCTTCCCTATATCCATCCAGTCTAATCATCACCATTGAAGCGAGGGAAATCTAGCTTCAGCCCACAAAAATTCCTGGAAGAAAAGAACATAGTGTCTGCAGAAGGCTCTACATGACGTCTATTATTCATGGTTGAATGTTGAATATGGAGGAAAATAATTTTTTTATTCATATCTTGGAGTTTGGTCTTGAGGGTGGCAAGTCCATCTTCCATTTGTTTGTCTATTTCAGCGCAGGTGATAACCAGGAGTTTGTTTTAGGTGGAAACTAACTGTGACGGCTCCAGACAGAAGAAATCTACTATTTATCAACTGACAATAGATATGGACCCCAAGTATGTTTGAATTTATAAATGTTTAGGGGATTCACTCAACCACCAATGTTTCCTAACGGCTTACGTATTGAGGAAGTACCCCTCAGTCCATGGATCAGGTAAAACTTATAAGCACTTTGCCACAAACAGAACCTCTTGGTTTAACTCACGGGTGGGAACTAGTCAATCAGGTAGGGTTTGTTTCCATTTTCATTGGAATGTCCTCTCAATGACCAACTACTTCAGGATTCTTGTGGTACTCCTCACAATGAGTTTTAGGGCTATGCTTAGGTACTTCCCACAATTAAGTGGATAGGGGTTATTTCCTGATCCAAACTTGTAATTGAAATCAACAATATGAATGAAAGAAGAAGAACTACTACAATAATCACAACGTCAAAATTTTTTTTTGCAGAAATTCCACCCAACGAGCCCAAAAAACCGGTAAATAGAGCCAGGTTTTTAAGACGAAAATTTTAAAATGAGCATAACCTAGTAAATATTGCTTATAATCTCTATTATAACCTGTTTCTGGAACTTGGAACATCCACTCGACATCTATCTATGCAATCAAAATAGAAATATGGGCACCCCGTCAAAAGAGTTTGCTCAGCAATTTTCGTGGTCGTCACCGAAATTTTGAAATTTTTTTGATTTTAAATAAGTGATATCTCCACTTTCCAAACTCCAAATGAGATTATTATGTTGGCCCTCCGCATAAGATGTTCAATCTCGTGTGTCACCAGAGTCTACTCTGCATAGGATTTTCAATCAGCATAATCAAGGGGCTAGGATCCTGAATGGGGCAAAGTATGTTGAGGAAAGGAGTATGGTGGGATTATCGGGGGCAAGGGACCATGGCCAAATGGAGTCGAAACCTGCATAAGAAATGATTACAAAGGGAAAGAATGACATGGGGTTGCAAATAGAGGAAATATAGCCACTGATCTCCCAATCAAGAGATATTTAGCGGGCGATTAGAGGACAAGAAGGGACAGTCCATCGCATAGAGCACCAGCAAGATGAATTCCATGCAACTATAGAAGAACCATTGATAAATTCCTAGAACAACAACAGGAGCATAGCGAGTATGAATTCCTAACCGTTATACACTAAGTTGTAGACATGAAAGCAATCAACAAACTGGAATGGAAACAAGAAACACATTTACATGTAAAGGAAAATACATATTGGGAAAAGCAACGACACATGAATCTGTGCCATGAGAAATAGTTCTTTCACTGTAATTTATTCATACACAGGTATCAATTTTTACAAATGGAGAGCCTCAGCCCGGGAATGTTTCCCAATCCAATTTACTAACTCATGTCTCCCTCTATCGGGAGCGTTTTTATACAATCCTATTGCTGAGACTACCAGATTAAAAGCTGTTACAAGTCACCATCAGGTGTTAACAGTGCAAGGAGTGGATTATCACCACATTTACAAATATAAACAGACATTATGGCACTGGTGGACGCATTTGGCCCGGGTAACAGTTCGACACACTTGGCCGCCACAACGGATGATGAGTATGATGCCTCCTCCTAGGATTTGAGGTGTGTGCTTCCACCATGTTCAAATGCATCTTTCCGCATGGGCACACACTGGCGAGGTAGTCAGCATCCTTCCTCAGTCTAGTCACATCCGCCACCTCCTTCCTCGCCTGGTAACACTGTTATACGTGGGCTTTGGAAGAAGTGTCACATTGCTTCTGGTTGAGATGAACCTATGGGGTGGCTTGTCATTCTTGTACTTCTCACCTCCAATGAAGTGAGCTCTCCTGCAGGCACTAGGGTGCAGCGTATCTACACCAGCCCCACCACCCTTGGAAAGTGGACTTCACAAATAGGGTTGCTAGCGTGTTAAACCCCTGACCCTCCCATCCGAACGAATGTTTATACAAGGAACAGTCAATGGCTGTCCCCTTCTGCGGAGGCTTTGGTGGGCAGGATGGTATCAGAGGTTCCTGGAAAAATACTTACATGGAGTAAGTGTCCAAGCCTCACCTCATTGGAAACAAGGGTATCACGTTTAGGCCCCGATGGTTGGTGTCACCATTGGCATGCAAATACCAAGGCGACGAGTGAGTGTGGAACCTTCTCACCAACCATCAACACCCCTAGACGGATAAGCTTCTCAAACCAGATCTTCATTTTCAAACTCTATCAGGCCTTTGCAGCTTCATGGAGAAGTAGAACTTGGGTTTTGTAGATATGTTAGTTCACTCTTGTTGAACTGAAAGCAGTATTTATAAGGCTTCGAGACTGATCTTCACAAAGGTTGGTCAACATTCCTGCACACTCTGTCATCAAGTGTATCTGGTATCAATATGTGTGAAGGCGCGAGCAGAGTGATCTTCTACTTGATGGGGATCTAGTCACTTTGTTTCATTGATCGTGGCGCTTCACCATTAGCTGTGGGAAAGCTTTCGTGTACACCATCTGGTGCAAATGAAGTCAAAAACGGAATGGCCTCCCGCATCGTGGTGGCCTTGCCCCATGTGAGTAGAAGATTCGTCGGCTACTTTTCTTACTTTTGCAGGCCAGCTCACACAAAATCTACCTATCTCCAGGGAACATAATTCTACCACAGGGATGGCTCCCCTTGAAGTAAACCATGTGCCACACCTGCAAATCAAGGAAATTAGCGCCACTGGACAAGACTTCCACCTCAGGCATATCTCGAATGGCGTTGGAGGAATCGACCAATATGCAATGGGGAAGATTACACACGTGAACGCCTCCTCCGTTGTCACCTCCACACTAGATGGGAAACCTATACCTTGGGAGTCTTCTCAGCTGTCCGATCAAAGGAATATTTTACATCCACTGTCCACGTTCCATTCATCCTACCGCCAACTTTTCTCTTTTGAACACCACGGGCAGATCTGAATCATGACACGTTCTTAACCGCTGATAAAGACCGACCTTTCATGCAGCCGTCGATTCGAGTGGGCCCCACCATCTTTCGCAATGAGAAAATTTGATATTCATCCATGCTAGTTCACATTGCGAAATGAACCAGAGCCATATATTTATCTCCTTCTTCATCGCGTCCGTTGATCTTTGTGACCTCTACCACCCTTTTGTGATTTGAGATTGTAGTTTTACCCATACAAGTATGGATCGCGAAATAAATTTAGGCTGTAGATCTGCCCCAGACCTCATCTCAGCCATCAAAAGCTTCCTATCTTTAACACATTTTGCAATCCGGGAAGGAAGCTTTGGTCATGCATGTTTGCTCATGTGAAGTAGTTTGGAGCCATTGATCCACCTCTTATCAATCGCAGCCTTTGCTTATGACCCCTGCCTAATGCTAATAGTGCACCTGCTTCTTTCCTCATTGAAGGGCACCCATACGATATTCAAGGGACTGGGACCCTTACCAAACCTCCATCAATCCCTTAGATCAACTATTAAAAATGGAGTGTTAACAATTGGCTCCATAAGGGATGCTATCCTCCCAGTGAGGTAGCAAAGAACCCCCGTAGACCAAGTGTCGAAACCATTGGGCTGCGTTTAGTCTTTCTTTGGCATCTCCATTCTGCTCCATGTTACTGCTTCATCTAATTCATGCCACTCTTTTCAAATCATGCTGGTGACTGTAAACCTATGCTGGTAACTGAAAATGAAAACAAACTGAAAACATTAATGAAGGAAATGCTCAATAACAGCTGAGCTTATTTTCTCCTACCTACTCTACCTAACTTTGTACACAAGTCCAATTATGTGAAATCAGACTTCCAATGAAGCCAATCAAGCAACTTGCCTAATATTCTTGTTCTTGTATGGTGCTTGATGGACAGAAATGAAACAGATTATGGGAGAAGGAAATGATATACAAATTCATCTTTAAAGCAGATATGTGACCAATCATTGCCTTCACCTAGACCCTCCATGTATTCGGCCACGGGGTCGTAGAAATCACGGCAACCTCCAGCACGTTCTATCACCTGCCCATGGGAAAGTTGTCCAGATCTTCCTGCTTCTAGGGAGTCATCAGGATGACACTTGGAATATTGCAGACGAGGGCCCACATAATCTCTCTCCAATGGAACATCCCTCTCTTCGCTTAAAATTTTTGTAACAAGGGCTTGATGTGCTTCGAGAGGGTGGTATTCAACTTCTCCGGTGGAACCGAGCAGGCATACTCCTCCTATGTGAGGTGGAATTCCTGAAGGAGGAGTATTAGAAAAAGTGTTCATCTGTTAGCTGCTACATCTGTCTTCATTTCTGTACAAGTTTCTGGCCTACACCACCTCTGTTTCTTTCTTCTTTTGCTTGGAGGCCTTAACCATGTGTCGTATTAACTCAAAAGAGGCATAACACAAGGGTAGGCTATCACCTCCAGTTCCCTCATCATATTTCCCTGCTTTGACCTCCTGATTTTGCATTGCACTTTGATTTCTTTCATTAGAAAGCGTTGTTTCAACAACTGGCTCGTTAGGTACATTATGCAGGTACTCTTCCTCATATTCATCATACACAGGTGCACCAAACTCCTTCTTGAAATCGTCCCTAGTTGACCAGGGACGGTACAGGTCATCATCTTCAGAGAATAATCCTACAGGACTACCTGCTCCTGCCTCGGGCCGGTCATCTCTCAGTACATCAGGAGAGAGCTTTAACAGGCCAGAGACTTTCCCACTCTGCTTGTAGGGTCCAACAAATTTGAATGTATCTTTTATTTCACCACCACTGTCCTGATATGACGATTTCTTGGACATCTTAAGGTTTTCCTCAACCTCCAAACAATTAGTGAGCATATGATGCAAGGTGGTTGATTTTCTCTCTAAAAGAAGCAAGGACATGTCAGGGGAAAAGGCGGCTATATAATAGATCTTACTAGCATTCTCAAGAGGTTGAACTTCCTTAGGCATGTTATAATAAAAGCTTGTGAATCTTCTATTAAAACTATATATGGCCTCACCCTCATGCCTCCTTAGGGAATAAAACTCTGAAAGTATTTGCTCCAGTGGCCTTCTCCTACCCCAAAACCTCAAGAATGTGCAAGAAAGCTCTTCCCAAGTGTTGATGGACTTAGGCTGCAAGTGTTTAAACCAGACTTTGGCATCTCCTTACAAGGATAGAGCGAACGCCCGCATGCAGACATCATCATGTTCTATCTCGAAAAGTTCAGAGAAATGCTCAAAGGCTTGTACATGTTTCTCAGCAATCAAGTTTTTAGATTCTTCGTCAAAATTGGGGAGGTACTTGTAATATTTTGCGGGAAAATCATGGAGGATAGGAGGCAATTGTAGTGGTTTATATCGGCTTGGAGAAATAGGGGAGACAAGGTTAGGTACGATAGCTAAGATATCATCTGAGGTTTCATGAATTTCACAGTGGTGTCCTTTGACATCGGGTGCCCCCGAATAGTAATCTAGGACATAATCAGACGTACAAGATGACGCAATGCTTTCGGTTCGTAAAGAAGGATAAACATGAGTATATTCATGGCTCTGCTCAGAATGAGCTGGGCCATAGAAGGTTGTTTTGATAAATATGGGAAAAGATAATATCAAACTTCGAGATAGGATGAAGAATCCTGGAAGAAACATGGACTCGAGTGCTTGGACCTTCCGCCATACATTTCTAAGCTTTATGAGGGGTCCATTTTCCAGGAAGAGTCTGGCAGCTCTCTTCGGTCATTTGATTTATGGGTCACAGCACCAGCTGAGTCACTAAAGTCTAAATCCTTCAAGAGTGGAGTCACCAGGTGAAAAGTGCTCGACCTTCTTGATGTCCAGTCATTGTTTGCCATAAATAACCAGATCTAAAACCATGTTGTTTTTTCCAGGGAGGATCTTCAATTTCGTCCCCAGCAACGGCACCAGTTTGTTGGCACCGGGATTTGAGCCCCCAAGGTTGAGCGAGGGGAGGCCGCTCCTAGGAAATAGTAGAACCGCTTTAGACCATGCCTCCAGCCCTGCACAGTCAGAGAGGGATCTCTTGTTTGCTCCAGAGTCTGCTCCGCATAATATGTTCAATCTTGTGTGTCACCGGAGTCTACATCGCATAGGATTTTCAATCAGCATAATCAAGGGGCTAGGATCCTGAATGGGGAAAAGTATGTTGAGGAAAGGAGTATGGTGGGATTATCGAGGGAAAGGGACTATGGGAAAATGGAGTTGAAACCTGCGTAAGAAACGATTACAAAGGGAAAGAATGACATGGGGTTGCAAATAGAGGCAAGATAGCCACTGATCTCCAAATCAGGAGATATTTAGCAAGCGATTAGAGGACAAGAAGGGACAATCCATCGCATGGAGCACCAGCAAGATGAAATCCATGCAACTTTAGAAGAACCATTGATAAATTCCTGGAACAACAGTAGGATCATAGTGAGTATGAATTCCTAACCATTATACACTACGTTGCAGACATGAAAGAAATCAATAAAATGGAATGGAAACAAGAAACACATTTACACGTAAAGGAAAATACATATTGGGAAAAGAAACGACACATGAATCTCTGCCGTGAGAAACAGTTCTTTCACTGCAATTTATTCATACACAGGTATCAATTTTTACAAATGGAGAGCCTCAGCTCGGGAATGTTTCCCAATCCAATTTACTAACTCCTGTCTCCCTCTATCAGGAGCGTTTTTATACAATCCTATTGTTGAGACTACCGGATGAAAAGCTGTTACAAGTCGCCATCAGGCATTAACAGTGCAAGGAGTGGACTATCGCCATGTTTACAAATATAAATAGACATTATGGTGCTAGTGGCTGCACTCAGCCCGAGTAACAGTTCGACATGCTCAGCCGCCATGATGGATGATGAGTATGATGCCTCCTACTAGTATTTGAGGTGTGTGCTTCCACCATGTTCAAATGCAGCTTTCCACATGGGCACACACTGGTGAGGTAGTTGGCATCCTTCCCTAGTCTAGTCACATCCGCCACCTCCTTCCTCGTCTGGTAACACTAATATACGTGGGCTTTGGAAGAAGTGCTGCATTGCTTCTGGTTGAGATGAACTTATGGGGTGGCTTGTCATTCTTGTACTTCTCACCTCCAATGAGGTGAGCTCTCCCACAGGCACTAGGGTGCAGCACATCTACACCAGCCCCACCACCCTTGGAAAGTAGACTTCACAAATAGGGTTGTTAGGGATTTAAACTCCTGATGCTCCCATCTGAATGAATGTTTATACAAGGAACAGTCAATGTATTTCCCCTTATACAGAGGCTTTGGTGGGCACGATGGTATCAGGGGTTCCTGGAAAAATACTTACATGGAGTAAGTGTCCAGGCCTCACATCATTGGAAATGCGGGTATCACGTCTAGGCCCCGAAGGCTGGTGTCATCATTGGCATGAAAATACCAAGGCGATGAGTGAGTGTGGAACCTTCTCACCAACCATCAACACCCCCAGACGGATAAGCTTCTCAAACCAGATCTTTATCATTAAACTCTATCAGGCCTTTGCTTCGTGGAGAAGTAGAACTTGGGTTCTTGAGATATGTTAGTTCACTCTTGTTGAACGAAAAGTAGTATTTATAAGGCTTCGAGACTGATCTTCGCAAAGGTTGGTCAGCATTCCTGCACACTGTGTCATCAAGTGTATGTGGTATCAATATGTGTGAAGGCATGAGCAGAGTGATCTTCTACTTGATGGGGATCTAGTCACTTTGTTTCATTGATCATGGCGCTTCACCGTCAGCTGTGGGAAAGCTTTCGTGTACGCCATCTGGTGCAAATGAAGTCAAAAATGGAATGGCCTCCCGCATCGTGGTGGCTTTGCCCCGTGTGAGTAGTAGATTCATCGGCTACTTTTCTTACTTCTATAGGCCAGCTCACACAAAAGCTGCCTATCTCCAGGTAACATAATGTTGCCACAGGGATGGCTCCCCTTGAAGTAAACCATGTGCCACACTTGCGAATCGAGGAAATTAGTGCCGCTGGACAAGACTTCTACCTCAGGAATATCCTGAATGGTGTCGTAGGAATCGACCAATCTGCAATGGGGCATATTACACACATGGATGCCTCCTCCGTTGTCTCCTCCACATTGGATGGGAAACCTATACCTTGGGAGTCTTCTCAGCCATCTAATCAAAGGAATCTTTTACTTCCACCGTCCACATTCCATTCATTCTGGCGCCAACTTTTCTCTTCTGAACACTGCGGGCAATTCTGGATCGTGACACATTCTTAACCGCCAATCAAGACCGACCTTTCATGCAGCCGTCAACCTGAGTGGGCCCCACCATCTTTCATAATGAGAAACTTTGATATTTGTCCTTTCTAGTTTGCATTGCGAAATGAACTGGAGACGTAGATTTATCTCCTTCTTCATCGCGGTCATTGATCTTCGCGGCCTCTATTGCCCTTTCGCGATTTGAAATTGTAGTTTTACCCATACAAGTATGGATCGCGAAATAAATTTAGGCCATATATCTACCCCATACCTCATCTCAGCCGTCGAAAGCTTCCTATCTTTAACACGTTTCGCAATACGGGAAGGAAGCTTTGGTCGTGCATGTTTGCTCACGCAAAGCGGTTTGGAGCCGTTGATCCACCTCCGATCAATCGCAGCCTTTGCTTATGACCCCTACCCAATTCTAGCAGTGTGCCTGCCACTTTCCTCATTGAAGGGCACCCATACAAGATTCGAGGGACTAGGACCCCTACCGACCTCCGTCAGGCCCTTAGATCAACTGTTAAAAATGGAGTGTTAAGAGATTATTTTTTTGAAACTGTGTATTTTTGCAAGAAGAATTTAGATCTACAACATTTTTCTTATGAATCTATACAAAATGTTTCGTAAATTGATCTGAAATTCTCTACCCAATTTTGCCCCTTTTTTTGCCAAAAATAAGGAAAAAAATTTGTGTGCCAAGGAAAGTGCTCTTATACTAGGTGAGAGAAACCTCCTACAATAAATCATGAAAATGCATGATATAACAGAAATAACATAACATAGAAGGAATTTTATTGATCATAGGCCACTTCAATGGGGCAACCTCCTTTGAGCAAGCTCAATACAAATAACTCGTGGATACCTTCAATGGCCTCAACACTTACTATTATCTCCCAAAATAATTTATTTTTACAGTATGAAGAATTTAACTCATGCAACGAAGGATGTGAATATCACTGATAGTTTGAAAGCCATTGTTTTTTATTTGGGTGGAAAATTCACAAGTTGTAGCTTTCGGTGGCTTAGGCGAGGCTCAGAACATCTCATTAGCCACCGAAAAGGGTCGTCTTTGGCAGATTAGAAAGGAGTGCAACATATACACTAACCATCGAGAGAAAAATTTTGACAGCAGGTCGAAGGTTTAATCCTCTACAACGCCGACGTTTCGAAGGTTTAGTCCTCTATACCACTGACACTACAAAGAATCTTGCGGTTTGAAATGGCAATGCGTTCATTTTTGGGGTTCCGATCATCGACAAGTTAGTGGTTTGAAGTGCCGACGTGTTCACTTTTGGGGTTCCGATCGCCAACAAGTTAGTGATTTAAAGCACCGATGCGTTCATTTTTGAGGTTCCGATCGCCGATGCATTAGTGATTTGAGGTGCTGAAAGCCGACGCATTAGTGGTTATAGCTTCTGATCATCGATGCTTAACCATCACGACTGTAGTGGTTTGAAACGCCGACACTGTGGCAGTGTTCATTTTTGAGGTTCCGATGTTTTAGTGGTTTGAGGTTCTGATCGCCGACACATTAGTGGTTAGTCTTCATGACCTCCGATGCTTAACTATCGCGATGGTAATGGTTTGAAACACTGACACTATGACAGCGTTTAGTTTTGAGGTTCTGATCATTCAGGTTAGAGCTTCCAATCGTCGATGCCTAACCATCACGCCAGTAGTGGTTTAAATCGACGACACTGCGGCCACATTCAAGTTTGAGGTTCCGGTCGTTCAAGTTAGAGCTTCCGATCGTTGACCATGGCGACAGGGTAGAAAATTTCAGTGGATTAAGCAAGAAAGATCATGTCAATTAACCGTCGAAACGCTGGCTTTTGGCGACTAAATTACAGTGGACCAGCAACAGTGATCACTAGCGACTATTGTCAAACTATTGAACAATTTGTAACTAAAAGCCTTGTAATTGAGTGAGCTTCATGCATGTATTGAGAGTGGTAGGTTATATAGGTCACCTGACTTGATCCATATCAAAAAACCCTAAATTTTTTTTAAGATACCAGGCATCCTCGAGCTACAACCTAGAGGATTTTCTTGGAGTGATAACAAATTGGTGTCGTTGCCAGGGAGAGGAGACTGAAGCTCAGCTTCCCCGGGAGACAACATAGAACCTTGCTTTGATGATAGACAAAGCTTGGACACTATTCTGGTTGTAATCATCTATCTGGAAACTCCATTGATATAAGGTGGCTTCAAGAAGACCAAGTACCAAATAAAACCCAAAGGGGCCACCAGCAACACCAGTTTCAGATCCAGAGGAAATTTTGAGAAGAGCTAGGGCTTTACTAAGACAGACCAGTAGTGCTACACAAAAATCTACGTTAGGTATTTCAAGAAATATTTCTGCTCTTATTTCTTCTGCTGAAATTCTTAATTCCCATGAATTTTTAGATACATCAGAAAAATCTAGGGTTTGGGCATCTTCAAGCACTGTTGGTTGTGAAGATCCAATCCCTAGTGACTCCACTGGGATAAGTATACCACCACCTTCTCAGCAAGTATCTCCATCAGTGATGCCTTCCTCAACCCTGCCCATACCCATTTCCAATATGGTTTCCCCTCAATTGACCAAGAAGGAAAGGATCCTAGTAGCTAGATATGCACCCCTAATTTTTCCAAATCCCCTTGCAGCCATGCCTACTGGGGATTATCTCAAGTATATTCCTAAGTTTACAGGGGAAAGGGATTTCACTGCTGAAGAACATCTAGAGTTATTTTACAGCTATGCTGAAAATATTAACATAGAACAAGAAGACATATGGACTAGGGTGTTTGTGCAAAGCCTAGATGGCCATGCTAGGAAGTGGTTTAAGGAACTGCCTGCTGGATCAGTGGCAGGCATAGAGGTCCTAGATGACATTTTCCTAAATCATTGGGGAGAAAGGAGAGACCACCTCTACTATATCACAAAATTCAGCAACCTGGAAAGAGAAAATGGGGAATCTGTCTCCAACTTTACCAAGAGATTCAACAATATGTACAGCAAGATCCCTACTGAAATTAAGCCCACCAATACCTCAGCTAGGATAACTTATGCAAATGCCTTTGACTCTGACTTCTGCCTACTTCTCAAAGAAATGAAGTCTTCCTCCTTATCACTCATGTAGGATGCTGCCCTAGAGGTAGAGTCAAACATTCTAGCATCTCAAAAGATCAAAGGGAAGATACATAGGAAAAAGCAGCCAGCAGACTCTAGTGGGGCTTCTGCATCAGAGAACAAGATTGAAAAAATGACCAAACTATTAGATAACCTGACTGTTGAAATGTCTAAATTGAAGTACCAAGGACATCTACCTGTGAGGGGTAAAGGGCCAAGTGACTTTGCTCCTCGAAACCCAAATTTTGTTCCTTATAGAAGAGGAAACCCTCCAGTTCAGATTCTCAGAAGGGAGAGAAATCAAGGGGAAGATCAGAGAATAAGAGCTCCATTTCAAAATTCTATATTAGAAGAAGAGCCAGAATTCATTGAAGAAGGAGAAGCTGAAGACAATATCCACTGCATGGAGGATGAGGTGGAATGTTCTTTTCTAACACAGGTAGAATATGACGAAGCCCTGATTGATGAGCAGATCACTGAAGAGGCTGTCTATCAAGCTGATGGTCAAGGAGGTTACAAACTGAGGTCTAGGCTGGTTTCTCCCCTCAAGAAGAATGTTGTACCTATCAAGCAGCCTACTGCACCAGCTAGAAAGGTTGTTGTTTTACCAAAGAAGGTGGCTGTCCCATCCAAAGCATTGTAGAAACCAGCACCTTTAGCCACACCTGATAAAGTCCAACTCAAACCTACATCTCATGAGGTAAGGTTTCCAGATAGGCTGCATTATTCTTTCAACCTTGAGTCTCAAATACAAAAATTGAAAATCCATTTCCCTTTAATTGAGCTAATGAAGAATGATGCATTCAAGTCCTCCATTCTAAATTCCCTTCAGCCCAAGGTGCACATTGACACTGACTTTGTGAACCTGCAAGATGACAATCCTGGATTAAACACCTAAAGGACTCATGCCCACCATTCTACGTATCCTTGAATATACATGATAAAATCCTCCATAACTGCCTGCTGGATTCAGGAGCCTCTCATAACCTAATGCCAAAGGCTGTGATGGATGAGCTTGGCCTCAGCATCACCAAGCCCTACCATCATTTATTCTCCTTTGACTCCAGGAAGGCCAAGTGCTTGGGCCTCATCAAATATCTTGCCATAAACCTAACTCAGCTACCTTCAAAAAGCATCATTATGGACATTATAGTGGCTAATATTCCTCCAAATTTTGGTCTCTTGCTGTCTCGGTCATGGAGAAAAAGACTAGGTGGCACCCTTCAAATGGATCTCACATATGCCACCATTCCCATGTTTGGATGAGAGACTAAGAGGCTATATAGGGAAAATCAACTGGCATACATTATAAGCAAGGAGAGCAACTCAGTGAATCACCCCATCTATGCAATGGACACTGATTTTGGGTCATGCATTTTGCAAATAGATGATTCTCAGCAAACATCAGTCCAGCTCACTAAGCCCATCTATCAGCCGCCTGAAGAAGTGACCACAACAATCTGGACCATGTATTTTGATGGGGCTAGCACTCAAAGCTCAACAGGTGAAGGTGTACTATTGATCTCCCCATCTAAGGAAAACATCCACCTATCTTATAAGCTTGATTTTAAAACCACTAACAACATAGCAGAATATGAAGCCTTGCTGCTAGGAGTTAAAGCTGCCAAGGAGATGGGGATCATGTGCATAAATATTTTTGGAGATGCATACCTCATCATACAGCAAGTTAGCAACACTTTTTAGGAAAAAAATATCAGACTGAAGGCCTATAGGGACGAGGTATGGAAACTCAGAGACTCATTTATGGTTTTTGAACTGTCATATATTCCTAGGGCTTTGAATCACCTGGTTGATTCCCTAGCTGTCTCTACAAGTCTGTTTGTTCCTCCTTTACCCCCTAAGCTCAGCTATGATGTTCAGTTCAAGTACAGACCCTCTCTTCCAGATAATGTAAAATTTTGGAGGGTGTTTGAGAATGATGATGAGCTTAGTAAATTCCTTCAATTAGTAGATGAATTCTCTGAAATACACATAGATCAAGAAAACCTAAACATGGAGGAATCCAAACAACTCAAGTTAAAAGATAAAGTGGTTGATCAGAACATTGTCCAATTCCCTAGCAACTACATACCCCGAGGTCTAGTACCACTGGAAGAACTGTTTGATCACAATGATATCCCTTTCAATCCTGCCAAAAAGGAGCTAGATCTTGCTATCCAAGAGCAAAACATAGGCAGCAAAATCCATCCTAAACTGATAAATCTTTCCACGTGATTGAATGCTGATTAGAAGTCTAAATTTTTCAGCTTGATAAAAGAGTTTGTTGATGTTTTTTCCTAGGAGTATAGTGACCTAAAAACTTATGACACCAATATCATCCAACACAGAATTCCTTTGGAGAAGGACACCATTCCTTCCAAACAGAAGTTGAAACCCATCAGCCCTCTCCTATTACCAGTGATTGAAAAAGAGACCCACAAGCTCCTCAAAGCCAACATCATAATCCCCCTTAGGTATTCCAAGTGGATTGAAAACCTGGTACTGGTAAGAAAGAAAAATGGAGAAATCAGGTCATGTGTGGATTTTAGAAACCTGAACAAGTGATCCAAGAAAGACAACTATACACTGCCCAAGATGGAACACCTATTGCATAAAGTCTCGGGGGCTAGGGTTATGTCCTTCCTTGATGGATTTGCTAGATACAACCAAGTTGTTGTGCACCCTGATGACCAAGAGAAGACTGCCTTTACCACCCCCTGGGGCACCTTCATGTATGCTAAAATGCCATTTGGGCTAATGAATGTTGGGGCTTCTTTTCAGAGAGCCATGGACCTAGCTTTTGTAGGGCTAAAAGATAAATTTGTACTGATATATTTGGATGACCTAACAGTTTACTCTTACAACCATCATGACTACTTGTAGCATTTAAGGAAGGTATTTCTGAATTGCAGAAGGTATGGAATATCACTGAACGCCAAGAAGTCCCATTTTTCACTCAATGAAGGAAAGCTCCTAAGCCACATAGTCTCAGCTGAAGGTGTAAATATCGATCCGGTAAGGGTGAAAGCAATCCAAAAGCTGTCAATACCAAGGTCAAAAAGAGACATTCAGTCCTTTTTAGGCAAGATAAACTTTGTCAGGAGGTTCATTCCTAATTTCTATGAGCTAGTAAAGCACATAACAGTCATGCTAAAAAAGAATGCAGAAATAAAGTGGAATGACCAGGCAAGAAACTCTTTTGAAGACATTAAGAAAGCTATCATGGAGGCCCCAACCCTGATTAGTCCCGACTACACCAAGGGTTTTTACACTTTCTCTTTTGCATCTTACGACACAGTGGCAGCTGTATTATTACAAAAGAATGATGAGGGTCTTGATCATCCAATTGCATTCTTCAACAGAACCCTAAGAGATGCTGAGCTGAAGTATGAACCAATTGAGAAGCAGGCTTATGCTCTCATAAAATCTTTGAAAACTTTCAGAATCTACATTCTCCATGCAAAGGTCATTGCATATGTCCCTTCAACTGCTATGAAGGATGTTTTGACTCAGCCGGACATTGATGGGAAGAGGGCCAAGTGGATTTCCAAACTCATTGAGTTTGATATAGATGTGAAACCCACCAAGCTGGTAAAGGGACTAGGTCTAGCCAAACTCATGGCCAAAAAAAAATGTGAACTGATGGGAATAAATTTCACATGTGTCAAATTAGCAAAGGTGCATAATTTGGTAGCAAAAGAAACGGGAGTAAATCAAGATCAAAATGACATTCCATCAGTAGCTGAGAACATATCTTCATGTGAGTGGTACTCAGGTATCATTCAATTTTTGCAAAAATTAGAAGTTTCTCTTGATCTCACTCCTAACCAAGCATGAGCTCTTAAGTTGAAATCTGTTAAGTTTTGCATAATTGACAAACTGTTGTACTGGAGAGATCAGTCTGGAATTTTGCTAAGGTGTCTAGATAAAGAAGAAGCAGAGCAGGTCATGCATCATTTTCATTCCAGCACATGTGGGGGCCACCACTACTGGAAAACCATAGCCCACAAGATCTTAAGAGAAGGGTACTATTGGCCAGTCCTCTTTGCGTATGTATGCACTTTTGTAAGGACTTGTGACCAATGCCAAATATTTATAGGGAAGCAGCAGCTCAAGTCCTTGCCCCTTAGGCCTATTGTGGTGAATGGGCCTTTCCAGCAATGGGGTCTGGATTTCATAGGTGAAATAAATCCATCTTCCAGTGGACAACATAAATGGATCTTAGTAGCCACTGACTACTTTACCAAATGGATAGAAGCAGTACCCACCAGGAATGCCACTCATCAAGTCACCATGATATTTTTATATGAGAATATCTTTAGCAGGTTTGGCTACCTAGTAAGGTCAGTAACTGATAATGCACCATCTTTCAAGGCTGGGGCATTAGTTAAAATCTGGGTATTCAACTAGTGCACTCCACATCCTATTATCCCCAAGGCAATGGCCTGGATGAGTCATCCAACAAAAGCTTAGTCAGAATCATCAGGAAACTGCTAGAGCCAAATTAGAAAAGCTAGGATTCAAAGCTTAAGTTTTCTCTATGGGCTGATAGGGTAACAGACAAAAGATCCATAGGGACTTCTCCATTCAAGCTAGTTTATGGCACTGAGGCCATTTTTCCTATCCAGCTCATCCTTCTAGTGGCAAAGTTATTTCAGGAAGAGGAATATGAACCAAATGATATGGGGAGAAGGATGATGGATTTGGTAGAGTTACAACAAATAAGGGAGCAGGTTGTAGGAAAATCAGAAGTTCATCAACGGAGGATAAAGGGCATGTTTGACAAAATAGCAAAAGTAGACAACTTCCAGGTCGAATATTGTGTCCTCAAGTGGGATGCTATCAAACAGGACAAGGGAAAACATGGAAAATTTGACTCTTTGTGGATTGGCCCTTTTGTTATAGCCCAAGTACATAAGAATAACACCTTCAAATTACAGAATCTGGAAGGTGAAGAGGTATTGGATGGCCCAGTGAACGGGCGGTTCTTGAAACTCTATTTTATTTGAGGCTCTGAGGCCTTATTATTGTAAATTAGTAGATAGTAGGTTGTTTTTATTTCAGAATAAACTCCATGCCCAATGGAATAGTAGATGATAGTGTTAAATTACTTAGTTGCTTTTAGGGAAAGGCATTTTTGGTTTGGAATTCTTGGGACCTCGCTGGGAGGTTCCCATCCCCAAGTAGGATCCAAATGTTATCTCCCAAAATAATTTATTTTTACGGTATGAAGAATTTAACTCATGCGACGAAGGATGTGAATATCACTGACAGTTTGAAAGCCGTTGTTTTTTATTTGGGTGAAAAATTCACAAGTTGTAGCTTTCGGTGGCTTAAGAGAGGCTCAGAACATCTCATTAGCAACCGAAAAGGGTCGTCTTCAGCAGATTAGAAAGGAGTGCAACATATACACTAACCACCGAGAGAACATTTTTGACAGCAGGTCAGAGGTTTAATCCTATACAACACCAGTGTTTCGGAGGTTTAGTCCTCTATACCGCCGACACTATGAAGAATATTACGGTTTGAAGCTTCAACACATTCAGTTTTGGGGTTTCGATTGCCGACAAGTTAGTGATTTGAAGCGTCGACGCGTTCAGTTTTGGGGTTTCGATCGACGACAAGTTAGTGGTTTAAAATGGCGACATGTTCATTTTTGAGGTTATAATCACCGACGCATTAGTGGTTTGAGGTGTCGATCACCGATGCATAAGTGGTTATAGCTTCCGATCGTCGATGCTTAACTGTCGCAACGGTAATAGTTTGAAACACCAACACTGCGGCAGCGTTCAGTTTTAAGGTTCCGATGTTTTAGTGGTTTGAGGTTTCAATCGCCGACACATTAGTGGTTATTCTTCCCGACCTCCGATGCTTAACCGTCACGATGGTAATGGTTTGAAATGCCAACACTGTGGCAGCATTCAGTTTTGAGGTTCCGATCGTTCAGTTTAGAGCTTCCGATCATCGATGCCTAACCGTCACGCTGGTAGTGGTTTAAATCGCCAACACTGTGGCCACATTCAGGTTTGAGGTTCCGGTTGTTTAGGTTAGAGCTTCTGATTTCCGACCACGGAAACAGGGTAGAAAATTCTGGGGGATTAAGGAATAAAGATCACCTTAGTTAACCATCGAAACGCTAGCTTTTGGCAGCTAAATTATAGTGGACCAGCAACAGTGATCACTAGCGACTACTTTAGTTATTTAATGTTCAAATCAGTGAACTAAATATTCATCATATTTAGACAAATAGTTATATAGGGTTTGAAACCCTAATTTGGAAAAACTATCACTTTTGAGTGTTTTTGTTAAAGCAAATCGAAGTTTCAGGATCTGTACTATTGTAAAAAGGCTATAAAGCCTAAGATCGATTTGATGATAAGGGTTCTACTTCGGGGATTTATAAGCCTATTCTATTGTCAAGCTTCTCATCTTGTTCATTCTGAAATATAAGCTCTTTTGTTATGATTTGTTCAGCCATCATCTTTATCTTTACTATACTTATGCATGAATGTGTATTTAGGTTATTTTCAAGTTCATTAATAGCTAATAGCTGTCATCCTATTGGTGAGTTAATGTGATTTGATTTATAAGTACCATCCTTGTCAGGATTTAGCCATTTATATGCATATGTTTTGTATGTAAGTCTGCCAGCTTGATGAGTTCTCCATCCCTGCACCTTATTTTCAAACTACTGAACAAGTTGTAACTAAAAGTCTTGTAATTGAGTGAGCTTCATGCATGTCTTGAGAGTGGTAGGTTATATAGGTCACCTGACTTGATCCATATTAGAAAATCCTAAAAACATTTTAAGTTACCAGGAATCCTCAAGCTACAACCTAGAGGAGTTTCCTGGAGTGATAACACTTACTTATATACTAAGTCTAATATAAACAACTATTACTCCCCATGAATGTGGGATGATCCAATATACTAATGTGACAACTTACAAAGCATATGCGTCCAACAACAATATACTTAACAAAGTAAAGAGAAGGGTTGACATGGGTTCCTAGCAGGTATGTACACCTATGTAGAATTTAGCAGAGATTATTATTATTATTATTATATTAAGGAGTATTATAAGTAAATTAAATGAAATTTAAAAAAAACAATATTTTACAGAGAATTAGTTAAATTGGGTAAGTAAAAAATTAACATAGATCCATTTTGGTTATGGATTCTCAAGCACATATAGATATAAAATCATTTGCATGCATTTATTTCAGAGTATAAAAGTTTGGAGAAAAAGTTACACTTATAAGGATTTAATCCACCTTTCATTTGGTAACTTGGGCTTAAGATAGATTTAGGTGGTATATTTATGAAAAGCATTTATGTCAATGTAATTCCCTGCATAACATGGTAAGTAAGAAAGGAATTACAAAAATGCTTAGGTTCCCTAATTTTTCATAATTAACTTGTGATATATGGGTGGTTAGTGTTTGTGGGGGTGGGGGGTGTCATCCTGGACCCTAATGAAAATATAGAATCTTCTCATGCTTGGGGTTATGTAGGACAAACACTCAATCTAAATCCCTTGCCTTATGGAAAGAATTAATCTTAGAAAAGTGAATGAGACTTAATAATTCCATGGTGCTAGGAGATCCATGATTATCATTTTATTTGATTGCTAAATCCTTTCCACATGAATATTCTATCTAAAAAGAGTATTAACTAGATTCCAAAATCAGTTGGAAATATTTGAATCAATAGAATTTTTTCACATGCTCTTGTTGTTGAACACAACAGTGGATGCAATGGAAAACAAAGTTGTAATATCCAATGTGTCATGGTGTAGAAAAGGTGGTTCATGGTAGGGGTTTGGTGCAAAGATACATTCCCTAATTACAAAAAACCTAGATCCATTTTAATGTGTTCACGAATTAGACTAGTAAAGTGTCATTTACAATATTTCATGCAACTCCACATTAATGCAAAGAACCACAACCATGTCTCGTGCCTATTTCTTTCAAACCTTCTCATTATGAAGGACACATGAATGGGATAGACTGCTCCTTGTGGTTTAATTTCTAAGGATGATTTCCTACCTCCCATCTAGATAATTATTTATTCAATCTTGGTAGTGAATTTGTTGTAGGTTATTTGATGTTCTTTGCTTGGTGGTTATCCATATCATTCTCATTAGCTTGAGTGTATCTGTCATAGTTGAGAGCTTAGGAATCTTGTTTCAGTGGCACTATGGAAAGGTTTGTAGTTGTGCAGATGGGTAATTGGTCTAGATGGATATTGATGGCCATCGGCCCATTCCACTAATTTAGAAGGGTTCCATATCTTGGAGGTTTTCTATAGTTTTTAATGTCATGAACTTCTAGTGAATTTTTAGACCCTAAGAAATGTTTTTTGGTGCCTATAATGGATTCAAGTTGACAAGGATTTATTAATCCTTCACTAAATTTTTTATTTTCATTAAGATCTTTCCAGTTGACTATTATGTGCCCGAAATGGAGTTTGTAATTGGAATGTGTGGCCTCAATAAGTTGGTGTATCAACTAGACTTATCAAGGCCCACCTTCCTTTTTCCACTTCATATCCTAGGGTTAGGATTTTGGATCTTTATTTTTTTTCTTAGGAATTCACACTTTATGTTAAAAGGATATTTTGGCCTCTTGTGATGTCTTTTTGTGAATGAGCATAGATGACACGTATATCTTTAGAGATAAGCTACCACCACTCTAACTAGTTTGTATTGCTTTGTATTTTACAATCTTTTTCCATTCCATTCATTAATAGAATTTTGGATTTACTATACTACCATTATCTCCCTAATATCTTTGTCTGTTCCACTTTATATGTATACCTTCGTTTCCTTCTCTATATAATATATATCAATGGCATGAAAGTAATATTCTCTTTTGTGTTTCTCACTACATGTCCTTGATGAGATGCATATATCAAGATTTTTGTCTCAAACTAACTAAGCTTAGGGAAAGACACTATCATTAGCCCAATCAGCCTCATGTGGTGGAAAAAAACAAAGATGATGGTGTATGAGATTCTATTAAGTTATTTCCCAAGGAATCCTTGTATGATAAAACAAGGATATGATGGATAATTTTTCCTAGATCCTTTGATGAATGTCAATGATGTCAAATAAAAATTCAACTAGTAGTCAGTTTGGAGGTGAAATGGTATCGTATCCTAGTTCACGGATTGTGAAGAAAGGTGTATTGTGCTTCCATGAAGATGGGATAATCCTATTCCAAATCTCTCATTCATTGCTCCATTTCCTCTATCTGTAGCATCTTTGTTGGGGAAAATATTAAAAAAATTATAACATATATCCAACGATTTAATTGGCAACCCAGAGAGAGCCTAAAATTGTGAGGTACAGAAAAAATATATGAAGGGGCAGAGTATTGCTAACCTAATATAGGTGACTGAAATTAACATGCGACTAAAACTGAATTAAGCTTGCAAAAACAAGAAATGACATGAAAAGAAATCTAATTGCAGAAAACATGAAATTGCATAAAATAAACGGATATAAAGCAATCAACATTAACTTGTGAGCTCACATGAAATCAATACAACTAATTCATAACCAAGACATCAAAATATGAAGAGATCAATCTATCTATTCTAAAATATGAAATCTATTACAATAGGATCAAATCCATGACTATCTAAAAAGATGAACCAGTTCTCTATTTCTCTATCTCTATAGAGAGGCCTCTCCTTCAAAATGAGGAGAGAGCACTCCTATTTATACATGAATTCAGGATAACCAATCCATGATTATAGATCCACTATTCTCTCAACTTATCCTGAAAATCCTCAACAAATTTACAACTCATCCCTTCAAATCCTCAACAAATCTACAACTCATCCCTTCAAATCCTCTAACAAATATTGGATGAGATATTCTCTCCACATTTCAATAATCTTCTCCTTGAAGTTAGCCCACATCTTGAAGATGAAATTCGAATTTGAGGCTAGGTGGTCACTTTTGAGCTTGTTAAAGTCTTCAAATACACCTATAAGCATCACCAAACTCATCCAACTTTAAAGTATAATGAAAATATGTTATTTTTCTCAATAATTAACCACAAATTAACTCAAAATACTCAAAAATAAATGATTTGGAAAATGGTAATATAAACCCATATTTATTATGAAAGTGGTGAATATTAATGGTTTTATGGAAGGATAAGATAGGAATAAGGTGACAAATGGTATAGGAAAGATGAATAAAATGTGGTCTTTTTGCGGCTCAACATTCCCCCCAACTTGACTGGTTGCATGTCCTCATGCAACTATGCATTGATTCTTTTTAGCTTTTGGATTTGTAGCTGAGCTTCATATGATGATGGTATGTAACAGTAAATAATTCCAGGTTTTGAAATGCATGAGTGACAGCAATTTTCCTTATGGTTGGTTCTTGTGTAACAACCATAAGTATAACAAATGTCGGTTCTTGTGTTAACAACAATCGCTCATTTTACTTGTATTTTTGCTGCAATACATAAGATTTTAAAAGTATACATGCATTAGAAATGATGAACCATCAATGTATAGTAAAAAGCCTTTTCTTCATATTATGAATCATGCCAAGATATATAGCAATGCGTAACAAAGCATAGTTTGGGAAAGACATGTTGGTTAAGGGTAAATGAGATGATGAATATGTAAAATGGTAATGAATAGTCCCCCCCACAACTTAAAATGTATTAGGTTTATGAAAAGGAGAAAGAAAATGTAGTGAGGGAATTTTCCAAATTCATTCATTTTATAGCATTTAAGGAATTACATGGCTAAATATTAGAAAACAACATACCTCCACTTACCCAAAAATTTGATGAATCTTATGCAATAGTAATGTGGCTGCTGCTGGATAATAGAATGTGAAGTGAAGGATATAAACTGTTGCTTGGTTGGATGAAGTAAAAGATGAGAGATGAAAGTAGAACTGTGGTTCTCTCATATGGCTGGAAGTATGCTGCTGTAAAACTGTTGATGGAGTCATGAAATATATATAATCTTCACCTGCTACAAAACCTGATGGTACCATGTGAATAAATGTGTCGATGTCGAACATGGAAAGAAGTCATTGGATTACCGACCATTAATGAATGTCGTTAACCAATGCAAGGAAATCTCACCATTGATGTCAATGAGTGCCAAGGTACCTAAGTACATCATGCAAAGTGCGAATAAATGAGTTGATGTCGAGCCACTTGCAAGATCTAATGATCAGGGGACATTGATGTATTCCCATGATTGTCAGCAAGAGAACTTTCCATTAAGGCATGCAAGCCTCAAGGTACTAAAAATGAACTCTAGTCTCTATCCCAGATAAGGTGCTAAGGTCGATGGGGCAAGACTTGTTGAAAGGTGGGACTTAAGGAATCCCACATCAGTCAACATGAGTTATACAAAATGAGTGGTAGGACTATAGATGAAAGATATGAGGGTCAAACAATTTTTTATGGCAGGGATAACAAATAAATGTAGTCATGGAAAATAAGCTGAATGTTTTTATTCGAAAGGCAAAAAGATGAACTAAAAATGAGGAAAATGTGTGCGACTCAGAAAAGGTATGCATGCGGGAAGTCATGATATATAAGGTAGGGAAATAGTAGACTCTAACATGGATGGCGAATATGATTGGAAGGAGAAGGATAAGTTACCATGACATGGTGTAATTGGTTTCTGAAAGGCTTCTTTGTGGCAGCAAATGTCATGACATACACAAGGGAAAACTCAACTCCTTCGAGTTTTCAATGGAACATTTTTTGAAAATTTTATGCGATTCTGGAACTTGCCATTCATTCGTCCTTGAACCTACAAAAATGTTAGCATTTTCCTACAACAACTTGTGAGCACATTGAAAATACATGAAAACATGTGCTTAACAAAAATTTAAGGAGAATAAATAAAATGCTCTTATACCTGAAAAGTAACAACCCTTCTTGTTGAAACCTATTTCGGAGTGACTTTCGAAAACAAGTTAGCACAGTAATCATAAAATTTTGACAAGATTCCGAGTTCATTTAAAATTTAAAATTTTATGATTTTATTTATTACCTAATACTTTTATTTATTTATATGTGTTTTTTTCTTTACGTTTTTTTATTGTTTTTTCCCTCAAAAGGATTTGAAACAAATATCAGAGTTTTTACATCCTCCTTTTACAAAGATTAATGCATCTTCATGTAACGACTGAGAAACAAAAAGAGAGGGTCGACCCTTTCAGTGGTCGAACCCTCTAAAAGAAGACTATCTTAATGATCTAGAGTGTGCAAACAAACGAAAGGTTTGGCAGTTTGAATGACCATGCAAGTACTCTGTCTGAATGAACATGTTGTTCGAGGTCTGAATAATCATTCACAGAAATACATACCAAATGGTGTGGTTTATATGAAAATTGTAGCAAAATACCTACCTCCCCCAAACCAAATATGTGCCAGGTCCTTTTGTGCAAAAATAAAAATAAAAAAGAAGGCTTAGTTGCAACAGCAGCTGCTTTCGATTTCAAAGACGCATATTAACTATATCGTTTCATGTTTTTCTTAGATTAGTTTATTTATTTACCTATCGTTAATTTGCATTATTTGACCCTTCATATGATCCTTAGTATAGATTTTTTTAATTTTGATTAGTTTTTATATATACACTAAATTAAGTTTTATTTAACAAAAATAAAATAAATAAAATATTTTGATTTTTGATTTTTTACTTTATTTTGATTTTTTTATTATGTTTGCTTATAAAAAGCCCTATTTTAAAACAATGGGAACAAAGATAATTTTTTTATATGTTTTTATTCGCATATATATTAATTTTATAACATTTAATTGATTTATGTTTTTAAATGAAACAAATAAAACAAAGTGTTATTACTTTAGCAGCATTCGAAGATAGTTGATATTGCCAAACCAAGTTTGCAAGCTTTCATAGATTTGATTAAATATAGCATTATGAAGTTATTTATTATAATATGACATCTCCATTAGCAAATCCTTCAATCTTCATACTCATACACTTTTTTTGTTTTTTTTCATTCGTCGCAGTCCATTTTATATGGAAAATTGAATATATTAAGCATCTCTGTAATTGTTGTTTTTTTCATATACAGATATAGCGAATTACAACCTGTAGAGTTTGACTTGGACTGCTTGCAAATTTTGAAAGAAATTGACAGGCAAATTTATGGAAATGGTTATGAATTTTAGTTGTAGACAACTAGCTTATTTATCTCCTGATAACTGGCTTATTTGTCCACATATTGTTATAGTAGATTTCACCACTCTAGGTGAATCACACTTTGTATGGCCTTCCCTTGTCCCGCTGCAGACTCCTTAGACCCTATGGACCACTTTTTGTCCTTTGATGTTTCCTTGATCATCCCTAAAAACACATGAAAAATGCTATACGCGACTTTTAAACCTATAAGCGCGTACATACGCGGGTTTGACCACTAAAACCGTGTACATCGGGATGTGTGCATAATCCAAATCCTTTTGGAGTTTTCCTTGACATGGATCTGACTCATTTGACTCCTGGCCTTCCCTATGCCTTGAGATCGCTCGGATTCGACCTTTCATTACCCCTTTGAAAAGCTATATAAGGAACCCCTTGGTACATTGAAGGCATAAGAGAGAATTGAGGGCAAAGAAACTATAGGCCATTGTTGCTGGAACTTATGCTTGAGTCTGCATCCCTTTGTCCCTTGGAGCACTTTTGTGTTCTTCCCAAGCTTGCCTTTTTCTTGTGAGCTTTCTATCGAGAGATGGAGGATTGAAGTGGTGGAGGCCCAAGTGGGGGACTCAGTTTCTCTGGTTCGCAGACGTGCCGTCAGAGGTTGTATCTTGTAATCTCTGATTTATATTAATAGAAATATCTTTTCCAGTCCAATAATGTGTGTTTGAATGAATATTTTATCCATGGGATCAT
>LPNX010012189.1:1419835-1473315 GCA_001517045.1 Pseudotsuga menziesii
CCGTGTGATCTCAAGGCATATGGAAGGCCAGGAGTCATATGAATCGAATCCAATTCAAGGAACGCTCCAAAGGATTTTGGATTATGTACACATCTCGATGTACACGACTATAAGGGGAATATCCGCGTATGTACGCGGTTATCGGGGAAAATGCCGTGTATATCACTTATCTAATGTTTTTTAGGGATGGTCAATGATACATCAAAAGACAAAAAGTGGTCCATAGGGGCTAATGAGTCTGCAGCGGGACAGGGGAAGGCCATACAATGTGTGATTCACCTAGGGTGGTAAAATCCGCTATAACACCATTTGGGCAGGTTGAGACAAAGCTATAGCTTGTCCCGAAGCAAATTGGTTGAGCGAAAATTGACTAGCTTGTTTTGCAACCGAATCTGCAAGTTTTGCACTTGCACAACCCACAATGCCATCGACATGTGGTCCAGGTTTGACTTTGGGATCGAAACTGGAACGAGGAGCATTGGGAATAATCTCATACAACAAACCGGACTGAGCATAGATCAAGTCCAGTTCCTACGCCCTAAAGATCGTTTGTTCCTCATTCTGCACTTCGGATGTGGAAACATCCTTCGCTATATATGGCAATAAAAACTTGAGGAACCACTCAAGGAGGAATTCTAGCGGTATAAAAGCTTTAATTAATCTCTTCCGTCTACGCCACTCTTGAATATGATCAGAAATATGTGTGGCTTTATTTTGTTGAAATGTCGACAAGAGTTCAGTACCAACGTCATAGCGCACTGGTAGCTGGAAGTGATTAAGAAAAGTCATCACAAGGTCATCAAACAAAGTGAAAGCTCCCTTAGGCAACTCTATATACCATTTCGCAGCAGGCCCTATGAGGGTGCATTGAAATAGTCGCAAACGGACTGAGTCCCGATGTAACGAATTCGAAGAGCACCAAAGGTGAAACATAGTAACGTGTTCGCTCGGATCCTCTCCCGGTTTGCCTTCGAACTTAGGTATGTCCGAAGGAAGCTTGGTAGGGACAGCCGGCCAAGCCAGGTCATGAGCCACAAGATTGTTTGTAAGTCTCGATAAGTCAGGAAGATTAAGCGTCGCAAGGAAAGGGAGCCTAGGATGATGAGGTCGATGGACCGCTCCCTGGTTCATATAGGGTTGATTACCACCATGGCCTTGGCCATAGTGTCCTCCTCCTGTCTGAACCGTATAGGGTAGCGTGGAAGTACCATAGTATGGTGGACCTTGGCTAGTAGGAGCTACAAAGACGTAATTAGGAAAGTAAACAGGTTGTTGATACCCGCCTCCATAAGGTGAAGAAACCTGTCCATACTGCGTCCCATGATAAGGTCCATAGGTCATCGCATGCGATGCCCCATGAGACACTCCGTAGGTAGGAAGATACGCTCCGGAAGTAGGGATATAAGCCCCGGAATTAGCAAGATGACCTTTAGAAGCATGAACATAGCCTCCCAACGCAGCGGGCGGTATGTGAACTTGAGACACAATCGGCCTAGTAACCACAGTACGGACCTGACTCGTAGCCATATACTGGCTCGAAGGACCACGTGAATAAGGTGGAGGATGTACGTTTGAAGAACTAGGGGCCGAGGATGAAGGAACCTGAGTAATAATATATGTATTACCGCTTATTGTCACTCGTCTCGGATCCGGTATCCTAATCAGATCGCTAACCCTAGACCTAGGAGGGAGATACGAGGGAGCTTCCACCACTGGGAAGGAAGGTGCAATGTGACTAGTGCTCCCAAACCTCTCCGCATGGTAAGGAATGAGAGTGCCCTCAGGAATAGTCCTAGGCTCAAAATCAGATTCGACATGAAATGTCAAATCATGCGTAGGGAAACCAGACGTAGCATAACTACCATAGCTAGTACTGGCAGGTTCAAAATGAGTCTCGGCGTCTTTCGGCATTCCATACCAGTAACATGTCAATGGGGAATCAGAACTAGAGTGAGTAGGCCTATCGCACAAGGGTCCTATCTTAGAAATCACTGGACCTAACTCAGCTAAGTCAGGTGAAGGATCATAAGCAGGAGTAAATTCCCCATCATCTAGTCGAATGGGAGGAGGTGGTTCAGGAATATCCTCTAAACGGTCTCCCATGGTGTGTGAATCAATGTGTGACATAGTCCGCCTAGACTGTCTAGGGCTCTCTCCCAAAGGAGGAGGAGAAGTAGAAGAAGGAAATCCTGCTAAACAACGAGAACGGCGAGGAACCGCACTCGAATCCACAATGACTCAAAAAATAGCAAAGACTCTCTATTTACGTAAACCCTAGGCCAACTATCGTGCACAGATCAATCACTAATAAAATATAAAGCCAAATGCAAGTAAACAAGGGCTGGATAAGTGAGCTCTCGAATGAAGCAGGTATGTCTCACCTAGGAGAGGCTTGAGACTCCCATACACAACAAGCAAAGGTACGTAACCAATTATTGTGGCCCTCAGCTTCAACACGTAAAGTGACTGTCCTATCCGACCCCAACCTGGCCGGGACACCCGCAGAATAACCCCTGCGAAGTACCCCCTTGATATCCTAGGTAAGGCCACTAAGGTCACCTTAATATAATCAATGCTCAGGCAGACAATCGCAGACGGGATTGACCGTATGGGCAGGGTAGCAAAGCCCGAAACTCTCGAAAGAGCCCCTAGATACGAATACAATCCTGGAAATATCTCTGGTGCTACTCAGTTATGACTAGGGGTCATCCCAATCAATAACCACTCACACTGTCTCGTGCTTAACTCCCTTTTGAGAGGAGGATCCTAAGAACACTGGTTATAAAAAGGATTTCACACACTCACCTGGACAGACGCCTAGATGTTGTTGTTTAGTGATCTTGGAGAATTAACTTACAATGAACTATTCCAAGATCCTAAAACCTAAGCTTGTTGGTGCACCCTAGAAAAGAAAAGACTGTAATTCATTTTATTTAGCGTTGATTTTAGTTGGCTTTATTACTCAAAAAAAGGATATGATCGTGCAACTGATGGTGTTATGACACAACAGGAAGTAAAATGCACACCTAACAATCAATGCAAATGCATTGTGTCCATGAAAATAGAGTATGCTACTACGTGAAATGCACAATTCTTCTTCAAATGATGAATGCAAATTTCCTATATGAAGTCCTAACTAGTACTCCAAAGCAAATCTATCCAGTGCAAGTACAATGCAAAGTGCAAAATGCAATGCATGATGATAAGCAAATGTTTTTCGATTTTTTGAAAATAAAAGAGATGTAAAAAGCAAAAGAATGATTCTATGACCCCTAGACTCTGCAAGCACACCCAAACAGCACTCAAGCAAAGCACTAAGGTAAAAGAACTCTAATGCACTAATCTCAAACAAAAAATCGAAAATACCATGACAAGAACTTTCTTAAAAAAGAGAAATTATCCTAAAAAAACATTTCTGGTCAGAAACAAAGGTCAAAACAGACTCAGGTAGTGCCAAAGGAGACTCAACAAATATTAGAATTCACCCAGCAACCAATTATCTTCCCCAAAAAGGAAAAATCAAGGGCATACGCGACTGTTAGCAGTAAACCCGCGTGTATACGCGGAAATCACAGAGGAAACCGCGTGTATACGTGACTGTAAATAAAAAAACCCACGTACAAGAAGAAAGGTGCATAAAATCAAGGCAAACAGACAGGCTGAGACAAACTTCACACCAATCAGACTCTACCAGGCATACATGCCCCCAGACCCAACACAGAAACAAGAGAGAAAGATAAATTCAAATTCATTGAATGCCAAGAAAACATCCCCCAAAGGACAACTGCTAGGAACTCCCGAGCAGAGTCACCAATTCTATTACGGAGAGAAATTCCTATGGCTTGGGGTACCACAACAGACAGCTTGACTCCAGAAATCAATCTTTCCCAATGTGCAATAGAAATAAAATGTCTAACACAAAAGGATCAGACCTCGTACCTTATTCCGAACAGTTGAAGTAGATCCCCGTTGAGCTTTCCAATCTTCAGCTTGAATTGATCTGTTACTTCCTCAACAACAAGTAAACAATACAAGCATTCTATATATCATGGTGTTAGATCTATTCAAGCATATATAATCAATAATGTAAAATCATTTGACATGATCCCATGGATAAAATATTCATTCAAACACACATTATTGGACAGGAAAAGATATTTCTATTAATATAGATCAGAGATTACAAGATACAATCTCTGACGGCACGTCTGCGAACTGGAGAAACTGAGTCCCCCACTTGGGCCTCCACCACTTCAATCCTCCATCTCTCGATAGCAAGCTCATAAGCAAAAGGCAAGCTTGGGAAGAACACAAAAGTGCTCCAAGGGAAAAAGGGATGCAGACTCAAGCATAAGTTCCGGAAACAATGGACTATAGTTTCTTTGCTCTCAATTCTCTCTTATGCCTTCAATGTACCAAGGGGTTCCTTATATAGCTTTTCAAAGGGGTAATGAAAGGTCGAATCCGAGCGATCTCAAGGCATAGGGGAGGCCAGGAGTCAAATGAGTCGGATCCATGTCAAGGAAAACTCCAAAAGGATTTGGATTATGCACACATCCCAATGTACACGGTTTTAGTAGTCAAACCCACGTATGTACATGCTTATAGGTTTAAAAGTTGCGTATAGCATTTTTCATGTGTTTTTAGGGATGATCAAGGAAACATCAAAGGACAAAAAGTGGTCCATAGGGTCTAAGGAGTCTGCAGCAGGACAGGGGAAGGCCATACAAAGTGTGATTCACCTAGAGTTGTGAAATCCGCTATAACACATATATATGATTGATCCTTGGTTGTATATTTTTTATATACTTTTATCATTATTCACAAAAACAAAAACAAGAAATTACAAACTCCATTTGAAAAGACAATGCCATTCTTCATATACTCATGGATATTTCTTTCATTTCTCTCCTATTTATTTAAGTCGCATGCATACACATACTCTTTTTAATGTTAGTCTCCTTTTTCTATTATTCTAAACTCTCACCCCTACAAGAAATCCACATTGAACAAGAATTTGGACTTTATATAGTTAATTTCCAGTGAATCAAATAGTTCAAGTGGATATAAAATTTGCTTAATGAAATTTATGGTTGTCCTAGATCTGGCTTGAAATCCGGGTTGATCTCTTTTATTTGTTCTAACTATGAGCCATAATCTCTAATATGTTAAGCACGATAAGCCCTCGTTAAAATGGTCTCTACAAACAAGAAAACATCTTTTCTCACTGGATAATTAAAAGGTTGATCCAAATCTGAGTTTGGTCTATGTTTCCCTGTGTACCAATGGTTATTACTTAAACAAGACCACTGCGATAAAATATGAGTTTGAGGAGGCAACTTTACTATCATTAGAATATCAATTTAACACTTTTCAAGATTACATAAGGAGGATTTGTAGATTATATATTGGAAGGAGACTGCTCATGATTGGTATAAATTCTAATGTGGTATAAATTCTAATGCGGGTAATGTAGAGGTGAGAAATGTAATGCACAAGTCCATCGCTATGAACTAACATAGATCTGAAGAGGAAGATCTGGAATACATCAAGATTTTCTGGCGTGGATCATGGAGAGAATTAACAAACCTACAAAAGAGAGAATTCGACAAAGCTCAAAATATGATAGTATACCAACCGCAGGATCGAGCTCGATCGCTGCCTCTGAGGTGATTTGCAGTTTTCTTTTCGATTTTATGTAGTTACATCAGTTCACTCTACATTTGTAGTGGTGTAAGGTCCAGTTTAAAGCTCCTCAGCCCAACGACCATAAGTATACAAGAAAGACAACACTTTTCCTATCTTATAGTTGCGCGCCCCTCTAGCATTTCAACAAGTTTCATGCGATGAAGAGGCAATCAATAAGTGCATTCTACCTAGATGTGCACCAAGGAGATCCGATCAATCTTACGCTCACTGGTAAAGAAATTACTCACTTCAATTTCGCAGAGACAGACTGTGGTCGCGCGTTGGGAAGATAAGTCTTACGTGTACTAGAGATATTAGTATAAGGTTGAAAATAAATCCTTAAATTTCTGCCTGCTAGACTTCTGGCTTTCCTCACCAGAAGAATTTATATGCTAAATAGTTTAAATATGAAAGAAGCTAATCATTTAAAAAAACAGGTAGTGTTTCCGTAGATTAGCACTCATGAAACCAAAATGTTGATGTGTTTGTTCTAGACGTGGAGATTATTATTATTGTTTTCAATATTAGAACCGATTTCATAACCTCCTTAATAAATGTAACGATATTAATGCAGACAAGCTATGTTTACTTAATGACGTATATTCTGAGAGTTAGTTCCATTTTTGTGCCAATCCTCCACAGAAATCATCGGTAAAACCGGTGAGATCTACAACATCTAGTAGAAGCCCAACGGAAATTTTGGAGGATCTATAGGAAATCGCCTGGGAAAAATCGTTCAAAACATTAGGTCAGTGGAAGTCATGTGTTACAATCTGATTTCCTCATCCAAAATCTTGAGTTGTTTTAGATTTGCAAACCATCACCCTGGAAATATGGAAACCGTTCAAAGAAATAGGGTTCGTTCAGGATATGCCCTTAAAATTCTCTTATTCTGGCAACTCAATCACCATGCAACCAGCACGTAGGTAGAGGCAGCTAACAACCCAATCCCACGTGGAAATACCAAGAGATAAGCATCAATTAAAGGACGAAATTCACTCCTAAGAATTTTCGAGCCAAATTTTTTATACATGTAAAATTATTTATGACAACCAGTGTGTTCATCAAGATTTTAATCGCTTGTCAACATCCAGAACCCTTCATGAGCGGAATCTCCTCTATTAGGCGGAGAAAGCAAATATATATATCCTACAGGGGCGCTTTCACCCTAAATGGCTTCAGATTAGCTCATCCGAATTCAAGGGGCGGTTTTGCAAAGATGCAATATTTCATTCTTAGTTTTGATTTTAATTGTTTTAATCGATTTTGCAGGTATGCAATTGGGCTCAAAGAAAAATACATGCGCTCGCCATTAGTTTTTTCTGATGTTCTACTATATTTTTTTGTTTAGAGGATTGTTTGCAAAAAGGGTGGAATGAACAGATCGGAAGGTAGGCTGAAGGATGGGTCGTTTGCAAGTTGTGAATGGAGGACGAATACTCTGTTTTATTTATTTAACTTGTTTATGTTATTTATTTTTTTAAGTTTCGTTTTCTTTTTTATTATATATATATATATAAACATGTATTTGTTTAAATTGTATCATTTTATTTTTCAATTTTTATTTTATTTTATATAAGCATATATTAATGTTTAATGATTATATTTTAATTTTAAAATGCTTTAATGTTTATAAATTTTTACAATTTATTTCTAAAGATTTTTTTTTAGAAAGACTAAAACTAACATTTTAAAATAAATATACATTGTTTTCTTATACTATTCCTATTAAAAGATTTAAAAAGTACTTTTAGATAAAAAAATAATTCTTAATACAAAGTGGTAAAGATTTAAAAAGTACTTTTTGTTTTTTTTTATTAATTTATTTATTTTATTTTTAATTGTTAAAAGAAACTAATTCTTAATGATTTTTTTTTTCTAAGATGACTAAAAAAATTTATTTAAATGAAAAATGAAAATAAAAAAGAGACCAAAATTTTCATAAATTTTTAGATTTAAAAGATTAAAATTATTTGTAATTAACAAAATTAAAAAACAATAGTAATTAAAATTATTTTGAAATAAAATTTTAACAAATAGAAACATTAAAGTAAATTAAAACAAAGCTAATTTTAAAGTGAAAAATAAAAACTAAAACCTACCTACTCTATTCTAAATGAAAAATTATAATCATTTAAGTGTAGTGAAATTTTCAGTGTAACCATCTATCTAACAAGACTAAACAGAAATTCAAATCTAATTTTACAAAATGAAATCTAAGATGTATAAAAACATGCAAAACTAAGTGTTGAAAATGTAAGTTAATGAAATAAAAACAAAACTGATTTAAACTAGTACTTACTTGGATCCATCGTTCGATGCAGCTTCCGTTTGCAGGATATTCTTCAGGATGTTGATCACCTAAGATTCTTTCTTCCTCCCTTTCAATCTCTAGTTCGAACAAGTGCTCCTCATCTAATATGCATGATTCTTCAAATGTCAATTCTTCTTTCACTTCAGGAGGAGTAGTAAATATTTTAGCTGCTATCAAGATCTCCTTTTCTTGGGAAGAGGATATCCTTGCTTCTACAAGGAGTTGAGAAATTTGATCTAGACTTATGCTCATCCTAAAATTATTTTACTGGAATCAAATCAAGTACTAGAAAAAAAACGAGTACATGACAAGCACAAAAAGTAGCACAAAATGAGTGCAAAAAAAAAAATGGTGCACAAAAAACCTGTACAAAACAAAAAATGAATAGATACAATGTTAGAAACAAGTTAGTATAAAATAAAGGCACCCAAAAAAATGAAATCATTCAAAACTTTACACTACAAAATTGTAAAAGAAAACTTGCATAAAAAATAAACTCGCATTTGTATAAAGAATAAATACATTGCAGAAAAATAAACACACTTGCAAAAACAACAAATGAACAACAAGGCTTTGGGGCACCCCACTATAGTGGATGCGTCTCGTGGTTACAACACGGAAATTCCGTAGTGAAGTCGTCCTTGCATCTTACCGTTTTCCCCTCCCCCTTGTTGTGTAATGTAAAAGTAATCTATCTACCAATCTAAACTATAATCCCTTTTAGCACCTCCCTGACAATGGCACCAAAATGTTGGGGAAAATATTAAACAAATTATAACATACATCCAATGATTTAATTGTCAACCCGGAGAGAGCGCAAACTTGTGAGGTACAAACGAAATATATGCAGGGGAAGAGTATTGTTAACCTAATCTAGGTGAATGAAATTAACATGCGACTAAAACTAAATTAAGCTTGCAAAAACAAGAAATGACATGAAAAGAAATATAATTGCAAAAAACATGAAATTGCATAAAATAAACTGATATAAAGCAATCAACATTAACTTGTGAGCTCACATGAAATCAATACAACTAATTCATAACCAAGACATCAAATTATGAATATATCAAACTATCTATTCTAAAATATGAAATCTATTACAACAGGATCAAATCCATGACTATCTAAAAAGATGAACCAGTTCTCTATTTCTCTATCTCTATAGAGAGGCCTCTCCTTCAAAATGAGGAGAGAGCACTCCTATTTATACATGAATTCAGGATAACCAATCCATAAGTACAGATCCACTATTCTCTCAACTTATCCTCAAAATCCTCAACAAATTTACAACTCATTGCTTCAAATCCTCAACAAATCTACAACTCATCCCTTCAAATCCTCCAACAAATATTGGATGAGATATTTTCTTGACAATTCCATAATCTTCTCCTTAAATTTATCCCACATCTTGAAGATGAAATTCGAATTTGAGGCTAGGTGGTCACTTTTGAGATTGTTGAAGTCTTCAAATACACCTGTAAGCATCACCAAACTCATCCAACTTTAAAGTATAATGAAAATATGCTATTTTTCTCAATAATTAACCACAAATTCACTCCAAATACTCAAAAATAAATGATTTGGAAAATGGTAATATAAACCCATATTTATTATGAAAGTGGTGAATATTAATGGTTTTATGGAAGGATAAGATAGGAATAAGGTGACAAATGGTATAGGAAAGATGAATAAAATGTGGTCTTTTTGTGGCTCAACAATATCCAACTCCTCTTCTCTTTCACTTCTCCCATGGACTGGAGTAATTCCCTCTCCCCCAGCTCATATGCTTTGCCCCATCATTTTCCCCATAGTATCCCATGCTACGAATCCATCCACATGTTCCACACCCCTCCATATCATGTTTTCTCCCTGTATTTCTCCTAACTCCTTCATGTACACCTTCCTTCATCTCTCCACCCTTTGTGTCCCTCCTGCTTCTGCCTCTCTGTGTTCTTCCTTCTCCCACCTCTCTGGGTACCTCCTCTTCCATACCTTTCCTCTTTACTTAATCCGCCACTCATTTCCCTCTAGACGTCACCATCCTCGTCCAATAACTTCAAGAAATTATATATATGTCATTCATTTGAAAGTTTCTAAACATGAATATGAAAAACACAAAATAAAAAATCTGGTGAACCCTCCAATAGAAATGAGTCGGAAAAAAAAGTATACATCGAGTTTGATAGAAAAATTACAAGGCTTGTTGCAAGTGTTTTGCAAGAATTCAATTAAAAAATGATAAAATATAAAAAGTAATGCTTTCACTCAAGAAGTAATTTAAAAGCTCAAAAAACAAAATTCAATGAATGAGCAATTCTAACTCATCCTTCCATCCTAATTATTCAGTAATTATTGATTTGTCCAATAACGTTATGCACAAAATAAAAATAACTATACCAAAACTTTATGGCAAGGACAATTGAGAGGGCACTAGATGGATTATTACAATTGAGAACTATCTCACTATGCACCATATAGATGATAACAATGACAAAGTCAGCATTGCATCAATGAACCTAGAGAAAACAACTTGTGACTTGTTCAAGTGGCGGGACTCTAAATGTAAGGGAGGATCGGTAAGAGATTGAGATACCTTCAAAAGGCATTTTTTCAAACAAAACCAGGATATAGAAGAAGAGGAATTTTTTTTACCAAGCTCACACACTTACAACAAACAAGGACAGTGGATGAATTATTTAATGAGCTCCATGCATTATCCACTCACGTTGATAACAAACATAATAAACGCCTTCTACATGTTGCATTAACTGGGTTGAAATCAAACATATAACAAAACGAAGTTAAATTATTAGAACCCAAAGATGTTGAATCAGTGCATCAAAAGGACAAACTCATTGAAGAAAGGAATATGTTTCATAAAAACACTCCTTATCTTCAATTGGAAAAATCAAGCTCAAAGTGTATTCTTCCTCACCAAAGGAGCTCATCATCGAATGCAAAGAAGGATAAGAATTTATGTTTTAAATGTAACTCTCCTAACAAGACTCGAGATCATAGATGTAAGGACTCCAATTTATACCTATGTGAGAAACATAATAATAAAGACAATGATAATGATGAATTCGATGGCATCCCTTCTAACACAGAAATAGACTCTGATGAATCCAACATCCATAATTCTAACGATACTCCAATACTTTCAGTAGCTACAATGACGGGTATTTCTCAACCCCAAACTCTTAAAGTCCATGGCTTCATCGAGAAAACTAAAGTGACAGTGCACATAGATAGTTCCATTTCACACAACTTTTTATATACAAAGATAACAAGGAAATTAAACATATTCATTTATCCCACCTCAAAATTTCAAGTCTTGATTCCGAGAAACAAGACTACTTCATGTGACATAAAATGTCACATGGTAGAATTAAACATTATTGACTACAAATTAAAGTGTCATGTGTATGTTGTGCCAATTGGAGATATAGACATTGTCTTGGGAGCCCAAGGTTAACCACACTTCGTATGTTGGGTTGAATTTACAAGAACAATTTACAAGATCTTTTGAAAATATGAGAAAGTACAAGTTGCAGGGAATCAACTTCCTCCTCTTCTAATAATGTCAACCAATAGAATGGAAAATTTGATTAATAAGGGATTTTAAGCTTATTTTCTGCACTACTATTCAATAGAGGGAATTTCTAATGAAAACAAAAATGATGAGCCCAAGAAATTTTAGATAAAATTATTTACAAAATAGCACCATTTTTCAAGAACCACCTCATGGCCTTCCCCCACCTCGTTCTAGAGATCACATCATAGAATTAATCCTGGGTTTTTCCCCAACTAGAAAAAAGTCTTATAGGAAGTCTTAGCAACATAAGACAAAAATTGAATGCTTAGTTCAAGAATTATTGAACAATGATGTTATTAACCGAAGTAAGAGTCCTTTCTCAACTCTGGTCATACTTGTTAGGGAAAGGGATGGTTCATATAGAATTTACGTTGATTATCAAGGATTGAATAAAATTACCGTAAAGGATAAATTTCCATCTCCATTCGTGGAAGAATTATTGGATGAGATCCATGGAGCTAAATATTTATCCAAGATGGCCTAAAACCGGTCTATTACCAAATAAGAATTCAAGAGGAGCATATTCCCAAAATTGCTTTCTATACCCATGAAGTTTTGTACAATTTTTTGGTCATGCCCTTTGGTATATCAAATGCTCATGCTACCTTCCAAGCAATGATAAATTATTTATTCCATTCATACCTACGAAAGTGTGTACTTGTCTTCTTCGATGATATCCTTGTTTATAGAAAAAATTGGAATTCACACCTCAAACACGTAAAGATAGCATTAAAGCTACTAGAAAAAAATAAGTTCCATGCTAACAAATCTAAATTCAGCTTTGGACAAAGAGAGGTAGTATTTTTGGGCCATGTCATATAAGATGAAGGAATCAAGGTAGATCCAAAGAATATTGTGGAAATTATAGAATGGCCTAACCCCAAAATAATCACATCACTAAGAGGATTCCTAGGTCTTCTTACTATTTATTACAAAATATTTGTTCGAAACTACACAAATATTATGGCATTGCTAATAACATTAAAGAAAAAATATGGTTTAAAATGGAATGAAGAGGTTGAAGCTTGTTTCAAAAAGATCAAGATTCTAATGACATCTTCCCCCTTTTTGACAACCACATATTTCTCCCAAAAACATTTCCTTGAATGTGATGCTTCAGGAGCAGGATTAAGTGTCATACTTATGCAATATAATCACCCCATTGATTTCGAAAGTCGAATATCAAAATAAAGGGAAAAAACAAAATATGCATATGACAAAGAAATGTTGCCAATAAGAAGCATGCCTTGGTTAAATGGAAACAATACTTGTTTCCAATTTGAACATGAAATAAGTAGTCCCAATTAGGCCTCGCATTGTTTGAAGTAGGGAACCCATCCATATTATGGGAAGAAAACCATTATTTAGGTTGGGAGTATGTTGTGCAATATCTAGTAAGCTTCTACTTCAATGTAGAAGACTGAAAATAAACCTATCCTAGTTAGGATTTGTAACTAAAAGACTGTTAATTATTAAATGCATACATCTAAAGCTATTAATAATTCAGAAAATAAGTTTCCTTGGTAGAAGTAATAAATGGACACATAAACATCAACCATAAATTAAAGAAGATTACTTCCATTTAATCTAGTTGAAACTTTGTAATTATTTGTCCAAGCATGTAATTTTAAGAGTTCCAGGGATTATAAAATTAATGAGCATAAACTGAATAGTCATACACTAGTCAAGCATTTTCACGTAACAATATAGTGTAAATAGAAAATAAGTTAAAACCATTCCTACATTGAAATATTCAAATCATTTCCCAGAATTCACAAGCCTGTCTCGATATCTTATTCAGATCAATTCTCAAAAAAAAAATTGCAGTGGCTTCATAACATCTCAAATATCCAAAAAGTCCTTTATTTCTCCTATCATTAATTTATACAACTCCTTTTGTCTATTGTGTTATCTTTCCCTTCTTATACCTAAACTCTTCATATTTTTAACTAAATGTTATTTTACAAAATGAGGAATCTCGACAAAGTGACGCTTGCTTAGTGGGGATATTTGACTACGTACTTTACTTGGACATAATGTTAAGTTCAAAAAGGAATCTAAACTATGACTTTACAATATTCATACAATGAACATAATATAAAATTCATTGTATGGCGGGTGGGACATTTCTTGTCACATGCACTCTCCAATTTTCATACTACTCTCACATGGATTCAAACCTGGGGTTCTTGAGAGTTTCAAATGTGACCACGTGGTTGGTCGCTTCATTGACAATGATCGCCATCCCTTTTCAAGAGACACGATGGATGTTTTGAAAAAATTGATGTATCTTGTTGGAGCTAATATTTTTCAGAGGAAATCTCCACGGAAAACCCAGCAATACTTCCCCACTATGTGGATGGTAGAGGTGGTAAACCGCCGGCCATCCTCACAGATGGCCTAACCCCGAAGGACTCAAGGCTCGAACCCGTGACCTCTCCCCGTACCGAGAAAGTGTGCGCACGTCTCACCAATTGAGCTAACCCTTGGGGCTAGTTGGAGCTAATATGTATTGCATACGTTCCTCTTTGGTCACCTACATAAGTTCTTCTATTGCACTCTCCCTAGAATCGATGATCTCTTTAATTTAACCTTTTCTAATCTTTGTGGGTTGAGGTTAATCTCTTATGGGGAGAGCATGAAAATGGAATCCCCGTGTGATGTTGGTTGTATCTTGATATAGTTTTTAACATTTTTCCAATAGTATTGGATACACTTTGCTACAATGATGTGCTTTCTTGTTTTCTCTATGTAATATAAGCATAGTTATGGTGGAGCACTCTTAGGTGTCATCCTTGGTGGATTGGTTGGTGATTGGGATGAGTCTTTATTTCATTGTGGAAGTTCATTCATACCCATCTGTATACCATAAAGGATGAATTCATGTTATTTGATTTGTTCAAGCAGCTCGCTTTACTAGGCATGTTGTCCCCATAATTCATGCAATATCACTAAGAAATTTGGGTCCATTATTTGACGAAAGTTCGAACGTTTCACATAAATTTAATCTGTTTAGAAACAATCAGAATTCCGACGAAATTTGGGATTTTCATAAAAAATTCAACATCGGTATATCGAATTTCCCAACTTTGATTGCAATTTTAACGAAAATCCCACCTTTCGTCGTAATTCCAATGGTTTCCAAACCAATAGAATTGATGTGAAACATAGGAACTTTCGTAAAAAAAATGGACCCAAATTTACTAGCGGATATTGCACATTTGATCATGGGGTTTTGTGAACTCTTCCTACAATGTGAATGCACAAGACCTTAATTCTAGCAAATTCTTGTTTTCATGTCTTATCGCATACATCTCCTTCTTTAGGTTTCATATTATTTTCTTGTAGGCCTTTAGTTTGATTGACATATCCGCAATATTCACTTGATTCCCTATGGACAAGGACACATTTTCTAAAGTTGCGGAAATAAGATCTCGATCAAGGTTAGTAAACATAGGAGTCTATGTAGTTATCACCAATGGAGGTCTCTCAATGAGCTTAAGTTTTTCCAAGATTGTTTGAAAATATGCTTCCTCCTTTTGTCATAAATAAATGAATCTAGTGAAGTGACAACTTATTCTTTTGATGAAGTGAAAATTCCCATTCCAAGCTCTAGTAGGGGGGATTTCGCACCAGTTATTGAAGCAATTGTGGGAGTAGTGGCAGAAGGACTTTCTCTTGGAATTACATATGTTATTAGCCCAATTTGGCTTGATTTTTATTTTCCTACTTTCTTCTTTGTTTCTTATTCCTCCTTTTTTCTTGCTCCTAATATTCTTTCAATATTTTCTCTTCAATACCCTTGAGCTCTGCTTCCCTTTTCTTCTTCTTCTCTTCTTCATCTTTTTTTAAAAGTTCTTCCTACTATTGTTCACTAATTCTTTCTTGAGTATCTCCTTGGGCTGAGGATTGTTTCTTTTTACCTCCTAGTTTCCTTGATATATTCTCAAGTGACTTGGATCGCCTAAATACTTCTTCATTGACCCAAATATCACTAGTATATTCCCAATTAAACTTGCAAAATCAGTAGTGTTGTTCAACTATTCTTCAAGAATCATTCCTTAGAAACACTTATGTGAACAATTGAAATGCATTAATGGATTGAACTTTATCTCTTGCCTCTTTGATATATTTCAAGAAATATCCTCCAATGGTCAGGGTAATGGAGGCTTGGAAACCTTTTTTGTGTTTTTCAAGAAATGCTCTAATTCCATTCATGAAAACCTAGTAATCTATCTAAATTGGGTAAGCTATCTTTTGCAATATCACTTTTTCAATGACAAAGTGGGGAAGGAGACGAGGGTGATTGGTGCCACCATAAATGCACAAGTAAGTCCCCTTTTGAGTGACATACTAGTATCTCAATGTGTCTAAGTATTCCATGGCCTTGTCTGACATACATTTTTTTGGTTCCCCAAGGATGGCCATGTATAGCAGCATCATAAACTCTTGGAAAATATTCACATAGTAGTTCAAGTAATTATTCTCTCACAAGACTTTGTAGTAAGCATGAATTAGAGGAACTGTTAGAAGAAACTACCATCCCATCCCTTTGAAAGTATTTTTGTCACACACTACATCTAACATATAGGAGGACATGTAAAAATTAGGGTCATGTGCTAGGGTTGTGCTCCTTGCATTTATAATGGCTTGTTTGATGTTTGTAAATAGGATTGCACCCCGATTGAAGGAAGTGCCTAGTGTAATTATTTGTTGCAATATAGGAAACCATGACTCCCTAAATTGTGTTGCATCTGTTTTACCATATAGCCTACATAATAGTGTGGCTAACATTTTGTATGGAGGACTTAAGATATCAGAAGGGTATGATCTTGTATCTATAAGTCTAAATCTATTTCTTCTCAACTGCCATTTCCTTAAGTAGGAATGCTAATGTTAGTCCACTAAATTGATCCATTCCTCAATTAGAAATAACATAGGCATCAAAAACTTATAATAGGATTCAAGAGTGAAAGGATGGAAAGAGGAAATGGCCTTCTCTTTGGGATCTTTGATCAACCTATTCTCCAAATCAACTCTAGAAAGTAGCCATGAAATGAATTCCAAGAAAGGAAAAAAGCGATGGTGTAGCTGATACTATGTGCAATGTCGAATTCTTAATATTATGATATACCCCTATGTCCTCATAATCGTTAGGTGGGATAGTTGGGATGTGTTCATGCTTAAACATTTGATATATTTATACCTAGTGGAGGGAGGGATCAACATTTGTATTACCATCAGTATCCCCATAGTTGGTATGAACCATTGCTTCCTCTTCTTCCTCCGATGAAGACAATGCATGGGCCATTTTGTCTTTATACTTAGTTCTCTTGTAGGCCATTTTTTCTTCTTGTAGTTCACCATCATCATATTCGGCAGTAACCATGTCCTTAGTGCACTAGCACACAATCACAAAATTGATCAATTCAATGGAGTGGGTAGGCCACCTAGGTGGCAATTTGGCCAAATGGGTTGATTCCGCAATTTGAAAAGGATTTGAAAAGGGAAAAGCTCCAATAATCCCATTGTGGATGGCTTGTCCACATGAGAGGGCGCATTCAAGGATTTTTGGAATGGGGTCGATCCCATAAGTTTATCCATGGTTATATGTAATGAGGATACCCTAGGGTTTGATGGGATAGGGGTTTCTATTGGAATAGGATGGGTCCAACGGTTATATTAAAATCCAATGTAGAAATGAAGGGACCAATTAGAATGATATCTTAATTCAAACCAGGGTCGGGGTCCCAATATGTCAAACAAAAATTCATCTTACCTATTTCAAATATAAAATTGACGAGTAAAGAAATGATGCACTTATCATTGGGTGCTCAAATGGAGGGGGTGAATTTGTTGTATTTAGTTGGTAGTTTGGTTTCTTGGTCTCTTGGTCACCTTAGGATATATTTACAAGTGTAAAATAATTTTATTCGGTGGACAAAAAAAAACCCACAAACTCCAAATTTTAAAGTAATTTAACTTCTAGTTTATTTGAAATCTAATCAGGGACTTAGAGGATTAAGCCTTCGTTGTGTTCAAGAATTAGCCTCCTAACTTGCAAACATGTGAAAGACTTATTCATTGGGGGGAAACATCAATGATATAAGATCTTAACATGGTTCTTTATCGAAGAAATATTTGCATAAGATGTCGGAATGTTGGAAACTCAAACCTCTAGATGGGAAAAAGTGTGCCTAAGTGGAAGCATCTCGGTGAATTAACAGACTATTTGGTTGATACATCAATGATTTAAGGCTCTAAGTGAGTAGTGTTTCATGGTATTTAGCATATATTTGGATGAAATTTCGGTGGGATATGTGTCTAATTCGTCAATGTTTTGATAAGCTAAGGATTTAGCTCTATGAAACATCATAAATTTATCTATTACATTCGTTGCAATTTTGTTGAGTTAAGATTCTAATTCACCGCAAATTCACTGAGTTAAGGCATTAGTTGGATAATGTTTCGATATGATAGGCTATAAACCACGAAAATTATTCTAAGCTAGTATCCTAAGTCACTGAAACATTGTTGAGTGAGTTCATTAGCTCGTCGCTATATCACTGAGTTGGTCTCTAACTTATCGATGTTTTGTTGAGTTAAGGGATTATATCCATGATGTTTCAATGAACTAAAGCACTAAATCATCCCTCATTATGGAATCAAATTTACTATCTTCCATTAGGTATACATAAGGACTATTTATGGAATTACTCTTACATGCTTGGATGAGATTATTAAGGTGTTATTAAGCACCATCAATAAACACATATTTGAATGGATTGATTTCAACCAAGACTATCCCTACTTCAGTTTTCATGTTTACTATTTAGTGAAAATATAGGAGACACGTATGAACCTAAACATTGGAATGCATACCAAGCAATTATAGGAAAATGTTAAATTACACTCATGTTTAAATTCATCGATTTATCCCAATTACATAAATCATATATTATGTGTATATGAGTTGAATGTTATGGAGAATTAATGGTACATTCAAATGAATAAGTTGTATAGGGTCATTCAGTCCTTCCAATACCCTTTGATTTACAAGTAATAATTTTTTAGCTAGCACCTTAACAATCTACAAATAAACATATCCAACACATACATCATATATATGGGTATGTATTTTTGGGGATCCAGTCACCCCATCATATATATGGGTGTGTATTTTTGGGGTCTAGTCACCCCAAAAAACACATGCCCATATGCCAGTTCTTATGCCATAAATAAAGATTAATTTATCTTGAATTGTAAATGCCTTTATATCTTCAAGAATTCCCTCTTATTTAAGGAAGGCCATTGTGGAAATCCTAGAGGGACCTACCCATACACATACAGGGTCATTCACCTAATGCACCATTGTTTCTCTAACAAATGATCATGGGATTACTCACCCCTTTACTTTTAGAAACAATAAGAGTTCATTATTTTTATTCCTTTACTCATGCATGGAGCATTCCTACCACACCAGTTTCATTTGAAGAAACAATTCCAATGCCTCTATAACATATCCATTATATGCATACCCATAAATCATTGACCACATTCCTTTCATAAAATTTGTCAAACACTTGTCACATAATACCCAACCACAATATCTATAATTATAAGAGATGAAACTCAATTCTAAACCCTATACTTCCATCTACTATTAGGTCATCAAAATGTAGGAATCTCATGGAACATGTAATGTCCCTACTTTGGATTTTGGATAAAATTACAAATTGGGCAAAATTTGAGCTTAGCTAGTCTTGACTCTATGAGTTCCAAATGGCACCAAATGGTCCCAAATTTGAAATGGACTGATATGATGAGTATTAATACCTCTCAAGAGACTCTTTGATCACTTTATTACTTATTTTATACCTCTATAACTTTGTTTGGGGATAATGACAAAAAGGGGAAAATGACTAGGAAATTGTGATGAAATCCTCCATAGGGTGTAGGCCAAAAGGGCTTCCCAAATAAAGCACAACCCTCAAAAATATATAAGAATAGTATGGGTACTGATATAATACCTCATGTACTTTAATTACACATGGTTATTAGTTATTCAAACTGGTTATAGAGTTCCACATTCGTTTGATAACTTCCAGTGAAATTGCTTAAGGGGAAATGGTATTGATAGCTCGATTTTGACACATGAAAAGTAGATTGAATGGTTCAGATAATGGAATGACATATATATACAATAAACATAATACAAATGGATTCCCCAACATAAATAAACATCATATAACATCCATCATACAATTCTGGTATAAACTCTTTCAAGCTTGAAGCCAATTACATTAAAACTAGTGACTCAAAAGCATGGGAATGTAATCCTTTCACACTTGAGTTTCTTGGATTTAGAGATACATAGAATATGGTAATGTAATTAAAAAGTCCTAAATAATTTATGTCTTCCCCATCATCATAAAACTAATATAAAATTCCTTATACAAATATGATATACAACTCTTTCAAAGTGGAAGCCAAATACATGAAAACTGGTCATTGAAGTGTATGGGAATGCAAGGATTTCACACTTGATTTTATTGGATTTAGAGATAAAAATAATATGGTAATGGAATTAAATATGAATACATCATTTATTTCTTTCACAACATCATAAAACTTAGAGGATATCCCTCATACAAATATGATATAAAACTACTTCGATATTGAAGACAAATCCATGAAAACTAGTCATTCAAGAGCATGGGAATGCAACCCTTTCATACATGTATTTTTTATATTTAGACTTATATAGCATATGGAAATGAGATTAAATATACATACATAACATTTCACATATTTGGAATCAAATATACTCAGCAAAGTGCAAGCACCACTCCAACAAGTATGCCATCAACATGAGAGTGTGGGGGAATGGAGAAGAAGGAATGGGAGAATAGGGGAATAGATGACAATTTGACTGTATGGTCCTTCAAAATGAAAATAAAAATCCTTTATTAATATCCAATTATATTTATTATTTACCTCTATATCTACCAACTTGGAAAGGAATCCAACTCCCTCGAAATTGGTTCACAAGCAGGGATAGTGAACACTCACCGTGCAATTGACAAGCAAAATCTCTCCAAAATGCCAAAGGCAAATTAAAAAATGATAAAAATATACTCTCATTCCTCATGAAATCCTTTCATTAAAATCATGAGGCCTCCTAAGGTCTAATTTCCCTCCATGGGATTCCTCCAACTCATATTATTGGTTTAGTAACTTTCATGGAATTTGTCTTCCTCTTCATGCTCCAATTCTTTCCCCAATTTGAATGGTTTCCTCTAACTCCCAAATTCGACCTCTTGGTGGCTATATTTAGCTCTGTCATGTCATATTTTTCATATGTATGCAATCAGGTCTGAATTTTTCATACTTGTCATAGAATCTTTCATCATTTGTTTTCATAGAGTGCAATATGGAATCTCCTTCCAAGTGGCACGACTTGTCTTCTAGTCTCTTCCTCTTCCATGGGAGTTACTCTCCTTTACCTATTCGGATTCCTTGGCTCATTATATGATATTTTACACCACATCACCCTCCAATAACGTTACATTACCCATGTGTTCTAATTTGGATGAAGAACATGCCAGGTGTGTGGGGAATCTAGTCATCCAAAGGCTCCACAAGCTTCCAAGTGTCTGCATGAACCCATGCCACCTTATTTTCTTAGAATTTATCAATTATGTGACCCATTTAAATGTTAATATCATAAACTAAAGTCCTTTTGGGTCCCATATCCCCTTATTACAAAATTTATGTCTCCATCTCAACCTAGGGAACTAGTAGGTTGGTGGAACATTATTTGCAAGTAGTCTTCTTTGGGAATTATTTAATTGGGGACATGACAGAACCATAACCCTATCAAATTTATACTAGATCCTTAAATTTTACTATTTATTGTGTTAAAAACCTTCTTTCAACCACGCTATATATGCTTGGGACGGATAGAAAAATCGCTAAATGTTTTGGTTTTAGTATTGTGTGGAATCAAAAACCTTCTCAAATTTCTGCCAAATCCTAAGTATTTTCTCTAAATTGTGCCAAATTTTCCAAAACCCTCCCACCTTTGCATTACATTTGGGGAGGATAGAGGAAATATGGAAAATGAAAAATGTTTGAATGCTTTTTCTTTTTCTTTTATTCTCTTTAATGCATTTTGTTTATTTGGTTTGGATTGGCATAATCAATATTTTTGACCTTTGGGTGTTGGAATTCCAACATATTCACATTGTAATTCCAACATCCTTGCATCAGAATTCCAACATCCTATGGGAACATTAGAATTACAACATATATTGGGATTATAAAGGAAAAAATACAAAGTAATTTACAATCATTTATAAGAATATTTTACATCACAGTCCATTTTTCATCAGTGTTGAAGAACAACATCAATTTTTTTATCCAAATGTGGCAGTGAGGGTCAATGAGTTAGTGTAGGTTAGGGATTAGGTGATAGGTTCCAAGGGGTTTAGGATTTAAATGCTTATTGAACCCCTATCCATAAGACCTAAATCACCTAAACCCTTATACCACTAACACATAGACTTGTAACACATAACACACTAGCTAATGCCCTTGTACCTAGAGCAAGAAAACCCAATATGTCAAGTCAAAAACCAAATACAATGGATGAAATATCCCATGCCTTGAACAATCCTAAAGGAAAAAATTAGGTATTGAGGGTCATGAGTGAGGACTCTAACCACCAATTATGACCTCCTTAAGGGATTTTTTCCTCCATGTGGGGATATGGATGTCACTTAGAGGTTTTTAGCACTAGGAATGGGTCTTAGGGACTTAACCACGATTAGGGAAGAAACCTAGGCCTTGGTCCACAAAGGACTCTTTGAAGGCATGAGTATAATGAATGATGTCAAAAATCACAACAATCAACTTCCTGCATGGATGCTTGGCATTAACAAAGTGGGTATGTGGACACCATAAGAAGGTTTTTATCGCTAAGGTTAGGCTTAATGACCTTGCCCATGGTTGGGGGAGGAAACCTCAACCTTTGTACCTAAAGGAAACTTAGTATGGATCAAACGCAATGAACAAGGCTTCAAAACATAAAATGTGACCTCTTTAAGATATGTTTGGCCTTTGAGTAGGGATATGGGTGTTATTAGAAGTTTTTGAGCACCAAGGATGTTTCCATCATAGTCTAGGCCACATCAATATTCATTCTCAAGGGTGAATAGTGATTAATCTAAAGATTGGGGATAATTGTGTTAGGTAAAAAAACGCATCATATTGGACATGTGTGATGGTCTAGGGACCTATGCATGGAGCATGTACCATGAAGGATAATGTTATGTATGAAGGATTTGTTTTTTGACCTTAGAAAATCACCACCACATATTGATCACATGCCAAATATTCCTTATGAATTACTTGTGTGGTGGTTCAATACCCCATTCAATATGTCATGTGATCCCCGACAACAAATTTTATGGCATAAGACCTTAGTTATATGGGTTTCATTGTGAGTCTTTATGTGAAAAGGATGGTTCTTGGGACCTTAGATACCATTATAGAAGGAAAAGTAGCATCTTATGGTGTAAAAATAATCTTTGTGGCCCGTAGACCATTGACATGGTCCAAATTCTTCTACACGTTCTCTATGAGGGAATCTTTTCCATAATTGTAATCATTGTGCAAGGTTATGCACAATAATGATGGTTCTCATGACACCACATCACCCTTATAAATAGATATTTGACCAACATGTTCCATATGGGAATCATTTTTATTTTTTGTAGAACATGGATGGTCTTGAGGGCCTTGTTCATGGCTTGAGGAAGAATGCCACAATGTTAGGGCATAAAGGAGGATTTTATGGGTCGTGAACTATGCACATGATCCTAAACCACCACACATGCATTTTAAAGTAAATATTTATCCTATAATTGTTGTATGAGTGTCATTTTTAGGTTTTAATCACTGGGGATGTTCTTGAGATCTTATAAATTATGAGAGGAGGAACACTAGAATCTTAGGGCCTAAAAGGGTATTTTATGGAACATGGACCATGCACATGTCATAAACCACCATATATGGCCTATAAAGAAAATCTTGTGAGGATTTATGCATTGGGAATGGTTCTTATGGACTTTATCATAGTTTGGGAATTTTAATTGAGGTTATATGCCAGATAATATGCTTCTCTATGTTCAATCGATCACATGCACATGGATCTAGTTTGCCTCACTTATTTTCTACATGGAACCATTGGCCTATGGTGGGTTATGGGTAATATTTTGAGAAAACATGATGGGGCCCATGGACTTTACCATTTGATTGGGAACCAAAATTAGCATATTATGCACTAAATGAAACTTTTAGAGCTCATGTGCCAAGAATGAGGCTATAAATTGTTTTATTAATTATCCCTATATATAGGTCTTTAGAGGTTTATATTTATGTTGACATGTTTCCTATGAACCATTATTTTAATGCTTATTAATTTATAACACTATAGATCAATGTTTTATAGTTATCTAGTTACTGATACTTTAAACTACATATAATTTGTTTCTAACTTATTGCTTAAAACTCATGAACAAATTCCATACATATTGAGGATCTTGTTTACTAATTATTTTGAAAAAATAAATAAGACATCTACATATTCATTTTATAAAAATATGGTATCAAGTATGGTTATTTCTAGGTGCTTTTAATTCCTCAAAAAATAGATTTTGTGCATATTGATGGGGATTATGGAAAATTAGATTACAATGATCCCAATCCTAAAGGTTTATCCCAAAAACCTATATTTGGAATAAGGTCATGGATTGGACACTAAAAACCATCCTCGGTGTATCATGCCTCAAAATAATAATTATATCTGACTTGTAGGCCAAATATTCCCTATGTAGGGTTATGTGGTTGTGTAGGCTCTACACATGGCCCATGAGCTATCAAAAAAATCATGGCCTAATAGATTACATTTCAATCCTGAAACATGAAGTGGTCCTAAAGAACCATAAATGGGGCACCAATCCTTGAAATGGTGTGTTACACCTAAATCTCATTGCCATCATGTTATGAGATAGGTATTCGCTTCTTTTCTCCAATCCCTCAAAGTTTTACCTAGAGAAATGATAGAATAACTTATCCCCTTGCAAATTTTCCTTGTTTTGAGCTGGTAACACTCCTACCCCATTGACAAGAAGCATTACCCAAGTCAGTAATGTTCCTGATACATGAACAAAGAGTGGTGCCACCGCTTATAGCCTTACTGCAAGAAGTGTTACCCCCTTAACACTGCATGTTTGCTCCATTGGACGAGCAATGCTCGAGTTTTCAAGGCAAAAAGAGAAGCTTCGAGAGGCTTCTCGAATCTTACCTCCACGAAACCTCATCCCTATAGTTTAGGAACCAGCTGTAGCTCTAGATCCTCCACTTTAGGATCTTATCTCCACCTCACCCATGATATCATCAACCATACCTATCCTCCCATGCCTTTAAATACTGGCTCATCCCCCATGGGAGAGAGGAGGAAGAATTGTGTTGCATACCCACACTCTGCCAAAATAATTCTTGAGCTATTGGAGGCTAGGTGAAGTTAGAGGCAAGGAGCCATTGGAAGGAACTCTCAACACCAAGGCATAAAGGTTGTAGTCTCTCCAATCATTTCTAATAAAAAATCTTTTATTTCCCATATTTACTGTTTAATTTGTATATATTGCTTGATTCCTTGGTCACAAGCATAGATCTAGTTGATTATATTGTATGCTATCATCTTTCTCTTGTTGTTTTCCATCTTTTATAGGTTCTTCTACGAGGATAGCAAGGACAACCTTTGGGAGAAGTATCAGGGAATTTCATTCAAGTGATTAGCCATATCTAGGGGAAGTTTAACATTTGGTGTTTGTGTTTTTTTCTAGACCTGAACCATTCAGATCTAGGGAACCAGCTCTTGTCCGCAGGAGGTGCTTATTTCTGTCTAACAAATCTGGCAACTCTATTGGGGAAGATCTTTCAGCACATCTGATCTTCCTTGGTATTTAACCCTTGTCTAAAATCCAAGCTCCTGTATTTTATCAATCAGATCTACTAGTTGATCTATTTAGATATTCTTTCAGTTCATCAGATCTACTAGTTGATCTAGTAATATCTAGGCCTGGTATCATCTGATCTGTTCAGATCTAAGTAATTCTTACCTTCTTTACTTTATATTCCCGTCAATTCATGATTTTTATGCCAGTACTACAGTAACTTGCTTTTCTTTTTTCACCATTCTTTGATTTTTTGACATCTACATGACACTGCACATGTATAGTGGGAAGTAAGCAATGCCATCGCTTGTATTCAGCAATCAGGAAGCAGTGCTCTCTCAGAACTGCTCTGTCGGTGACCCTCAAGAAGCGGTTCTAGGTAGGCTTTTTTAAGACTTGTCTTTGCAAAAATTGTTTTGGTTTTTTGGTTTCAGTTCTGAGTGTTTGGGCTTGTTTGTAGAGATTTCAGTGTTTAAATCCAAAACCTAGATGTGGTAAATGCTTGTTTTGTCAAAATGAAAAAGCTAGGTTAGGCTCATCATCTTCATTACTTGTATGCTTGGTTTTTTATTTTTTGAAAGGAGTTCTTGGAATTTTTAGCTCAATTAGATCTCATTCTTACCATTTGATAAAACTGAAAAGGAAGACTTGCTTGTTGGTTTCTTGCTTTCATTTCTTCGTTAAGTTCACGAAGGACTTCTTTTTGCTTGTTTAAAAAAGAAATTTTTTTGTTGAGATTTAGTTATAATTCTGTTTGAAGATGAATCATTGGATCTCTGACTAGCCTCATGAGCTTTCAGATCTCCATTTCTCTTCTTTCTTTTTACATCCTTGTCTCAATCAAAAGAAAAAATATTAGTAGTTTTAAGTTAGATCTTTCTATTTTCGAAGAAAAATTGAAAAAATTACTTAGTATTCCTTTGAGTGCTTTGTGTCTTTCTTTTTAGGAAAAGAGATCTCTCTCTATATGCTTGCTTTCAAAGATTAGTTTAGAAGTATCTTGCTTGTTTTTATTTGCGGAAAGTTATTTTGAGTTAGGCTATTTGGGAAAGTTTTGTTTTTAAAACGAAATTGGAAAAAATAAAATACTCTCTCCTTCTCGTAAGTAGGCATGCTTTGAAAGGTAAAGTGAAATAATTGTGCACATCACACTGCATGGTTTTAATTTTTATGTCCTCACCTCATGCATCCACCTTACCATTCAATTAAAATTAAGCGCTAGTTTAAGTTTAAAATTTGTATCAAGGTGTGATAGGTTAGAGACGTGTTTCGGCATCTTTAAACGTAGGAGCTGTCATTTATTTTCTGTACTGCAACACGGGACCTGCGCGGTTCTTCCACGTACCATCGGTATATAGAACGGCCTTTCACGTACCCTTGAGGTATATCGAAATGTACTTCACGTACTCGATTGTATATCGAAAGGCCCCTTGTGAACGATTGTGCATTAGACAACACTACTACGAAGTGGAGGTCCCATGTACTTGCGTATATCAAGAGACACTTTTAGGAATATTGTGACCATCTGAGTAAAGCCCTTTGGTCATCTTATCATCGTAATACACTGAGAACAACACACGGGTAGATTACTACGCACGTACCGTCCAGGTAGTCAGGTATTCAGGTGAGGGACAGTTGATCCTCCTCGCCACGTTTTATTGTTGGACCCTATGGTATATAGCAAGTTGTGGTTGGAGAGTTGTGGTGGTTCTAGACCTTTAATCCACTCCTCTCACATATTTTTCTTGCTACTTTAGTTTGAGTAGCGCTTGTTGTCTGTATAGTTAGGATTTTGTAGAAGAGAGAGATATTTTTGTTACATATTTATGGCTTCACCTTCTGGGACTACCAACCAAGAGACTCCTTTACCAAGCACATCTTCTGTTTTCCCTCCATATGGGGATGTTGGTACTCCTCTCATGTCTACGTTAATCCTTCATGGATTGACTATCGGATTACCTGTTTGGTTATTCTCCAGTCCAGTTATCCCATGTACATCAATTGCTTCAAATCCTAATCCTTCATCGCGGGAGCATCAACATCATGTTGATCCCTCACCTTCTTCACCTCATGGGTCTTCTCCCCTTTCTCCCTCTTCGCCTGTTGAAAGTAGTAGTACTAGTAGTCAGGTGGATAAGAAGAAGAAGAAAAGGAATATTAAGAATAAGAAAAACAAACAAAAAAACAAGTCTCAACCAGTTACTTCTCTAAGTGCGGAGAGTGTTGATATGCACACCCAAAAACTGCATAATCCCAAATTCCCCTGCAAGATTTGCAAGGGTGATCACCTTATGAAAGATTGTCATGGTCTGGCCCTAGTTTTAGAAGAGTGGTCTAAGGTTTCCCAGCAACCAATTTCATCAGCCTCTGAACATCATATTGATGATCCCCCCTTAACTAGTGACTATGTGGTTAAGAGTTGGAAGGGTAAAGTCATAAATACTTGCTTTCTATGTAAGAACATGCACTTTACTTACCTTTGTCCTCTCATGGATGAAGATTCTAAGTTGTTGGAAGATATTATTGTTTATTGTCAATGTATTCCAACATGTTATCGTAAATCGTCTCTTGAACCCTCATTGGTTGACCAAGTGGTCGATTCAGTTTCATCCCTGGTCGATCCCACTCTTCCTTCCAAGAGTGAATTCCAAGTGGTCAATTCAGATTCATCCATGGTCGATCCCACTCTTCCTTCAGAGAGTGAATTTAAAGTGGTCAATTCAGATTCATCTGTGGTTGATCCCATTTTTCCTTCGGAGAGTGAAGTTAAAGTGGTCGAGTCGATGTTGTCTCCACCTGATACCACTCTTTCACCAAAGAGTGTTAAGAATGAAGTAGTCACTTTGACCAAATCTTTGCCTTGTTCTTCTCTTCCAGTAGAGAGTGAACTAAATCCTGCTAAATTTTTTATGCTTCGTTCTGATTGTTCTCAACAAGAGGAAATTTTGTCTCTTTCAACAAAACCCTCTCCAAGTAGTGAGGTTATTTCCTTTGACTGGAGCAACCTAACAGAGTCTCGTCTTAATTCAATTGTTCCTTTCCATATAGTTGTGAATGTTACTGCTAGGTGGATGCTTCGCACTATTGTTGATGAAGGGTCTTCTATTAGCATTCTATCCTCAACTACTTGGCAAGCTTTAGGTTCTCCTTATCTTGTGCCAATGACCGATCAGATGTTGGCTTTTAATCGAATACCTACTACACCTTTAGGGATCCTTCCTCATTTTCCTATTACATTAGGAGGGAAAACTGTCTATATTGATGTTATGGTGCTCCAAGGTCCTTTAGATTTCAATCTTCTCCTTGGACATGATTATGTTTACGCCATGAAGGCTGTAGTGTCCACACTCTTTAGAGTTATGCATTTTCCCCATGATAGGAATATTATGACCATTGATCATCTTTCGTTTGTTACACCTGACCATCGCATCACTCCTAGTAATCAGACTACCCAGAATGTGCCTCATGTTCTTATGATTCCTTCCCCTTCTCCTAGTTAGCTTCTTCCCATCATAGGTAAAATGGGGGGCATGGCTCTAGTCTATGGACATCATACTGGAGTTAAGCCTCTAGAATTTATGTAATGGGGGAAACCTACCAACCTCTAGATATCATGTTGTGTAATAGCATGTTTGTGAGCATAGTTCTTTTTCTGTGTCAAGCTCGTTAAAAAATGAAACAGATGTCTATGAGCATAGTTCTTTCTCTGTGTCAAGCTCATTAAAAAATGAAACAGATGCCTATGACCATAGTTCCTTTTCTCTATGTCAATCTCATTAAAAAATGAAACAGGTTGTTGAGCAAAGTTCACATTCTATGTCAATCTCGTTAAAATATGAAATGGATGTCCTCAAGCATAGTTTACCTTTTGGTTTCAAGCTTGCATAAAAATGAAACCATTCCTGAGCATAGTTCATTTTCTATTTCAAGCTCATTAAAAAATGAAGTAGGTTTCCTTAAGCATAGTTTACCTTTTGGTTTCAATATTGCCTAAAAATGAAACCATGTTTCAAGCTTAGTTATTTTCTGTTTCAAGCTTATGTAAAAAATGAAGCAGATACCCTAAGCATAGTTCTTATTTTGTGTCAAGCTCCGTAAAAAATCAAGCAAATACCCTAAGCATTCTTTCAACTGATCTTCGAGCTCGTTAAAAATAGTAAGATGGTGTTGATCTTACTTTTCATTTTTCGTGCTCTGTTTAAAACATGAAAAGTGGTTTGATCTTAGTTTATTACGTTTTCGTGATCTGGATTCAAACGTGAAAAAGGTTAATGGAGTCTTCTTTAAGCTTTTTTCGGAATCTTAAAATGTGAAAAGATTACAGAGTGAACTTGTCTTCTTCACTCTCGTAAAAGGACCTGAAGAGTCGTCTTCCTGGTGATATTTCACCCCTTTTTCGGACCAAGGGGCACTACTTACGAAAAAGGTACACTACAACCAATCATGACTGGAAGAGTTCTCTTGGGAATTATTTTATACTTTTTCGGGCCCTAGGGACAAAATTATACGAAAAAGGACTTTTTGGGGTATTCTTAGTTTATTCGGACTCTCTAAACATGAACTACACCGAGTTTTCTTTCATTGGACTCAATAAATTAAACATTGAAAGACCCATTTTTGGGAACAAACCCATCCTTTCTCAGGTTCATAAAACATATGAGTTTGGAATTTTTCGAAGGACAATCTATATCGAGTGTTTGTTACCCTCTTTGAACTCATAAAAACAAAAAGAGGCACTCATCAATCATGATGGGGAAATTAAGGGAAAGAGAAAACATTTTTCAATAATGGAAGTTATTAGTCACCTTTGAACATGGCACTTGTCTACATTTCATTCAGTCAATTGGGTATTCATCTTGTATCCGAGTCGATCTACTTTCATGAGTCATGTCACTCCTTTGAGTCTTTCAAAGAATGCATTTTCCATTGTCACATTGTGTTCCACCTCGTCAAGTCAATGCTGCCAAGTCTTCATTCATGCCGTCCGATGTTCAAAGGGAAGTCATGTTGAGATTTTACACCTGCAGTCAAAACAATTTTTTGTGTCAGTTACTTTTGAGTTATTCCTATGGTTACATCATACTCATAATTCTAGAACTTTGTTCCTAGTTTCATGTCATCGATGTGGGATTCATCATGGCCCTCCTTCAACGAGACTATTCTTGTCGACATCAGCTCATCATCCAAGAATTAGTCTTAGAAACAAAAATATAGTACCTTGAGGTCTGTATGAATTAATGACAGATTCTCTTGCTCTCAACATAGGTTCACATCATTGACCTTTGATCGAAAGATTCGACTGAGTGTTCGACACCAAATAATCTATTCACACTCAGGAGATTGTACTAAGGTACCTTGGGAATCATTGACATTAATGGTGATTTCCCTCGCACTTGTTAACGGTTCTCATCATTGACCGGCAATCAAGTGGTTTCTATCATGTTCGACATCAAATCATTGTAACCACATGGATAGAATCATACTTTGTGGAAGACGAGATGAAGACCCTGGGTATCTGTTAAAAGCGCCCATTGTTTTCCCCAGGTTGCAATGGAGTATTTTGTATGAGTCCTAGCATGGGTCCACATTTGTATGTTCATGGTTGTGCTCATATTTGCGTCAGTATGACATATATCTACATTGTATGTCTGGTAGCTATGTCCAAATTTGAGTCTTCTTTGCATGGATCTATGTTGTATTTTAGTAGCCATGAATTTTTTGTATCTCACATGGATCTATGTTGTATTGGTCGGAAGCCATGTTGTGAGTCATTTGGGACATGTATCAAAATGTGCTGCAAAAATTTTGTGATGTATGAGAAGTTCTCACCATTGGACCTTTGCCTCGGGACTACAGCTTCTTCTATCAAAGTATTATGCCTATCGTTTCTCTCTAGACATCATACTTTGGGGGGCATTCTGTTACACCTAAATCTTGTCACCATCATGTTATGAGATAGGTATTCCCTTATCTACTCCAATCCCTCAAATTTTTCCCTAGAGAAATGATAGAAGAACTTATCCCCTTGCAAATTTTCCTTGTTTTGAACTAGTAACGCTCCTTCCCCATTGACAAGAAGCATTACCCAAGTCAGCAACGCTCCTGATACATGAGCAAAGAGTGGTGCCACTACTTCTAGCCTTACTGCAAGAAGAGTCACCCCCTTAACACCACCTATTTGCTTCATTGGAGGAGCGGTGCTCGAGTTTTCAAGGCAAAAAGAGAAGCTTCGAGAGGCTTCTCAAATATTACCTCCGTGGAGCCTCATCCCTATGGTTTAGGAACCAGCTAGAGCTCTAGATCCTCCATTTTAGGATCTTATCTCCACCTCACCCATGAGATCCTCAACCATACCTATCCTCCCATGCCTATAAATACTGGCTCATACCCCATGGGAGAGAGGAGGAAGAATTGTGTTGCATACCCACACTCTGCCAAAATAATTCTTGAGCTATTGGAGTTTAGGTGAAGTTAGAGGCAAGGAGCCATTGGAAGGAACTCTCAACACCAAGGAATAAAGGTTGTAGTCTCTCCAATCATTTCTAATAAAAAATGTATTTTCTTTCCCATATTTACTGTTTCATTTGTATATATTGCTTGATTCCTTAGTCACAAGCATAGATCTAGTTGATTATATTGTATGATATCATCTATATCTTGTTGTTTTCCATTTTTTACAGGTTCTTCTGTGAGGATAGCGAGGACAACCTTTGGGAGAAGTATCATGGCATTTCATTCAAGTGATTAACCAGATTTAGGGGAAATTTAACATTTGGTGTTTTTGTTTTGTTCTAGACCTGAACCATTCAGATCTAGGGAACCAGCTCTTATCCGCAGGAGGTGCGTATTTCCGTCTAACATGGTGACTATTGGATAATTTACACTGATTTAGACCATGATATTTGACCCTAAACCATTTCATGGACCATGAGAACCATGGTTTTCTAAAAATATTGAAATGTCCATCATATCATGTTTATAGGCCAAATATTCCCATATGAACCCCCTTTGTGATGGCCTAGATATCTAAGCATGGACCATGATCCACAACTACAAATGTTGCAATATGTGCACACACAACACATAAAGGAAAATGTTATAGCCTAAGAATTTGCATTTTTACCCTTCATTATGGAATGGTCTATGAGAGATTTCTATCATACCAAAGATTCCATTTTTAGGGATTTTGTAGTGACATAGTGCCCCACCCATGGCCCATAATCCCTTAGGAATAATTGTTATATCTGAACAACATTAAATTTGTCATGGAACCATGGATTGGAGACAAGATGCATCCTTGACATGTCAAACATGAAAATGACCACCATATATCACTAATGGGGTAAATATTCTATATGGAAAATATATGTGGTGGTTCATGGCCCCATACATGGCCATGAGCTCTACAGGAAAATATTGTGGCCTATGAAGTTGGATTCTAGCATTTACCATGGAATGGACCCTAAGAACCATCTTTGTTGCAACAATCCTCAAAACACTAAACTCCTTAGATATTATCACATCAAGACATGTTAAGAGGATCCTGAACTGATATTGAATGCTAATAGGTCCTAAAGGCTCAATTTTGAGCATGGAGCTAACCAAATTTGATAATTTCAAGTTAAACCTAGGCAAAAATATTATAGGCACATGCAAGACCTAAACTATTTATTTGCATTGTGAGTAAGTGACATTTTTGCATATTGAACTAATTTTCACTATTTTTATGCTCATTGTTGCAATTTACTACACTTTTAAGACTTCAAATGGGCCTATCACTATCATATGAACTTTGATTGATGTAATTTATTTTTTTTAAGTGGATATTTTTCCAAGAGATGTTCATATTTATAGTTTATGTATTCAATGATCATGAAGTACGGGGATAGTTTGCTAGACAAAACCCTAAAACATTCTATTTTCAAGAGTTTTATAGGTGTTTCTTTTAAACCGTCCCTTAAATTCAATCCTTAACACATTTAGGGAGAAATATTGAATAAAAATATCTCTAAAGAGTTAATTTGGTAGTATTTTTATACAAAACACCCCTAAATTGTCTATCCTTAGCATTTCCAAGACGCTTTTAAGAGTGATTTTTACAAAAATCAACCCTCAAAAACTTCTAACAATGACTCTTGGAGGACTTCCCCTAGTCTAAACCACCACTAAATAGGTAAATATTTGTAGTGATAATAAAACTAAGCTCTTAAATATACATTAATGTTTGAAGTTGCAGAAAACACCTTGCATCAAAACCCATTAAGTCGACCAATTTACATGATTATGACTTGATAGACGTATAGACATTAAAGATAAAATACTTATGACCAATATGTAAAGGAGGGGGAAATTCATTGACTTATGGACGATTGCCATGTGCATGAACAAGTTATGCGTGTATAATGGACAATGTTTTCTCAATAAAGGGGTGGCACCATGATAACATTCAAGAAGATTATACATCTATGGTAAAGGAGTGGCACTGTTGTAAAATTCAAGAAGATTATACCACCATGGTAAAGTTTAAAATTTTCAATTTAATTGTTTTCATAATTTTTTAAATCATTTTCTTTAATATTACTCCATGCGCAAATATGAGGGAATTATGTTACATTGAAAGTCTATTACCAATTAAAAGAACCAACAAATTTGAAAATGAAAAAAAAAATATGTAATTTCATATGATATTCTTTAAAACTGTGAAAAACTCGTTCATGTGAAAACATACTATCGAAAAGTATAGTAATCTGTGTGACATTGGATACCAAAACTATGTATTTTTTAGGGAGATAAATCATTGCAGACTCTGGGCTAGTTTTGTGTTACAATGGTGACATTAAGGTTTATTGACAGGAACTAGTTCTTAGGGTGTAGAGGTTGTTTTCTAGGTATATCGGTCCCAAGATGGCATTTGGAAGGATTTCTTGAGGGAGGTAGCTAAAGGTTTAGGGTCTCATTTTTCCATGGGATCTTATTTTTGTCTTGAATGACAGTGGAGGGGTTGTTTTCAAGTACTACTTGCCATCTTATGTCACAATATGATCACATTTATTATCTCATCTTGGCAGGATATATTTTCTATTATTTTGGCCTGGTTATTTGGAATCCTTTGTATTATCTACAAGGGATTTGAATGTAGCCGGAGATAGACTAGACTAAAGGTGCCCATCTGAAAATTTAAGATAGATGGATGGTTAGGCAAAGGCTCATGCTTCAATACCCTTAGCATGACCTTTGAATAAGGATAGAACATATTTCTCTCATTTTAATGCAACAAGGGTGCATTCTCGACAGATTTCTCCTCGATCTTTCTTCCTGTATCCAAAAAGGTCTATTGAACTATGAGGGATAGGGTTGAAAATGAGGAGGAGCTTGGACCAAGGTTTGACACTCCATAAGTGGTGAAGGATAGAGTTTTAGGATGTAGTAGAGATGCAACTATTCAGGAGAAAAATTTTAAGTGGAAATCGTCAGATATTTCCTTGGAACTGGGAGTGGATGTCGAGATGATCCAATCGTCTTTGATGGCTAGTTGTGCTTGTGTGTGTTGGTTTAGTGGTATAAATATGAAGATGCATACTTTGAGTAGGAGCATCAAGGATAACTGGAGCAACATTTTGGGATATACCCTTATGTGTTATACCCTCGTGAGAGTTTGGATATGGGTCACTCTCCAAAAAACAAGAAGAGGTTATGCAACTTTTGGATAGAGTGTGGTATTGGGGGTTAATTACCATGAAGTTGTTGAGTGCATTTCTTCAATGCTAAAAAGGAATGTGTTTGTAAGCGGGAAACCTAGGTGAAGCTTCCTAGATTAATTCCAAATTTTTGGATACAATATATCTTTTAGAAGATTGGATCGTTGCTCAGTATTTATCTGTCAGTGGATATGAGCTTCGTAACCTCCAGAATCGTGATTGATGCTAGGATTTTTGTTTCCTAGATCTTTGCTAAGGATTGGAATACCAACTAAACATTTCAGTGGAGAACCACTCCTTATTATAGATTCTAGGTTATTCAAGGTTGTCATTTTGATGCAATAGGTTCCATCCCACCTTGAATTTAGTTTGGAAGTGCACCCTTCCCTTCAAAGGAAATATTTGGCACATAAAGATTAATTCTAGTGAAAGGAGGAGGGAAAGGTGGCCGGATGGAGGAATTGATTAAAGGATCTTATAATATTTACAGTCCTTTATCAAGTGATTCCAAGGAATTTTGATGGACTCTAAGATATTTTGTGAGCTGAATGGAGGTATTCGAGGGTTACCATTAAAACATTTATATCTACAAATTTTTAACATTAAGTTAATAGAAGTTGTTCCAGAGACCAGTGGGATGTCGAGAGATATTGTCAACCCTTCAGATGTAAAATGTAAGCCAATTTATGACTGAACTCTTGACTTTTCTCCTTCCATACCTATTGATTAGAGAAATCATAGGTCTACTAAGGCTTCTATCACCTTCCTTGTCTCGACTCGCGGTTCAATGACACCACAATACCAACAATATACCACAAGACATCGGCCCGACAGAGAAACTCTGTCGGCAAGACCTGCAAGGCAAGCGCAGTCTCACCCGAGATATCTAATGGGTAACTACCAAAACCATGTTTCCGCAATTGGCGAGGGATTATAGTCCCTTGGCATGTAGCCAAGGCGCTCGATGAAGGAAGCTTGGACGGCCGGATGGTTCCTGTGTGCATGAAAACAACTATATGTCAGTGTGTGTGACTCGACCTTGTCCTTAACATTAACAACTAGCGCAAATTGTGCGACGCAGCTGATTCCTTAGACTAAGAAGCCCTCACAACTTATGTTTTAACTTAGGAAATTTAACAACAAACTTGCTCACGCATCCCAACAATGCCTTAACAATTAGTCATTCACTGATTAACAATATAGTGCTTATGCATTCAATAGTAGCTCATCAACACACAGTAAGCAAATAACAAACATTCACATCAGCATATACAACATTAATCAACCATTTCAACACAAGGAATAATGTGGAAACCCATCTAGGAAAAACCACCAAGGTGCTCTTCATCTGGCATGAGAATTGGATAGAGCACCTTGCAGTCTGCAAATTGTAGACTGATCTTATGATATGTCTTTTATGACTCATACTTCTTTCTCTCATGCTCTCTTGTTTATTCTTCTATCTACTCTTATTGATCCTCACACAGCTTGGATCGACTCTTCTATCTACCATCTATGCACTCAGCTGCAGAAGCCTTCTATTCCTAGCGGTCTGCACACACAGCTGCAAGATCTATGGCTCAACAGCCTCCTACTGTTACTAGACTCCTCTCTGAGTCTTCCCTTCCACTAACTCTAACTCAAACAAAGCAAAAATGGCATCCTTGGCTCTAGAAAACCAGACCCAAAACAACCAATAAAAGAAGCCAATAACAACACCAACCAAAATCAACAAAAATTTACAAAAGAAAACCCTTATACAGAATGGGTTCTTCTTATTTATAGTCTCTATCATACTACGCAGGGTCGACTACATACTCCTTATCAGTTACATGTCATGATCAACCATCATAACAGGCTATCATGGACTGACACAAGGCACTATTGGCCTGACTTACAAAATATTCCTTCATACGTGCATTACCGCAGGCTTACGTTGTCTTTAACGGCCATAATCTTCACCTGTCGCTTTCTAGCTGTTATCACCTATATGCCTGTACACTTACCTTTCCTTCACCGCGTGCATCTTTATTCCGCCCGCGCTGGTCCCTTTTGCTTCCTTCGCGGCCTCTTTCCCTTCCTGTTGCTCGTGTGACGTACCTTATTTTTCTTACGCTCAAGCTTCTTCCTTGTCTCCTTTCCTAGCCCAACAAGCCCCCAACACTCACATGTGGCTCATCCCTAGCCACTACGCAAAAATGGACTTGTCTTAAAAAAATTCAAATTTTCAGTTGCAAAACTTACTGCTTTTCCCACAAAATTTTATGACTCTGGTGCTAATTGCGCCATAGGACCAACCTTGTCCTAAAACTCTTTCACCATGTGTTGCACCCCCACAAATTCATCTGATACCTCTTCTTCATGTGCGGCCAATTGCTCTACTTGGTCGAAACTGATATGTTCTGATGGACCTGCGTCTGCTGACTATGCAATAGTCTCAAGTTTTTCCTTCAGCGATTGAAGAACGTTGGTGATGCGTGCTGCTTCTGACTAGTGCACTTCAAATTTTGCTTCCCTATCACACTTTCTATCTTGAATATCCTAGACCTCTTGCTGCAGTCACTTGATTTCAGTCATCTTGGCCACCTTCTCTTGGAAGGCCAGCTTCTTTATATCTGCTTTCTCCACAACGATTGTTTCTTCAACTGCACGCATGTTTTCCTTTATTCTTTCAACTGTCATGTCTTCCATAAGCACTTCCCATACCATGGAAATGTCTTCTAGTGCCTTAGCATAATGTTTCTCCTTTTTAAATTTTTCCAGTAGCCTCAAACGCTGCTTTCCTTCATTCTTCGAGATACTCCAAAGGTGTGCTTGGCACCTGTCTAGCTTGCAGCTCTTCTACCTACTTCCGAAGATCTTGCATGATCTTCACTAACCTGGTTACCTTCGTTGTGGATTCCTCATCATCTTGGCCTGTCTCAGGTGGGAATTCTGCAATGGCACTCTTGATGGTCTCTGCCAGTGTGAGGTTGTTCTGCTCACGTGCCAATATTTCTTGTTCCCTCTCAGCAAGAAGTTTGATGTGCCCCTAAAGTTCTTGTTCTTTTTCCTTCAGCAGGGCCTTGTACGCCTTTTCCTTCCTTTGTTGTTTTATTTCCTGATAGGCAACAACATTCTCTCTTAGCCGCATTCTGTCGTGGCTTCCTGTTGCACTTCGTAGACTTCGCTCAGGGGAATCTTGGAGAAGTCTAACTGGAGTGTGGCAATCTCCTTTACAGCATCATCAAAGGTAGTGGGATCTGTTCTAGTTTCTAGTGCACTGGTCTGTATTTTCACTTTGACGGGCAACACTAACTCTGGTATGACTACTTGGACATTGGGGTCGACACCATACGTCTCAGCCTCAACAAAGGCTTTAACTTCGTTGATTTCTTCGATCAACTTATTTAGATGGTCCCCCACTTGCTGAGTTATCCTTGCTTGCTACGTCTTTAGGCTGGCAAGGATTTCTTGCGTGAATTTAGCAACAGCTGCTACGAGCTACCCCACATCGTCTTCTGTCAGGGTGCTTGTGTTCGCTGCCTTGTCTACTTTTTTATTCTTGCGATGTGGTTGGCCTTCTTGTTTCCTGGTTTGGGTCTGGGTCTACACATGCTCTGGGCTTGGTGTGTGCTCCGAATCACTTTCATCTGAGCTATGCCTATCATCATCATCTTGTTCTTCCTCATCCCGTGACTGGTTATCCTATCCGTCGCCTCCTTCATTTCCTTCATCCTGAACTTGGTGAAGTGGTGGTTCCTCTTCATCCTGTCCTTCAGGCAGTGGTTCTGCTAGTGGGTCGTGCCATTCCTCCAGCCATAGGTTGATGATTGCATCCACATCCTCATCCTTCAGCATGAAACCTGCATGGTGCACTTGTCTGGCTGAGTCCTTTTTTGGCTCTAAGATCATATTATGTGCTCCGACCTGAAAGTTAATCAATGTTGCATACTTGTGTACCGTCGTAACGTGAATTCGGTGGGACCGACAGACAACATCACGCAATGCCTGTGTGTGCAAAAATAACTCAATGTTGTTCTCCTTCCACTATGCCAGGTCTTTTCTATCATCCCACAAGTTTTGGTACCTTGCGCCATGGCAAGGTAGTGGGACATCCATCTACACATAGTCCGATGGTATGTCCCACATGGTGAACGAGATTAAGATGAGCAGACATGAATAATGGAATTTGTAGGTGGGTTCATGTTGGGCCTGCACTACATCATCTATGAGCTCGTTCAGTAGGTATCGTGACCAATTTAACACTCCACCTAGCATGCATAAATATGCATGTTTCAACGTTGCAACCGAACACTGATTGGGCCGCATCTTGTGTAACATCTTACATGATAAGATCTGCGCAGCAATTCGCACACTTTTGTCCTCGATCGGCCAAATTAGGAAGCCCCTCTTTGCGCATTATAAGTTGTACTTCTGCTTGATCTAGTTGGTGTCTTTCTTGGCCAAGTATGGTGCAAGGTCGTATCCTTAGTTTGGGAGGCCTGATATCACTGAAATCAGCTCGATGTCGACCGAGTATGGTCAATCGAGCCACAAGCATCCTCTGTGAAAGCATACCAGCAGTTGCTTCACGTAAGTGTTGACTTGTAAACTATGGCTGAAATGGGGCATAAACAGTAGGTTCATCAAACCTGCGTGGCCAAATCCCTCGGCCCAATCCATCGTCCTAATCACTTGTGCTTTATTTGGGTCAGGCTAGCTCAGGACCATACAGTCCACTCTCTGTAATCCAAGTTGCATTCGAGTGTTGAAGTCTTCAAATTTTAGCTTGGCCAACTTGGGCATGATGTACATCAGCAAGGGGACATTATCAAGGATCCGCAGTGCTACCGGAGTTGTATTTTCCTTCTTTGAGAGGTCCACCCTCGGTGCATCGACTCTCCTTGGTGGAACATTGTACAAGAAATTCTCATCTTCTTCCTCCACATCCGGCCCTCTGCGTAGTGGTGAGTCTTCTTCCATAGGTTCATTCACCCCTTGTTCCTCTACTAAGGGTGCTTTACCCAGAGCATCCATAGGAATACTGCGTTTCTTCATCCTCAGGAGTCCAGACGGTTCTCCAACTGTTTCCTGGCTGGGCTGTCCTGGTGGTCTCTAAGTTGGGGTAGGCACAGCACGTGATCTCGGCGTCTGAATCGTAGCATGACCGGCCCCATTGGTAGGTTGCTTATGTGTTCTCACCATTGGATCAGTATTAGGTTCTTGTTGCTATTGTTGTATGTCAGGTGATTGACTCTCTTCTTTGATTAGGCAACCGAAGATGACGGTTGCGTCTGATGGCTCACTGTCACTAGGGATCTCAATGACCATGGGTGTCAACTTAGTTTAACAAGGATGATAGGGTTCATCTCTCCAATCACTCAGCTCTGATTCTTTCTAGATCGCTCTGTGGTCGTAAAAGAATGCTTGCCGATGAAGCCTTGCAGTTATGCCCACCATAGCATGGTGTAGTCGTCATGCAACGATTGGTTATTTTCTAATCTATCACATGGGTTTCTCAGCTACTGTATCTGTTCATTAAGTCATTAATATTGAGTGTTGTGTTGTTTCTGTCAGAACAGTTATGGTGGATCCATCGGATGTGACCTTTCAGCACGCTTTCATTCTCCTCGTATCTCATCGAATTAATGACACTTAGTTGTCACAGCCGCCTAAATATTCGCCGGATATTTGCACTTTAATACCGACTAGTCTGTCATTTCTGCTTTTTGTAGCACTTTCTGCCTTTTTACTGGACTTCTTGGTTTTCCATGCACTTTTCCACCCTTTTCCTACACATCACACTTATTCCATCGCAGACGTGTGACAGAGTAATTTTTACATTATCTTTCAGATCGTTTGTGTGTGTGTGTGTTTTTGTTTTTTTGCGACGCGGTTCTAACCCGGGACCTTATGACCGTCGTAGTACGGTTTTAGGCAAATGTTGTTCACCATAACTATGACATAGGTACCGTCTAGCTTCTATAATTTTACTGCGCCCGCATCAATGATGTGCGCGACCACATATGGTCCTAGCTAATGTGTCCTTAACTTGCCTGGGTGTTTGAAAAATTTGTTGTCATACAGCAACACAAGTCCTCTGAATTCGAATAGTTTAACCTTGATATGGTGATCATGCCATGATTTATGTCATTGTTTCTCAACTGTCTGATGGAATCCTATGACGAAGCGTTCTTCTTCCATTTGCACAAGCTGTGTCATCCTCTGCTCGACAACATCTCTATCAGGCATCTCCATTAGCGCACTGATTCTCAAACTTGGTACGATGTACTCCATTGCTACAACACCTTCTTGTCCATATACTAGTCTGAATGGGGTGTGCCATGTTAGTCGCTTACAGGTTGTGCAATATTCCCATAACACAGCTGATATTTTCTGATCCCAGTCATCTCGGTGCACATTGCATACCTTGTTCAATGCATTTTCCAAAATCTTATTGACAGCTTCGACCGTTCCATTCTCCTGAGGATGGTAGGGAGTCATCTTTTTATGCTGGATCTGAAATTATACAGTCAACTCAGTAATTACTTTCTTAACAAAATGCGTACCCTTGTCACTTAGTAATATCTTTTGGTAGCCAAATCAGGTGATGACGTTTTCGAACAGAAACTTTGTCGCGGTCGTAGCGGTACAATCTTTAATAGGTGCAACTTCAGCCCATCTGGACAGATAGTCTATCGTAGTGATAATGTAGCGCGCACCACTTCTCTTCCTTGGTGGTCTGATTGGTCCAAAAAAATAAACTGCCCACTTGTCAAATGCTTGAAGGGTTATATGTGGCACAAGTGGCATCTCATCGTGGCGCGATGGTTTTCCTATCCTTTGACAAATATCACAGCGCTTGCAGAAACTTTTAGTATCCATGTGTATGGTTGGCCACCATAATCCTTCCTGCAATATCTTGCACATTGTCACTTTCCCTATGTAGTGTCCTCCTATGACACCATCATGTGCTTCACTCATAACCCAAGGTCATTCATAGTTAAAGACACAACGACGCAGTACCTCATCTGCACCCACCTTATATAGGTGTCCCGCGATCAATGTATAATCAGGAACTTTGATGACCAAGTATTTCTTCTGATTAGTCAATATTCCTTCAGGTGCATGTCCTATACTCAAAAAGTGAATGATGGCATTAACCTCATGGTTGTGATCGTTCATCATGTGGATCGCAAATATTTGCGCGTCGGGCAAGTTATCTTCCAAGCTGGTTGGCTCTTCACCACTCTCTATCCTCGATAGGTGGTTTGGTCCAACATTCATTCGACCAGGTTTAACAATGACCTCAAAATCGAAGTCTTTAAACAGGAAAATCCATCTACAGATCCTCCCCCCCAACACTGGCTTGTTGACTAGGTATCTCAGCGTTGAATGGTCAATGTACATCTAAAAATGTCCACCCAACAAATAGTGTCGGAATTTCTAAAGTGCATAGACCATAGCAAGGCCTTCTCTTTCTGTTGTCGTGTAGTTCTTTCCTTCTGTTGATATTTTCCTACTTGCGAAAGCAATAGGGTGGTCAAGTGTACCCTCTCCTGGTTGCATTAGGACTATGCCAAGCGAGACAGACGACACATCAACAAGCACATGAAATTCCTTCTTCCAGTTCGGGAATACAAGTATTGACGTTGTGGCCATTGCAGTCTTCAATTTTTCCAGGCTTTCCTGGCATTCTATTGTCCACTGAAACTTTGCGTCTTTCTTCAACAGTTTATCCATAGGTGCAGTGATCGTTGCATATCCTCTTATGAATTTCTAGTAGTAACCAGTATGTCCCAGAACTGATCTGAGTTACGTGACTGATGTAGGTGGTGGTAAGTCTAGGATAATCAAATTTTTTGTTAGGTCGACCAAGATACCATCGCGACATACGACGTGACCCAACAGCACGCCAAATGGTGCACAAAAAATACATTTCTTTGAATTAAGCACAATCTGATACTGGTGATAATGGTCCAACGGCATGCGTAGACTCTCAATATGGTCTCTTACTAGGACAAACATAGTCCAATCATTAAAGTATACCTCAAGAAATTTATGAATATAATCTTTAAAAGCAGAGACTATTGTTCTAGAAAAAATAGCAGGTGCATTCTTGAGTCTAAAGGGCATTACCATATACTGGTATCATCCCCATTCAGTGATGAAGGTTGTTTTTTGGCGATCCTCCTTCGTGATTCTATCTTGATGATAGCCTAAAAATCCATCAGTAAATGAATAAATCTCTTTCCCTTTGACACTTTCAAGCACTTCATCTGTAAATGGTGTTGTGAATGGATCATGCAAGTATGCGTCGTTTAGCTTCCTCAAGTCGACATAGATCCTAACTTCACCTGTTGTCTTCTTATCCTGGATAACTATAGGACTAATCCACTCTGACTCCTCAATAGGTTCAATAACATCAATCATACGATCCAATTATGCTTTTACCCTTTCTTTATACTTGGGGTTCATCCTATATGGTCGCTGCTTACTGGGTTTAGCATTTGGTATCAGGGGTATTTTCATCTCCCCTAAGTCTCCCACTATTCCCTTCATTTCTGAGAAGTTAGTAGGGAATAGGTCTTGATATTCATGCAGTAAATCCATGATTTTTGCAACTGTATCTTCATCCCAATAATCTCCTATATTGGCGAACTTTGGGTTCTCTGGTGACCCAATGTTTACTTTCTTAATTTGTAACAGCTTAAGGAACTAGTCACTTGAAATGCCACTTCCTTCCACTTCTCGCATACCCTCTGATTCTGGTATGTTTATGTTAGTCGGATCATCATCTAGATCTCTAGCTATAGCTATATTGTAGCAAGCCATCCATTTCTAAATGGTCGCACTGCACTGGTGAGAGTTAGCTTCTTCGATAGGGATCTCAGCAAATATCTTATCCTTTATCGCCTGAAGTGTAGCATCAACTGGAGGGCACTCGTAATCAAATTCAAATGTATGCGCAAACTGCTTAGCGAGCCCTTCCCACTCTTGGGTTCCTTGTCACAATTCCATAGATGCATACCAAGTTCTAGGTGTCATTTATAATGTATGTATGAAATGATGTACCTACCCCTGCTGCGGGTATTTTGCAAATAACCAGTGACAATGATTAAGATGTTCCAGAGGATTTGTTAACCCTGAATACTTATGGTTTACAAGGGTGACCTCTTGTATGAATCTAACTTCCATCAATCTTTTGCACTGTGGCCAATTTGTTACATACTTCTTATGTGCACCCATCATCTAGCGAGCGTAGCTCTTAGTGCTTGATCTAGTACGGACAAGCGCTACGATTCCACTACAAGTCCTTCAAACTCAGTTAGGAAGGTCGCAAGTTAGGTATAACCTCATAGGTGGGTAGTTCATGTAGCTCGTTCTCCACCCATCGCACAGACCTGGTAATTCTTGCACACCTCCTCATAGAGACTTGATGTAGCCTGTTTTTCCAATTCTCCAAAGCTTCCCCTGATTCAGATGTGCAGGAACTAGCACTCTTCCAACTCGGGTTCCCATCCGCTGTCAGATTGATGTAGTCTTCTTGTAATGCAGTAACATTGTAGATTTGGTCAAGGTAGTCAGCCTGTCCATCATTACATATAGGCTCGACCTATCTCTGTCCCTCTAGCGGATCAATGGGAGACACCACTCTTATCTCATTATCTTCGAATTAGAAGATCCTTTTCTTGAAGTTTATAATAGTTTGGTTGTCTATAGCCCAATCTATCCCCAATAATGTGGGATATGGGTTTGTGTCATCAACAATATTAATGACTTCAAAGTCCACAAATGTGCGCAATCCTTCGATGTTGACCGGGACTTGGCTCATCCGGCCAATGGGTAGGACCTTCGCCTGATTTGCAAGTCACGGCTGGACAAGGGACCAGTCCAAGTGTGGCTTACCCATAATTTCCCAGGATTGTCGTGTTAAAATATTGACATCAGACCCCGGGTCTAAGATGATGTAATCCATGTCATAGTCACTTATCTGCGCAGTCATTCTTAATCCACGACAAGTTTTAAACTTCTTTCTCACTTGGTTAACTTTCTTTTTAGGTCGTGGCTCTAGGGGCATCTCTTCTATCATTGCATGTAGTTTTGCAATAGCATATTTGTCTTGTATTAGCGTTAGACAACTTGACAAAAATGATTTGAGCTTACTAACCTTTTGTGGGACATTATTCTGAAATATGCGCTGAAATCGTTTAGGCATCTCATTTACTTCTTCTGACATTGATGGTTCTATTGCATCCGCAAATCCTAGCCTCACCTCTAAGAATACTTCCTTCTATTTCTGGACGTCGAATGATACCTTTTTCGGTGTCATAGGTCATACATGCAGTTGCAGTTACTCTTGTGATTTATCCTGATCAACTCCGATCGCAGCCCCTCCTTGAGTTACGAAAGTGACATTTGGATCTCATGGTTCAGCCGCAATCATCTAAACATTCATGTTGGGATTTGGGTTTGCATTCTATGCAGGGTTAGGTCCTACGATAGTCCTTGCTTTCCATTTTGTGATCAACTGAGGACATTTCTCCACATTATGGTCTTGTCCCTTACAATATGAACATGTCTTCGCAGGTTCTAAGCAATCTCTAGCATAGTGACCCAGATGTCCACAGTTATAGCACGTAACTTGGCCTCTTCTTCTACCCAATCCTCCTCCTCCACCTCTTCCTCTGAAGTTTCCACCACCCATTCCTTGCGGGTGTGGTTGCTATGGTGGGTACTGGTTATGTTGGTAGTGTGGCTGGTAGTGATTTTTTTGCACGTACGGCTGCTGAGGCACGTACTCAGGGTTGGTACTAATTTTGGTATTGATTAGGAGGGAACTACGCAGGCCGATATGATGCTTTCGTCGGTTCATCCTAAGCGAGTCCCTCATTTTTCATTAAGTAGGTGTTAACAGTATTTTCTTTCAAGAGCTAGTATGCTCTGCAATCCTTTTTTTCATGTCCTACTGACTTACAAAATTTACAAAATATATTTTTCGGGGTACTTACAACTTTTTGCAAATATAAACACTTTGTGTCGCGGTGCCCTCTAGACTAGCATATGTGACACCATGGTAGCCCATGCTCGTTTAATGGATTTGGTGCACCTGATGTGATATAGTTCATGAAGGATGGATAATTATCCTTAGTGTGCCTGTTCATTCTGCATTTTTTGCACCATAAGTCTTATTGTACTTCCTTTCCCTTCTTGATATCTTGCAGTTGTATCGTCAGATTAGCCAACTGTGATTGAATTTGCACCATTCCTATGGCTCCATCACTAATGGTTGAGGCTTCTAACTTCATTTCCAACTCTCACGCTTCCATCTGCAACTCAATCTTATGTTGCATTAACAGCCCTCGGATGTGTGGTAATAATGCAGCAATAAACCATTCTTTGTGTTGTAAATCCCACATTTGGAAGCTTACCTTGGCCATCAAATTTTTAAAGCGATGGTCAAAGTCCCATACTGACTCTGTCAGTGCTTGCTTTATATCTTTGATCTCAATAATGCATTGTGACTCAGACTTGGGTTTTTTGAACTTAGAGATCATTGCGGCTCAGATCTCATCCAGAGTCTTTTGCGGTGTTTCGGCCGGTGCAACGCAGAAATTCATGAACCAATCTAGCGCACAACTCCTCAGAGTCGTGATCATTTGTGCCTTCTTTATGTCTTCATTATGGACTAACCGAACCATCTAAATAGCTTCACAGAGGAACCAATGTTTCTCTGGATCTTCTGCTCCATTTCCATTGAATGTGGGTAACCGAATATCCGCTCCAGCCATTGAGTTGGCATCGGGGTTCTCTAGTAAGGGGTTCAAAGGAGGTATATCTTCTGGTGTAATAGTCACAATACCAGCGTTATTAGTATTAGTAGTCCTCTCTGGGGACGAGACTCTAGATCTCACCTCCAGGGATATTGCTGGTGTGATGTAATTATGTCTTGACCTAGGTGTTTTGACAGAGTCTTCAGAGTCCTCTGGTCCTTCTGAAATCGAGCTATATTCCTCCTCTTCATCGCAAGAACCTTCATCTCTATGTGACCGAAGTTCATGTTCACTCTCCTTGCACAGACTACGGTTTTGTCGCCCTCTCTCAGTCTTTCTTCTTTTCCCTGATCTGAATCTCCTTCCACTCCTTAGGAATCTTGCTTCTAGGTCAGGTTATGTACTTCCAGGGAACATTTCAACTCACCTTTTCCCATTTTCTTAAGAGGTCATCTACGACATAGCCTCCTTCACAGGCACACAATTCAACTACTCAATCTGCAATATACCCTTCTCATACATGAGCATCTTGATCCATGCACTGATAGATAGCAGATACCTTCTTCGGGGTCCTTGGAAAAAGTTTCTTTTAGCCTCACTATATGAGGTTATAGTATCTACTGAAAACTCAGTGACATATCCTTGCAAGATACTATCAACCCAAAATTCAACAGCTCTAGAGATGGCATTACTTACACTGGTTACCTCGCGAACCAATCGATCATTCCATTCAACGGATTCTCTCCTTTGGAAATCTGTCTGTCTATGCACCAATATTGACAACCACTCATGCAGTATGATAGGGAATTCTGAGAAGAAGACCTCGTGGATATCAGAATATATATACTCTTCTACCCAGTTTTCTGCACTCAACTGTGATCCTACGCTCTCCTTTTGCGTGAAAGCTAGTGTTTTAGAGTCCACCCAATCTTCTATCTCTTTCTTCGTCGGATGCCACAACATTTCCCTCGACTCAAATGATAAAGGGTCCCGACAACGAAACCATTTGTTGTCTTCTATCAACTTCCTTGTCTCAACCCGTGGTTCAATGACACCACAATACCAACAATAAACCATAAGATATCAACCCGACAGAGAAACTCCGTCGGCAACACCTTGCGAGCCAGGCGCAATCTCACCCGGTATATCTAATGGGTAACTACCAAAACCATGTTTCCACAGTTGGTGAGGGATTATAGTCCCTTGGCATGCATCCAAGGCGCTCAACGAAGGCAGCTTGGACGGCTGGATGGTTCCTGCGCGACTGAACACAACTATATCTCAGTTCTTGTGATGCGACCTTGTCCTTAACCTTAAAAACTGGCACAACTTGTGCAACGCAGCTGATTCCTTAGACTAAGAACTCATAACTTATGTTTTAACTTAGGAAATTTAACCACAAACTTGCTCATGGATCCCAACAATGCCTTAACAATTATTTATTCACTAATTAATAACATAGTGCTTATGCATTCAACAGTATCTCCTCAACACACATTAAGCAAATAACAAACATTCACATCAGCATATGCAACATCAATCAACCATTTGAACACAATTAATAGCATGGAAACCCATATGGGAAAAACCACCAAGGTGCTCTTCATCTGGCATGAGAATTGGATATAGCACTTTGCAGTCTGCAAATTGCAGACTGATCTTATGATATGTATTTTATGACTCATACTTCTTGGTCACATGCTCTCTATTTTATTATTCTATCTACTCCTACTGATCCGCACACAGCTTGGGTCAACTCTTCTATCTACCGTTTGTGCACTCAGCTGTAAATGCTTTCTATTCCTAGCAGTCTGCGCACACAGCTGCAAGATATGTGGCTCAACAGCATTCTACTGCTACTAGAATCCTCTCTGAGTCTTCCCTTCCACTAACTCTAACTCTAACACAACAAAAATGGCATCCTTGGCTCTAGACAACCAGACCAAAAACAACCAACAAAAGCATCCAATAACAACACCAACCAAAACTAACAAAAGCCAACTGTTACGGAGAGAAATTCCTATGGCTTGGGGTACCACAACAGACAGCTAGACTCCAGAAATCAATCTTTCCCAATATGCAATAGAAATAAAATATCTAACACTAAAGGATCGAACCTTGTACCTTATTCCGGACGGTTGAAGTAGATCCCCGTTGAGCTTTCCAATCTTCAGTTTGAATTGTTATAGCACGTCCTCAACAACAAGTAAACAATACAAGCATACTATATTTCATGGTGTTAGATCTATTCTAGCATATATAATCAATAATGTAAAAGCATTTGACATATTCCAATGGATACAATATTCATTCAAATACACATTACTGGACAGGGAAAGATATTTCTATTAATATGAATCAGAGATTACAAGTGACAACCTATGACGGCACGTCTGCGAACCGTAGAAACTGAATCTCCCACTTGGGCCTCCATCACTCCGATAGCAAGCTTACTAGCAAAAGGAAAGCTTGGGAAGAACACAACAGTGCTCCAAGGGACAAAGGGATGCAGACTCAAGCATAAGTTCTGGAAACAATGGACTATAGTTTCGTTACTCTCAATTCTCTCTTATGCTTTCAATGTCTCAAGGGGTTCCTTATATAGCTTTTCAAAGGGATACTGAAAGGTCGAATCCATGCGATCTCAAGGCATATGGAAGGCCATGAGTCATATGAGTTGGATCCAAGTCAAGGAACGCTCCAAAAGGATTTGTATTATTCATACATCCCGATGTACACGACTATAAGGGGAATATCCGCGTATGTACGTGGTTATCGGGGGAAAAGCCGCGTATATCACTTTTCTTATGTTTTTAGGGATGATCAAGGACACATCAAAAGACAAAAAGTGGTCCATAGGGGCTAATGAGTCTACATCGGGACAGGGGAAGGCCATACAATGTGTGATTCACCTAGTGTGGTGAAATCCGCTATAACAGATGCCCCCTAATGTATGAAATCAGAGGGGTTATACAATGGCCGAAATACATTATAAGTCCATCCCAGAAGTGAAGTGATGAAGGTACCCAAATGGAAGACCAGCCATCCAATCAGCATAATACCATAATACAACTCTGCATATAACTGCAAATACATATAGCAGTCTCGGATACATAAGAGTACAATGGCCATGAATAGGCATGAAACATGATAACACATATGTGGTCATCGCCACATACAATATACATAGATCAGAATCTCCATGATGAAGATATAAAAAGGACCATGATCTCCACATAGGCTGAAGATATACAATAGATCAAGATCTCCATAGTGGCTGGAAATATCTGACATATACTGGAACAAGTCACGAGAGCTGAAATCTCATGAACACTGGCACGATCAAGGAGGTAGCATATAATGGATGCCACCAATCAAGAAGGTCTTCTACACACGCCACTACGAGTACATATCCTACTATGCGAATAGAGGTGTCGAGGTCGAACACAGTAGTCCATCGTCTGATTACCGGTCATTAATGTATACCGTTAATAGACGCGAGATCACCCACCGATAATGAAAATGGGAATCAAGGTACTAGAGTGCAAACTAACAAGTGTGAATAAATGTGTTGAGGTCGAACACTTGAGAGAATCCATCGATCAGGGGACATTGATGTATTCCCAAAACTGTCGATGGTGAGAGAACCTGCCACTGATGACTGCAAGTCTCAAGGCACTCAAAAATGACTCTAGACTCCAATCCCAGAATAAATGATTTGAAGTCGATGGGATGAAATCCACTGGAAGGAGGGCATTAGGGCATCCCCCACCATCCAACATGAGGTACTCAGCAAGGCTGTATAATGTGGAAGGACTCGATCATAAGGTGCACGAACCAGTAACTGTACCAGGAATGGTCGACATGCAAAGTCAAGATAACTGAGGAATGGCCGACTCAGGTTTCAACTTCCTTCGAACAAGAACATAACGGCGTATGGTGACTGAATGAAGGCAGCATAGACTCGATATACAAACTGGGACATCTCTATGATGCAGAAGGCATCAATAGAGGCTCCATAGGGACTGGAATCTTAACCAGTCGATGGAGATAAACTCAAATAATGAGTACAGCTCCTAAGTCAAACTATAACCAACCAATGGATGTGATATACAGTGCTCTGTTTGAAGGCGACACGACTCGACAGCTGCCAAAGATAATATCTTTTCTTGTCCGGCTTTTTGGTATTTTGATTTTTTTGGTCTTTTTCAGTTATTTGAAAAGCTTGAAAAAAGAATAAACTAGCTTTATAGTTACAAACTAGGAGGAGACGAGTGCCATTTATGGCAAAAAAACTAGTTCCAAGCAGTGGAACATACCTATGCTCAATGCAAGAATACATGTGTAGGATATCGACACTCGGGGGAATCAAGCTGCGAAGGATATAAAGAAAGGCTCTGTATGGCTAGACATGAGACAAGCTCGGGCTATATGGCTGAAACGCAATGTCAGGGGAGCCAGCATAAAGCTCAATAAGACAGGCAAAGCTCATGATAATGCNCTCTCAACTTGCATTTCAATACAATTTTTACAAGTTTTCATGGTCAAATGAGTTTTTTAAGGCCAATTCTACATGAGCGCTGCGGCCCACGCGGGTATCGAGGCTTTTTCCGCGTATAGGGCTGACTGTACGTGAAAAAGGGGCTGGAAACTGCGTACATACGCGGCTGTTTGCAAAACAGCCGCGTATGACTTCGCGCAAAAGGATTTACAAGAATCTAATGGACATTTGGTCACTTTCTCATGCAGGATGGTGCTAGAGTGGCGAGAACGTGAGCATGGTGAAGTAGAGGAAGCAGTAAGGGCCGACATAATGGCTCAACAAGCTCTAAGAAGGTGCGGACTCTACAAGTTTTGGTGCCTAGGTGGATTGAGGGCCAAACCAGGACTGCTACAGATGCTGGTAGACTATTGGGATCCAGACTCAGAGTCCTTCTGGATAGACGGTATGTCCCTCACCATTGAGGTGGAGGATATCTACTTTATCACAGGTCTATCTAGACGAGGGGAGGTGGTGAACCTTCATTCTCGAGGTGGTGCAGGTCACGGGATTACTATCGATGAGTACATAGCTGTGTACTGCTACCTAGATACTGAGAAGGTGGGGAGTCAAGTTCCCACCAACGCTATACAAGTGCTGGGCCTAAAGGACATATTACTGACGCTGGGCAAAATAGCAGGCTTAGCATCACTCCATCAGGCCTCTCGGCCACTGATGTTCTATGAGGTGGAGTGTATGACACCGACCATCTATGACTGGAGCACTTCACTACTGAGCAACATGAAACACCAGCTCAGTGAGTGTAAGGTAGGTAGGATACGGAACTTCGGGTTCAGCAGCATTTTAAGCATGTTTTTCTTCTAGCGTGTTCCAGGATTGAGCCCTAGAGTGGATGTTCCTCTCCACGGGGTTCGAGATCTGGCCCAACGACGTTGGGCAGATGCGATGCGCGGACTGGGGGGTGGTAGGGTGGCCAACCCCTATCCAGCTGAGTTTTTTCCATGGTGGCGACGATAGATTGTTTCCATAGATGACTACCCTTATGCAGGGATAGATTTCCAAGGGGATCCAGACATGCCATTGCCACCAGGATCAGCATATGGAGACATAGGTAACGAATCTCGACCCTCACTCTTTTTAAAAATTTTGAAGTATTTAATTTTTTTTTGTTTTCTTGATTATATGGAATCAAAAAGACATGTTTTTGGGTGACAATACATAAGGACATCTACCATTCATGTGCAGATGTGGGACCACGGCGACCAGAGGGCTTCCCACGTCATAGACGGAGGGGAAGAGGAGACGATATCACCGGTGTGGATGCGGAGCGAACGCTCCAAAACATCCATACCAACTTCGTGTGACTGACTCACAGGGTTCCCATGGCGCAAGTCGAGGACTTGCTTGAGGCTATGCAGAGACAGGTGGTGGGTGTACCACGCGCATGGGTGTGTTTATTCCGGTGGCTAGCTAGAGCCATGGTGACATATCATGATCACAACCCTCCTCCACCTCCACAGGACTAGACACCTGGGAGTGTATCTATTTTGTACTACCGTGTATATGATGGTGGCTTTCAAAGCCCCAATTTTGTATTATGACACTATGTATTACCACATTTTTGATGTATATAAAAAGTTTTATGGTGATCGGTTTATTTATTTACATGTGTAAAAATTTTGTTTATGATTAATTTATGATGAATGAAACAAATGCCAATCTAACACGTAGTTAGCATATGAGTCAGCAACTTGATTATAATTTCTTGGAATGTGTATATATGTTATATTCTCAAATTGCCGTTTTAACAATCTCACACGTAAGAATCTCCTCAATAACGTCGGATCTCTAACATGGTACAAACCATTGAGCTGTGACACTACTAACTCTGAATCAAGATGTAC
>LPNX010012194.1:2777-16084 GCA_001517045.1 Pseudotsuga menziesii
TTTATGGTGAACTCGACATTGAAAAGTTTGCCATTGTGCATCAATGGTTCATGTATATTATACAACATGGACTCTACATTAAGGAGTCCATCATTCAGCATCCACTGTTCACAAGTATCATATCCATATGGGTACCTTGTTGCAGGGATTTGTTCCAACCCTACCATCTTTTCCTAGTACTACTTCTAGGCAAACTCAAAAAATGTAGACACCGCAAAGGATCCAAGCATAGATCATTTTAGAAACCCTTATGGAAAGATCTATCTCAATACAAAAATATAAATACTACTTCAATTACAACAGAAACATAACAACAATAAATCTGATATGAAATTTTCTTTAAACATGCTAAAACAACATAGGTTTCAGCCCCAATGTCCTAATAAATCATTGTAATATAACAACCATAAAACTTGATCAATGCATGAGAAAAATCAGTTCTGCAACACAAATTCATGAAAACAATGGTAGTACACTTCATATTATCATAGTAATGAAGATAAAGTACAAAACCTTAGCTCATCCCAAGCTGGTACAACAGATCCTTCCAAATCATCTCAAGCAGGGACTCTTCAATGCATTCTGAAATCTACAATGTCCATTTGTGACTGCCACAAACTGTTGCCCACAATACAATGGACAAGTAAGGAATCCCACCAAGCTCTACAATCCAATCCATGGAGTTTCAAAACAAGCCAGCATCACACCAAAATTCAAACCCAATCTCTCCCATGTTCATCACACAAGCCATCAAGGATATTCTCACATGCATCCCACAGGCTTCAATACTCAACACTTTTTGTCACTTCTCTCATTCATCATTTGTGATCATTTGGAGGCTTGAGCTTTTAGAATAGAGTCATAGACTTAAATTTTAGACTGATCTTGGCAATTCTTGTGCCTTGTTGGAATCTCAATTAGGACTTAGGAGGCAAGATTAGGAGGGTATACTGCAGCCTATCTTCCAACTTCAAATTGAAATTTCAAGGGCCCTCAAGACTCTAGAGGCTACTTAGAGCCTCCTTGAACTTGTATTTTGTTTCATATTATTATCACATTATTATATGTAGTGCACATGGTGCCATTTTGATATATTAAGTTCTGATCCATACACACACACACAAGTAGACTTTGCATATTTTTATCTAATGGTTTGGGATCATAGTTTGGAATCTTTATTTTTTTTTCATTAAATTTATAATATCTTATGTATTTTTTAGTAAACTGAGTCATTAATTTGAAATTGATCTAACTCGATGTCGATTCTGGTTTGAGTGGGGCTGACCCTTGACCAGTTCCAAGCTCGAGTTCAAGCTTTAAAACATTGGCTAGCATCACACCAAATATCAATCTAAGTTACAACGTAGTTATAACAAAGACACTATATTCCCTTTATATATAATTAGGTGAGGGAGTCCAACAATAATACATGGATTAAGTCCACAAGTAAACACTAGGCTAGTTAAGCCAACAAAAAAAACCCAAGTGGAGTGCTACACTAAGCATATAAGCAACAAGACACATCCTTTAGGGGTTCCATATCCATATTCCATCTTTGGCATGGATGCGCTATGAAACATATTCGACACATGTTTAGTACATGTCTTGAAACAAGACTCGTACTAAACACATGTCAAAGACATGTCCTAGACATGTCTCACATGTCCAACACACGTGGGTAGAAAAGTGACATATAAGATTCTCAAAAAAAAATCTCAATAATTTTTCTCACTTTTTAAAGAGGGGGAAAGATATCTCAAAATTTTCCATTGTGTAGATGAATAGTAAAACTGAGATTTGATGGGATTCCATGTATTTTGAAGGCAAATTCACAAACCATATTTTCCATTTCTTCAAGAATGGTGATTTTCTTCATTCATTCCACAGAAATCATGGCACAATCAGCAATGGTAGTCGGTAAAGGTCAAAAGAAAGATGGGAATGCCAGTGTTGGTGTCCCCCCCCCTCCAAGCTCATATATCTCTACTAACGCTAGTACTCCATCTGCTGCAAGGGGAAGTATATGAATAAGTGCAAGGGGAAGTATATGAATAAGTATATATCTTGATACTTGGGTAAGGGGGAAGTATATGAATAAGTATATGATTAAGTGCAAGGGGAAGTATATATCTTGCTACTTTGTGCAAGGGGAAGTATATGAATAAGTGAACCATGCCTCCTAATCTTTTGATAGGTTTTTCAATCAAACTAGGTTTGTTAAGGTGGCAAAGCTCAGGGATCAAGAATAACTACAAGCTTATTAGACGCACATTTTCAACATAGCTCATTAGGTCCACACTGGCCACTTACCATTTTTCAAACATCAGTCTAGATGAGAAAGGAATTGGATGGGCACCAAAAACAACAACATAAACATCCACACCAAAAATAGCAAGTCACATAAACCCAGTGAAAAGGTGGAACCCCACAAGTTATCATCTTCACATTGCATCTTTTGGAGAAAAATGACCTCAAGTAGTGATCCAAAATCCAAATAAATTCCGAGAGATATCAAAAGCAAAGAAAGAACAACTACAAATGCAGTAATATCAGTATATTCAAAGTAGATTATATGTTAAGTAAATCCATTTACCTTTATGTAGAAAGAACCAAGCACATGACCTGTATAACTTTTCAGATGAGCCTTATTTGGTTGTAGAGCATTATATATATAAATCCTGCAGAAAGTTACAATAAATCTCTCAGCATGTGCAAATTTTTAGCTAAAACCACTACTTAGTTTCAAGACTTCAAGTCAAACTTAGTTTCAGTTTAGTGACAATATAAAGGTACAGAAAAATTTCATCTTGTCAAGACTCAATAAAAGATCAGGACAGTAAAACAAAATCATGACACCAAATTACTTGTTGTCCATGCAGGATGTTATGAGAAATGTGCCACTCGAATCCAGAGATAGGCTAGCAGTTCCATGAACTCTTCCTTCCTGTCACAACCAACACCAAAAGAACATTAATTAGATAACAGTCATAATTTCAACATGAACCAGAGCATCATGAAGACTTTGTAGGCCCATTCAAGATAAAATTGAAGTCATCCACTTAAGAGCTTCACACAAGAACCTGTGTGACAATATGGACTGTCATGTGCATTGCATGAAATTCAAATAATACATGAGTTGTTTTCAAAAAAATGACAAAAATCTCAATAGAGGCATTAATCTTTAGAAGTATTTTGAAACTACCCCATAAAAACCTTAATTCTTTCAAAATTTTCTTTCAAGATTTGTACACATGATTCACAGTAAACATGCTAGCTGCAGAAAGTTAGAACTTCAACAATTCACGTTAAGATAGAGGTTATACAAAGTATAAGTTGGATTTCATCCTTGCAAATAATAACTAAATGAAATTAAAAAGTATTATGGTAAAGATCAATACCAAAACATCATGTTGAACACGTTGATTAAGAGCAAGAACAGCACAAACATGCTTAATGAATTCCAAGGCACCATCACCCATTGGTAAGTGAGAACCAGCCAATTTGGGGAACTCGTGGGAAACAGCCTCTACAGAAGCATCCTCTTTTCTTCCTTTAGCAATAATATGACGCAGTATATCATGGACAATCCTCATAAGATTGTCTGTAAATTATGATGCAATCTGCAAGATAAATTCAGAAAAAGTCATGATGATTCAACACAACTTTAGCACCCTCCATTTATTATTTATAGTTAAATGAAATAAATGCCAACAACAAAGATTTTTTTAGCTAGTTACCTGTTCCTTTAGAAATGAGACTTCCTCTGATTCAAGATCTGCTACTGCTGCAACTGTAACTGAAGGTGTGCAAAGACTGCGCTCCCTTGCAGTAGCACGCAATGCAGCCTACTCTTGTGAATGTTTCCAAGGGCTATATATAAATTCAGACACTATGACAACAATGTAATCCTGTAACCAAATGGCAAGATGTCGTTAGATCTTGTTCTATATAATGTGAAATCATAACAAATTCAATGTGATTATTTACCTCTAGCTTTATATTTACATGTTGAGGAAACCAGGAAAATCAATTTTGTAAATTAATAAATAAAATAGAAAAGGACAAATTCCTAAAAGGGAAACCAATGGAAATCTATGTATTGTTAAAGACAGTCCAAAAAAAGACTAGTATCTGGAGAATTCCAAAGAAATTATTGCTGTGAATCCCCAAACAATTCAATGACACCCTTCCCACCATGCATTGAGCTTGAAAGTCAGTATTGTTGTTGATTTTTCTGTATTTGGAGCTTTTTTATTTCTTCTTTATTGTAGCTTTTACTACATGTTCCTTTCCTGCTTTATATCTTGGCAAATTATCCCTTTGGATTTCTTCAAACTTGGGACAAACTAATTGGTCTTCCACTGCTTTTCCTCTAGTTAGTTTTCTTTGTCTCTCAACCTCGAGTTCACCTGGATGCCTCCCAGACAGCCACTCTCTAGGAGCAGAAGAGTAAGTATTGTCTAGTTTTTTCTTTTTGGTAATTGATTGAACAAAATGTCCATTTGTAGTTTCTTGATGGTTCAAGACTGCCCCATATTGTCTATACTTTCCATTAAATGTATCATGCTTCTAATTTAGCTTTGGCAGCGGATATTCAAACTTTACCTTACAAGGAAAGAATGGCAAGGATTGCATTGCTTGAGTGGTTTTTAGAGGGGTCTCAACTCCAGTATTACCTTGACATTTACTAGCCTGCACAAGAGTATTATTATCATTAGTCAATTGAGGTCAGGTTGAATTTTATGGCATCAACTTTTATTTGCGTACATCGAGCACAGGCCTTGTATTTATAATAAATACAGAGCCATACATGAATAGTTGAAAGCTATGAAATGAAATGTACAAAATAAAACCACACCCCCGAGCTTTAAGCTACGTGAGTATACAAACAAGTTTGCAGAGCATTGCAATAGATATTTCAGGTACATTTCTCCTTGTCAAGAACTTTTACATTAGTCAAAAACAAATGCCCACTTCCCATCCTTGCAAATGTTTACTTGTATAGTACACATTTATCAACTTCAGAACAAATCAAATATAACAGATTAATGTGTTTACCAATAGGCCTATGAATATCCAACACCATTGCCAATGGGATTATCATCCAATTGTGAGGATGGAAACTTCTCAAGCTATCCACGAGAGTTTCAATCTCCGAAAGGGCATGCACTCAAGTGTTGCCCCTTGTGGGCTGGTTTTCCTGTGCAAGCAAATAGCATTGTGGTGCACCTGTCGTGGGCCAGTTTACCCTTGTGCAAGTGGGGTTAGGGAAAATGATAATTTTAATGTTCAGAGGTTCACAACTATTCCATCGATAAAACTAAGGATGATAATCAAGAGGAAAGTCAATATGTTTAGCTTCTGACAAAATAAGGAAAAGTATATGCACATTTGCACTCACTTCTCTTGATTTGGAATCTGATGGACTCGTTTCCCTTGCACAGACAACATGGATTGCAATTTTGTGGCTGGATGTACCCTTAAGCTGAAAAATCTCGGTTTCGATTGCCTTGGGGAGTTCATGTTTACATGGTTCCAATTCTTTCTTTTTATACTAGTTAAATCTTGAAATCTAAATATCAATGGCCTCAATTTAATTTTAACATAGAAGGCTGAAAGCCCTTTCAGGCCATCACAGATTAAAAAATGGGAACCATAAAGTCGAACTTTCAGTCCAGTAAATGAGCTGTCTGTTATCTTCGATGGAGTAGACAAGGATACATTTAATTCCAAACCGACTTAACATTACAACCTGCCCATGCATGCAAAACCCTCAAACTGTTGTACAGGAAGGCAACATAAATGAAAAAGAAAACTATAAAATGAAACTGAATCTGGACCATTTGTTTCATTTTTGGTGAATCTAATGTGGTCTAGAATGTTTATAGTTTTAACTGATTCCAGCTTTTAGGACAGTGGAAGTTTTTTGAAGATCTCATTTCTTTCATAATTCCAACTTTTACTGTGCCAATATGTAACACTTTAAATGTATTGAAGCCTGATGCGTCAGGGATGGCACTGATAAATTTTGCATTGGAAAGGCTTGAAAGGAAAACTAATGGTAGGAAAATCTCAATTGCTCAAAATAAGATTGTCAATTCATGCATATCTCAAAATCTCTCAAACAAAAAATAACCTTAAACCTATAGAATTTGAAGAAAATGGAAGTCAAATCATTCGGTCTTCATGAAACTCATACCCTCCTTATTGAATGTTGTGTGGCTTTGAAGTTACCCCTCCCACATCACCTCTATATTTGTGTTCCTGCATGGCTGATCTGATTATCAAACCACAAATTGTGCTTCCAGAAATGCAAAATTAGGCTTCAAAGGTGTGGGACTGGGGACTCCAAAACAAAGGATCTGCTTCTATGATAGTCTATTTGATGCTTTGATATTTGTTGTATTGAAGCTTTTCATCCACACTAAATGACCTCAACTTGGTGGAAGAAAATAACACGATTCAAATTTGAATGATAGATATTGAGATCTATGTTTAAGAATTTTGAATTTTGAAGCAAAATCATAATGATATGAAATGTCAATATTACTAGAGGTTTATTTTATAAATGATTAATTCCAATTATTGTATGTATGTTTTTTATATGGGAAAAACTATTGCAATTTCAAGGCCTGTTGGTATGCTTCAAATATTAGGCACATATCAGTATTATCTATAACTAGAAATTTAAAGATATAATTTCATGTTTACCCATACAATTTAAAGCGTATATGAGCAATTATTTTAAGGCATAAAGCAGAGAGAAAGGGACAACATTGTGCATATATTTCCAGGTGTTTCTAAATGTACTGTACACGAATGATCTGGGAGGGTCCTTTCTTGTTGTATTTGGCTTGTTAGAAACATATATTGTGGATAACAATGGCTCCTCATTTTCACCACATAAAGCCTAAGTTTCGAAAAATGACTTTCTGAATGTTGAGACCTCTACTAGATGTTCAAATTTGAATGAGTAGAGCAATGTTTTCCTAGATTATCTATCTTGAAGATGCTAAATTGTGAAGTTACATGATTAAAATACCGTTGATAATGATTTGTATAATTGAACTTGCTTTAGATGAAGACATTACATTATGAGATGTTGGCTTTGTAAGTGTTAAAAATGGTCATAATTTAGATGGCGCCTTTTAATGTTCTAGATGGTCGTGGATGTCAGGAATTCTTATGAGACTCGAATAGGGAGATTTAAAGGGGCAGTAGATCCTCATACCTCGGCATTCAGGGAATTTCCATCATGGGTTGAGAAAAATCTCTTTATGCATCAGTCAAATGGTGTTATTTCAGGAGAGCAAATACCTTCAATTCAAGAGAATTTCATGGATGAATGGGGAAAACAACAAATGAATTTTGGAAAGGGGCAAATCCCACGCCGTGTTGCAATGTACTGTACAGGGGGTATCAGATGTGAGAAGGCCACTAGTTTTCTCATGAGCAAGGGCTTCGAAGAGGTTAAATCTCTTAAACATCGTCTGTTCTACACTTTGCCTTTTTGGGTTTTCTTAGTTAATTGTGTTTAATTCTAATCATGCACTTCGCATCATGTGTTTACATATTATTTTTCTACAAAGCTTGTATCGATGCATTTGCATGCTGATGAAGATTTCTACCTGAAAGTGGAAAATTGAATGACCCTGCAGCATGTCTCGCTATCTTAATTGATTACTTTGTTCTCCTCTTGTGCCAAGGTTTATCATCTAGAGGGAGGGATTCTGAAGTACTTGGCAGAAGTCCCCCCATCAGAGAGCCTTTGGGAAGGTGAATGATTTGTATTTGACAAAAGAGTTTCAGTTGAACATGGACTGAAGCAAGGAACACATAAACTTTGCTATGCCTGTAAGCAGCCTATAAATGATGCTGATATATGGTCAGCGGAGTGGGAATATGGAGTTTCTTGTCCTCATTGCTACAATGCAAAGTCAGAAGAAGAGAAGGAAAGGGCAAGAGCCAGGAAATGACAATTTGAGATGTGGGGTGTTATAGGAGGGCCTGATAAAGGTGTCCCACCTAGTCAACAGGGAAAAAAATAGAAAAGTGGTCCATTCCATATTTCAAGGTCTCCGTAAGTGAAATGTTGAGAATGTGGTCTTTTAAGTGGATAACAATTGATTTCCAACACATTTGTGATTGGTCCAAGTTCTTTTGCGTTGAAATTAAAAATTGATCTTTTGATTGGCTACATTTATCCAACTTATATCTCTTGTATCAATCAAATGGTTATCTAAAATCTTAAAAATGGGTATGGTTGGATTTAAATTAAGATAATGCATGGTGTAGTGAATTTTTTTTTAGGAACATCAAGGACGGGAACTTTTCATTACTGAACCAGGTTATTCACAAGCCTTCTATGTCTGTAATGTACAAATAATCTGAATGTTTCAATAAGAATTTACGAAGTACAGGAAGAATATAAGGTCACGTGGCTTGCAGCTTCTCCTAACTGTTTGTTCTCTTCTTTCTTTTGTAATTAGATGCCTACAAGTTTTGCACTAGGCTGACCATTAATACCTGCTAGCTTAATCCATATTTAGAACATTAAGCCTTTGGATTGCAATTAAGTTTTAGATTTGACATGTGAAAGGAATTTCTTTTGCTCTTTATGCAAATAATAAGATGATAGTTGATTTGGTTTAACTGGGGAAAATGTTGTGATATGCCAGTTTAATAATTTGGACGTAATCTGAATTTTTCGATAAGAATTTACCAAGTACAGGAAGAATACAAGGTCACGTGGTTTTCAGCTGCCCCTAACTGTTTGTTCTCTTCTTTCTTTTTTAATTAGATGCCTACAAGTTTTGCACTAGGCTGACCATTAATAACCTACTAGATTAATCCATATTTAGAACATTAAGCCTTTGGATTGCATTTAAGTTTTAAATTAGACACGTGAAAGGAATTTCTTCTGCTCTTATGCAAATAATAAGGTGATAGTTGATTTGGTTTAACTAGGGAAAATGTTATGATATGCCAGTTCAATAATTTGGGCAGTCTCCACATAACCGTTGGATGCTCTATCTGTGACAGGTCTACCTTTTAATTAAGAATACACGGCGTCATGGATCAATTAAAGCACTGGAACCTTTGAATAATGATTTACAGTGAGACATCCTTTGGGTGTTGTCGTTTCCATTTTTGCTTGTTTTTTCACTTGCTTCTTTCTATTTTGTGGTTGTGCTAGTGATTGATTGAAACATTTATTTATTATTATATTACATTATAAAAGTGACATGTAGATTTATATTATCAGAAAACTCGTGGCTTTACTTGGAGATCTCTCATATAATTCCATCACTAACAATGCTAAAACCTTAGATATCTGAGCCAGAATGAGATTAAATGGATACCTGTCCCAAAATGACAAATATGACATGCTTAAAAGCTTGTTTGTAGGTATATAAACGATTAAACTATGCTCCCCCCCCAAAACAAATGAAAATACAATTAATATAATGGAACTATGAAAACAATTTATTCAAAGAGCATCAGGGACTTTCCTTTAATTGATAACTTTGAGAGTCGTCCATGCTCTTGTTGTTGGAGGCATTGTTTGTTTCAGGGATTGGAACAAACGCAGGTGTTGGGGCCGGTACACCCATGAGGTGATCAAGGTTGGCAATAAGGCTTTGGATAGTGGAGAGAGTAGCGACCTGTTTGTTCAACTAGTCGCAGAGGGTTGTATCATCAATTTGTGACTCGTCCTCATAGAGTGCTACAATGTTCTTGGCGGTGTCAACATAGAGATGATCTTTTGCTTTGTAGGCTTCAAAGAACATTGTTTCCATATGGTATTTCCAGTTTTTCAAAGGCCTATTTGAATTTACAACGATGTTGTAGAGAGATGCCACTTCCTAATGATTTCCACCATTGATCTTTGAAAATTCCTCAAGTCTCCATGAGTGGGCTAACATGTGCATCTATGCATTGGGCCTAGAGTAAACACCAAAGAAAAGAGGGATTGAAAGGAGGAACGAGGAATGCTCTTAGAGAAGCAGAAAGGAAACACAAGACTAAAATGAGGTTATTTGCATGGAAACTGAGGTTATTTTAGTCAGATATTTGCATGGAAATCGAGGTTATTTGATATATATAAATGTACATCTGCATGGGACCTCTCAAGATCGATCCAGTAGACTAAAACAAATCCCAGAAAACACAATAACCATGAATGAAGCTTAATATAGCACAGTAGTTCCATTTTATTAGCAATCAAGGCAGTACACCAGATCCCTGAGAATTATAAACAGCGATACTCCACAATATATCTCTAAGACACAGATATACGGAGAAGGGGGCATAGCCACAAAATGTCTTCAATATAATGTATCAAATAATGGAGGGATACATCAACAAGAGGCAGAGCTGCAAAAATTGCTTTAAGTGAACCTGAGACATGGTTACAATCCCGGAGCTCGAGAAGAGGAATATGTAAAACAGGAGGAGGTTTGACAGAACCAAGAAAATTTCTTCGAAGTCAAACAAGTTTGGTCCATGACCATTCAAGTTAACATTCATGCAACTATTTATTTTTTTATTGAAGAATAAACCAGAGACCCTAGACTCCTAAACAACGGCTGGGGCTTGGGCCTTTTAAGAGTATATACCGGGACACATGTGTCTAAAACACTTTTATTTCTTTATGCAAGTAAAGACTTACGAAAAAATACAGAGAGCAATCGAACTTTCTGTAGCAGCTAGGGAAAATACACCACTAACCCAAAAGGGAAGACAAATAATCGCAAACATTTATACAAGATAGTAGTCTAACAGTTATGGAAAATACACATTAACCACACCTGGGATTCGTGAACTCGTAGAGCTTTCCTCTTGGAGATAAAATCATAAGTCCCACCGGGGCATCGCAGAGCACCGAGAGCTCGTAAGCTTTCTTGAGCAGCCCGTTCCTGCGCTTAGAAAACGTAACCTGCCTGTTTGTAGCGTTCTTGATTCTTTTCATCAAGGTTTTTCCCCTCAACATTCTCCTCCCCTTTCTTTTCTACCCTCAAAACTGGTCACTCACATCATCTCAGGAATATCAGATCTGGGATATAGAACCATCACACGATAGAAATCAAGAATCGCTAAAATTGAAACCCAGTAGTGGCTGCTGATAATTGAACTGTCTCTTGAACCCCAAAAGTTGAAAATCAGAATCCAATAGCAGACAAAGAGTACGAATTGTTGAAACTGGCGCGAAAGAGGATCCATAATATTAGAAGGCCATTTTTTCAATAAACCCATGAAACTTTGATCCATGTTCACTTTCATAAGATGCCAATCTATTCATCTGGTATGTATTTCTCACATATACTAAATAGAAGTTCAAACAAAGAAAACATTGAAAGTAAGAAAATGGAAAATGACCAAAGTTCATCATGAACAAATAATTGAAGACAGTATTCCATTATGATGATTTTAAAAAACACTCCAATATGATATATTTACATTATTTATTTATATATTACTTAATGTTAAAGGCTTATGGATATATTAAATATATATGATCCATGAATTACCTTGAAATTGATTCTTAAAGGTTAAATGGCTATATACACTAAACCCTTATTTTTTTCAAGAATGTTACATCACCCTCATCAAACTTTTCCTTTTCACCATTGTGTCAATGTTATCAAGCATACTTTAGCCACCTATCCCAACTATTTTGTTTCCTTTGTGGTGTGATTTATGGTGTTACCATTGTTGTATGACCTAAACTTAGGTTATGTTCAAGAAAATTCTTAACGTAGCAAGGACCTAGAAGAATTAAAGGGAAATACCAAATTAATGATAATTACCATGCACTCTATATTCTTAACTGACACATACACATTCAGATAGAATTTCTTAGATTTTAGATCTTTCATCTCAACTAGATGGACAAAATATAAGGAATCCTCTGTAATTGACATTTCTAAACATGTTTCCAATAAGTGACATACCTTATGTACATTAATTTGACATGCATAGTTTGAGACTAGTGAAATATTAATTTCTTCTTTCAACTTGTAATAGTTCAATAAGCTTCATCCACCACATGGTCACCCTATTCATAATGATTTTGATTCAAGGAATTTTAATGATGCAATATGGAATATTATTTGATGTATGGCAAGAAAGTATGTCACAAGGAAAAAATACTCACAACCAAGGGAATAAGTTACATATCAATCACAAAAGAGGTACATTAATGAAATAACAATAGAATTAATATTCAATGTAGCTAAAATACATACCCGCGCTGAACACAATTCACAAAAAAAATAAAAGACGGTGTCGTCGCTATAGAGACGGTCAGGCGTGGATACAGTGACGTCCAAGAGTTTAGGCATGGATACAGAGACATCTAAGAGTCCAGGCATGGATACAGCGACGGCTAGGTGTGGATACAGCGACGCCTTGTTCCTGTTACATCGGATTTTACACCAAAAAGTAAGAAACGTGGAAAACCTCTGTGGAAAAATCCACGCTTTTGTACTAGTGGGTCGATAAAAGATTAATTTTCTTATTTTCATAGAGAATGGTGTATTTGTATGGAGAAAAAAGTACTAAAATAATTATCTAAATTGATAATATAATATTGAAGGTTCATGGTCTATATTCTTCTTTGGATGTAAGGTATCTCGTAAGAGAAGTTATGATAAGCTTTGTCATGTTTGAAAAAAACATAATAATACAAAACTAGTAAATGTTTTTTATTGTTTCAAAAATAATTCAATAAATAGTGCGACCTTCTATTTGTCTTAACTAATTTATTGATACCTTATCTATTGTTAATCAATTTAATTGTACTATATCTACTATATTTCAATTGTACTAGTTCCATGAGTATTTTTCATCGTCTTGGCCTCTCTCTCGATTCTTCCTCCATTTCTCTAATATCATTATTAATAGGCCATGACATTCTTGCATTCCTTTTGCATGTCGCTCACAATGACAAACCCCTCTTCACAAGTCTAAAACTTTACAAATATCATATCGATTTAGGTGAATGTGGTTCTCCATATCATTGGCCCTAAACCAAGGATCCTCTATAATGATTGAAAATTCCTTTGAAATCCCCAATGCATCATCAAACCCAAGGTATCTGATGCATATTGAGAAAGGGAAGGGTCCTCTACAGTTACTATTCAGCTAGCAACAAAGACAAGCCCTAAACAACAAACACAAAGTAAACAAAGCATCCAAGCGGCATCAGATATAACCAATCTCTACAAATAAATATCCCCATGATACATCAAGTTGACACCTAAATTACTAAATTAATCCCACTTCCATTTTGGTGTCGCATCTCT
>LPNX010012195.1:8390-34301 GCA_001517045.1 Pseudotsuga menziesii
CAATAGTCCGAGACTAAAACAAAAGGATCTAATAATAAACTGATAAATATATGAGAGATTAAAAAAAAAAAAACCGTCACTGTAACATTATACCTTCAGATTTGCCGAAATGGGTGTTTCTGGAGCAAACGGAAACGGTTTTCGGTGAAACGAAAACTATTTCCAAATGAAAAAGGCGCTCCGGACGCAATGGAATAGCTCCCACAGGCCACAAATGCACAGAAAATCCAAAACCAGAAACCCTTAAAAAAGTTTCGGCAACACCGGTTCCAGATCTTGATCAAAACCGAAAGCGGCTCTTCATAAAAGCTCTGATACCATGTTAGGGTACACAGGGTACTCCCAAAGGACTGAACACCAAGAATAGCCACTTCACACAAACAGATCACAGATCAATACACCAATATTTGTCACGTGGTTAAAACCCTCGAGAGGGAAACAGTCCACGGCCCTGGCCAAATAGCTACTTCGGAGCAATTTATTATGCAAAAGAAAGAAAGTTACATGAGCTTCTCATAATCGATCAACTAGCCAAGGACCCTCTATGCTCTTTAAATAGAGATCATAGACCAATCGGGTGTTAAGCCACGGATCAATGGTAGGTATGATCTAAGAGAAGTTGAACCGTCGGATCACTCTATGTCTAGAACATATCGTGACCGTCGGATTAGAATATTTACAAATGCATACTAATGCATACTAAAGAAACACACTTTTACCTAACGGATATATTACACAAGTTGATCTTAACTAACTCCTAAGTGTCTAAATATCCTAACAATACTGCATTCATTTTTTACACTAGAATTTTGAACCTCATCACTAGGGGGCTCAACCATTCTGAACTCATCACTGGAAGTGGCTTCCATATCAGACTTACACAATGACACATAAAAATCAGAATTTACTAACTCAACATGTGTGATTTTCTCCTCCTTATGTGGTGGAATTATGATGGCTTGTTCACGCGCCCATTTCTCTGCTTCACACCCTACTGAGATGTGCTCATTTTGTGCTTCCTTCTAAGGCTCAAGGGGTGACTTTAAATCTGAACCATGTTTATCTTTTGGATCAGATCCAAAAGATGTCTCACCATCATCAATCTGCCCCATCTCTTCTGCACTAATCTTGAATTCAGCCACAAAGAAATTTGGATTCATCTCACCTTCCACGTTACCACCAACTAGATGTTGGACTATTGGATCTTTAGTTGTGCATGGATCTTCCTCATCTCCTTTTGATGGAGGATTTGGTGATTCATCACCCTCATGGATGCTGCAAATACGCTAATCTCTCTTTCGGGAAAACCCAAATAATTTCTCAAAGAAACCATGTGCAGATGGCTCTAATAAATCTTCACTTTTGGTCCTCTTTTCTACCACTTTACTTTGAGAAGTGGAACAACTTAGTTCCTTTCTTGATGGATTATTGGTATTCAAAGAACCTACATGTGTTAATGTTTTTGAAAACATAGACTCTCCATATTTATTTCCTTCATGCTGAGAGACACTACTACTCCCTTTTCCATGTTTGCTTGCCAACTGCTTGGTAAGGAATTCTCTAGTCTCTTGATTTGACTGAATGATGCTTTGGGATACATATTTCATCTTTTCCAACGCTCTTTGCATCAAAATTCTTAAATCTTCTTGATCATCCATTTTTGAATGCTCTTCTTCATACAACTCAAATTCTAAATCTCCCATGAATGGAACTAATTCCACAACTACAACTTGAAGATATTACTGAGCTACTTTTCCACTGAGAGTTACTTTCCACAAGATGAGCCAAGGAAAGTGCTCTGATACCACTGTAATGTTCCAAGTCTGGTGTACAGACCTGAAAACTATCCAATTCTATTAATTGTATTAAAATTTCTGAACTTGAAATAGTTTACACAATGACTCCTCCGACTGGGCAAATAAGGGGTTTATTCTGGGAAATTTTGCAGACAAAAGGAGTGAGCAGTGGGCAGCAACCAAAGACAATCAGACATTGAATTTCCTCTCCCCTAACACATTTAGATCTAGTGCCATTTAGGGTTCAAAATCCGCACTGCGGAAACGTACTACCACGCTTCTGGGCAGCCAAACCATGCAACTAAGGAGAGTAGTTCGATCTGTTTCAACCAGGGGCTTCTGGAAACTTGCAGAGGTTTATTCCAGCATTAATATAACATAAATAATGGATTTATATAGTTCATTAATGTTCTGAAAATTTCTAATAAGTTTCGGGTGAATTTGGGATTTTTGGCAGTTTTGGCCAAGGAGAACCCTACGCAGAGGAGGATGCAAAAGGGTGGTATGACCCAAACAAAAAAATGGTTCTGGAGATTGATATGGGAATTTAGGCCTATTAATGACCTACAGGAACTGACAGATCTCAGTTTTAGTTTACAGAACCTATTTTACATCAATTTCAATAAAACTAGTTATTAAAAACTAGTAATCTAGATAGGGTCTTAAAAAGACTATTAAATCACCTCAAATTCAATTCTGTGAAACCTGAGATTTATAACAGAGATAAATATGGGCTCTCTTAACATGAATATTTATTTGAATCCCTTCCCCATCATGAAATATTCATTACAACACACATATTCACTCAATTCCCCCCATACCCTAAAGAATATCATCTCATTTTCATTAAAAGATCCTATTTTATTAGTGTATGGGGGGAATTGAGTGAATATGAGTGTTGTAATGGATATTTCATGATGGGAAAGGGATTGAAATGAATTTTCATATTCATAGAACCCATATTTATCTATGTTATAAATCTCAAGTTTCACAAAATTGAATTTGAGGTGATTTAATAGTCTTTTTAAGACCCTAGCTAGATTACTAGTTTTTAATAACTAGTTTTATTGAAATTGATGCAAAATAGGTTCTGTAAACTCAAACTGAGCTCTGTCAGTTCCTGTAGGTCAGTAACAGGCCTAAATTCCCATATCAATATTCAGAACCATTTTTTGTTTGGTCATACCACCCTTTTTCATCCTCCTCTGCGCAAGGTTCTCCTTGGCCAAAAATGCCAAAAATCCCAAATTCACCCGAAAATTATTAGAACTTTCCAGAACATCAATGAACTATATAAATCATTTATTTATGTTATATTAATTCTATAATAAACCTCTGCAAGTTTCCATAAGCCCCTGGTTGAAACAGACCGAACTACTCTCCTTAGTTGCACGGTTTGGCTGCCCAGAAGCGTGGTAGTACGTTTCCGCAGTGCGGATTCTGAACCCTAAATGGCACCAGATCTAAATGTGTTAGGGGAGAGGAAATTCAATGTCTGATTGTCTTTGGTTGTTGCTCACTGCTCACTCCTTTTGTCTGCAACATTTCCCAGAATAAACCCCTTATTTTCCCAGTCAGAGAAGTCATTGTGTAAACTATTTCAAGTTCAGAAATTTTAATACAATTAACAGAATTGGAGAGTTTTCAGGTCTGTACACCAGACTTGGAACATTACAGTATTAACTAGAGAGAAACTAAGTTCCTGCTTGGTTTCTGTTGGTCTTAAAGAATGAATGTGAAGATGATAAATTTTCCAGGTCCAAGGTTTGAGCATAGTGCATCAAGTGTAGCAGTGGTGGGTTTGTTCTTCACCTCAAGAAATCAGAGTGTATGAATGTCATTATCCCTAGGGAAAAATAACTTCATGCCTTTGATCCCCAACAATAGCGCCAAAAAATATGTTAGTCCCTAAGATGTTCCAAGGATGGTTTGGAACTATGCCAGGACATTATTAAGTTTATGCTTGAATTTGCAGTGTTCTACTTAACAAGCAAAGATATTATATTTCTGTATCTTTTAGGATTTTCTTGTATTTTTAATCAATATGATATGAGGCATGTAAGAGGATGAATATTGATGGGCGTCATTTATGACATAACATACAAAATCTTATGGAATGAATGAATGAAATTGAAATAAGGTACTTTAGCAAGTAAATCTTAATCCCACGATAGAGAAAACATATTTAGCAACATAATTCAATAGTTCAACATAAAAATAACCGCAAAGATATCAAGATTCTCGTATGGAGAACATCTTTGATTTCAAGTAATACGTCATGAATAATTCACAACACATTAATACGAAAGGAAAACATTCATCACAATATTTGATGCAAATGTGGGACAAAGGATGCTTCATGGGATTTCATTATATATCTCATTGGATAAATTAGAAGGAAATGGAAGATTTACAAACACAGAAGAAAGAAGAACAGATATGAATGATCAACAATTTTGAATCCATGAGGACACCAATTATAAAATGCCACATATAACTTCTCATAGACTTGATCCAACAAAACATCTGAGAAGTTACACTTTTCCCAAAAAAATGTTGATCCTTGATATGGTGTAACTTTTCTCCTTTTATAGGTAATAAGTTGCTTTTATGTTACAACTAATTATATTTTTCTATTAGTTTCTCTCTTTTTTCTTCTTAACATAATTCTTGAATAAATATGGAATATATTGCTAATGGCAACTATAATGTCCACTGGTCCTTTTCCTTGATTGCTAAGTAAACCTTCGGCCTTGATGTTTACCTTGAGGCCAAGGTGGTTGTTGCATGTGTTGTCGAGGTGGCACATGAAAATATTACTGAATTGGCACTTGGAAATACTGTCAAAGTAGCACCTAGGGTGACTATAAGGAAGATGCACCTGGTGCTCCTTTGGGTTTTATCTATGGAACATGTTGAGGAGAAAGAAAAATTCCATATTTGGAAACACTTTTCCACTCTTTACCCATGGGATATGCGAGTGCATTCATCTCTCTTACACGCATGTCTAGCTTAGTGTAATGTGTGTAAGAAGGTGGAGGAATAATTTTGAAAAGGGTCTGAATTTTTGACATAATAACAAAGTAATATTGTCCAATATTGTTTGTGTTGAACCTTGGTATTGTCATTGATGTCAAATGTTGAAAAGGGACACATAAAATAAAGAACATTGAATGGATGAAGGATGCATAAATATTAAACAAGAAGGATGCATAAGGAAAAGAATCATAATGGATATGATAAGGAGATGCATGTTCACTCTTGCATAAACAAGCTAAATGAAGTTAGCGCAAATATAAATTGAATATTTTGTGTCATTTTGAAGAAATATATGATGAAAGCCAGTATATGAAATCTTGTTTGAAGTAGTATAAGAATGTCAGTTTAAATAAATACATAAGAATTTCATCCAGCATGAAGAGGTACTTAAGGTATTTACGCAAATACTAAGTGCACTTAGTCATGGTTCTTCAAGGTAAAAGTCAAAATATTTGTTTGGACAAAGATTCGGGAGTGCGCAAGAGGCATAAGAATAAGATACAGTTGGACAAGTATGCCAGTTCTGGAAGTGCACATTAAGACCCACAAGAAATGATGCTTCAAGGGTGAAAAATCACATATAAAGAAAACCCAAAGTGCACAAATCCCACTAAGACATGGAACACATACACACGCGTCCACTAAAGCATAAACACATATGTGAAAATACCACCAAGGTGTTGAAATGGAGTATGCATACCTCCACGTGTTAAATCATGAGAAGATGGACGCCAACAAGAGATAGAATAAAGTGGTTAGCTTTAATTCACTACAACAAAACAAGCAATTAACACCTAAAATAGCATCAAAATTTAGTGTATTTTAGTTCATGAATTGGGCACTTTCCTCGGTGCAAAACTCAGTGCCACAGTACATGTTCACTTCAGCGCTAGAAATAGCATCGGATGCAATGCCTAATACAACGCTAAATATTGAGCCAGAAATGTGGCATCTAAAACAACGCCATATTTTATGCCTAGATTAGCTCTGAATTTAGTGCCTAAAATAACACCGAAAATAATGTTGAAGATGTCTTCCAAATTTGCTTCCATTTCTACTTCTAGTTTTTCTCCTGGTGGTGCTTCATGTTTTGCTTCCAATATTGCTCCTTATTGTGCTTCTTATTTTTTTTCTAGTATTACTCCTTATCATGATTAATGTTTTGCTTCTAGTATTGATCATTGTCGTCCTTCCTATTTTTCTTATGTTAATGCATTGAAAATAGCTTCTTTTTTGGCTTTGTAATTGACACCAAGTTTTGCTTCCATTATGACTTCCCTTGTTGCTTCCAGTTTTGATTTTGTCTTTGCTTCTGGTTTTGCTTCTGATTTTACTTCCACTTTTTCTTCAAGTTTGGCTTCTATTTTGCTTCCAGTCTTGCTTCCGTTTGTACTTCTTGGTTTGCTTTAAGTTTTTTTTTTTTTTTATTCTAGTTTTACTCCCACTTTTGCTTCTAGTTTTGCTTCAAGTTTTACTTTTAATTTTGCTTCCATATTTACATCTTGTGTTTCTTCTAATATGCCTTATATTATGACGTATTATGTTGCTTCTAAAATTACTTCCATTGTTACTTATTTGTTTTCTACTTGAATTGCTTCTATTTTTGCTTCCTATGTAGCGCCAAGTTTTCCTTTCGAGATTGCTTATGGTTTTTGTCTAGTTTGTCTTCCATTGTTGGTTTTGTTTTTGCTTCCAACAATGCTTCTTGCTTTTCTTTGATTTGTTAATTTAATCATTTGTATTTCAACTTTATTAGTTAAATACATCTTACCTCTTATATAAGTTATATGATTATAGAGTAAGTCATATTGCATTTGAAATACTTCATAAGATAACATATATAAACAATTTCTAGGGAAACATACATCCATACAAACTAACAACATCATTATACTTATTAAATCTCCTTCAAAATAAAATCTACAACAACTAGTATATTCAAAATAACAAGATAATTATTATAACATGATCATCATTTATAATTAAAACAAGTGAGTCAAATATCTATAATTTAATTAAATTTGTCAATATCCATCGTCAACAGTGAATTAAAATCATCGTACGTAATAAATGTCCATCAAAAAATTGTCAACCACTTCCTATATATATATATGTGTGTGTGTGTGTGTGTATGTATATGTATATGTATATGTATATGTATGTATGTAGGTATGTATGTATGTATGTATGTATATATATTTACAAGTCAATAGTGATAAGATCATCATCATATATAACTAAAACAAGTGAAAGTCAAATATGCTAGTAGATCAATAACATGTCAAAATGATACATGTCCAACAATCGACATAAGTCAAAATGATAAATTATATAACTCAAACGGATACATGTCAAAATGATAAAGTAAAGATGATACATGTCCAAACTATACAAGTCAAAATCATACATGTGAAAATCATACAACTCAATAATATGGTACTAATGGTGAAAATGATACATATAATAGTAAACATAAAAAGAGGCATCATAATGATATATCAACAATGATCCATAATGCAATCTATATGATCAAATATGTCACTGGATACTACCAACAACTGCCTCATCTTCATCATCACCATCGTGATCATCGTCATCATCACCATCGCGATCTTCATCATCATCATCTGCCTTAGTGCCTCATGTATTGGCATCATCATCATCATCATCTCCCATTTCAGTACCAAACCCAACATAATCTGGATCTGTATCATCATCCAAATCAATTGGATCTTGTGCAAGACTCGTGTTCTGCAAAAAAAAATTAAAAATGAAAAGTTATTATTTATTTCATGCAATAATTAAATTGTATATTATATTTATAATATTAAAACATATGAAACAAAACCATAATCATATTACATCAATATCAAAGTGGACATACCATAATAAAATTTCAAATAAGTTACAACTAAGATGTCATTTCAATGATATATAACATGCAACAATTCTAATAAACATTAGTAAAGATTATTAAAAACAAAAAGTTTATACAATTTAACTATCAACTGTAAATTCTAGAAACTCAAGTTCATCTGTGTTGTGGCTACCTGCTAAAGCTCTCCTGAAGTCATGTGAGTATCCCATCTCTTCCAGTTGGGTCCATTCCCATCAAGTGGGTCTACTAAGGCAGTCCTCCAGCCACCTCAAAAATCTTGCATAAATAGCCCTATGTTCTCTAGTCAATCTACGAAGAGGTCGACTCCGTACTCTATACAATCATCCCTCTCTAATCCTCGATATGATGGAGTCCTAAACATACACAACTCCCTCTGTCCATAACTCTACTGAGTGTCCTATGAACTCAACTGTATAACATTGATCCTCCAAGGCTAAAACTAATAGCACATTCGCTCTCAAGTGAGGAACATATATAACAGTATGAAAGGTTAGAGTCCATCCTGACTCTAACTCAAATACAACTGAACCCTCTCTTCTATCGACTGCTCCTTCTGTGTGGATCCCACACCTCACCAAGCATCTAGTAGCCACTGATCCAAGTGGTTGAAATAGATCACACTCCCTTGTCATATGGCATGTGGCACCATAATATAGATACCACCCATGTCGAGAAATATCCTCTAAATCCAGGAGTAAGATATAATCCTTGAACAGTCTGAAGAATACTCCTTGAACAACTTAAAATAGTGGAACAAGGGATGTCATTTATACTCAATTATACTTATTAAATTACTGTAGAAACAAATTTTTACCGTTGTTTAATAAACTAAATAACACCAAAAGATTACAATGCATCCAAATAAAGAATAATTTAACCACACATCAATTTACATGCTCTTATTTTAGAGAATATTCTCCGGTTTTGTTTCTCAATTTCCATGCTCCTGCTCCAGTTTACATCATTGTGTATGTCCACAATCCTTGGCCAAAATCCTTCCAACGATGCCACCATCAAGTCAACAATTTTTGTTTGCAGGGGAATCTGAGGTGGTGATTGTGGTCTTGATAGTTTTGAACCCTAAATTAGGTCCATCCTTAGAAGAGGCTCTCTTGAATGGTAAAACTAATAATTATGCAATCGTTTAATTTTTTTAGGAATTAAAAAAAAATATCATTTCACATAATAAATATACTTACAAAATTATAGATCAAGGCATGTAGACCTTTTGTCCAATGTGATGTGTGGCACAAATTTTGGTAAGCCTAGACTTAGACGCCTTATCCCGAAACATATACCAAATCGGTTTAACTATGCACAAATCGAATATACATTTTTTTATTAAGTTTGATATAATTTTATGAGCAAATTCAATTACTCAGGTACTCTCATCACTGGACTTCCTTCGTGCATCCAATTTATCATATTCTTTTACAAGTTCTTTCCATACTTTAAGACTTACATCAATCGACCATTTTTTTAGTTTTTGCTCAAATGGGATTTTTTTATCTTCTTTGTTTGGTTGCACCACAATCTCTTGCAATTTTGAGACATTTGTTTTTTTCCTTCTGTATAGACCAACCTGTGTCAAATTCAGTCTCCATGTCATGGATAATTGTGTTTTGCAGGGCATCGGTATCTTTGAGAATGGAAAATCTAGATGGTATTGAACCATTGAAGGAATTATTCCTTTGACCTATTTAGAATTTTTTTACCAATATCTGACATTTGGATTTCCCCTTAAACCACATCGTATTCCATCTTTGTATTGTAGCTTCCAATGCAAGATGCAGAAGATGTCATAGTGGAAGAATTTTGTGTACCAGAAGTGGTTGGGACGGTGGAAGTCTTTGCTTCTTGTTCCACATTTTGAGAGTTTATTATTATTGATTTCCCCATAGATATTCTTCTCGGTCCAGGAGTGGATGGGGAATCATTTGGTTCCCTTTTACATGGTTGTTTTGGCTGCAATGTTTCATGGGTTTTACTATATCGTTTTTCTATGTATCTAGCGAGTGTTTTGAAGCACACGCCATCCAGCTTGTTCACTACCTCCATCCCCAATATGGAATCCAATGACTCTTTCTCTTGGTCAATCTCATTTTCACACACACACACACACACAGATATATATATATATATATCATTTTAAATTTTGGAAAAAAAACTACATATTTGAAACACTTAGAAATCAATCAATTGACATAATTACCTCATTGTGGCCAGTGTATGCTCCTTTGATGCTCCTTGACATTCTAAGGTGACCTAGGGAAAATTATTTGTGTCCAGTTCGTTGAGGAAAATGATGGAGACACTGCTAGGGAAGTAGAGGGAAAATCTCTACCCTAGCTATCATGTTTTTGACAAAACAAGTCAAATTTAAATAGCACTGGTGGGGATAACAAGCTTTTCTTGGGTTTCAATGTTGTTATTTGCTCAACGGTGATCTACCCAAAAGCTCAAATTGTGATTATGTGCTAGGAATCATCCCAATACTCCCAAGTTCAATTAGTGGATCTCTAGGGTGGAGGTTTCAAATTCTCGTGCTAATGAGCTCCTATTTGGGTCAAAAATCTTGTTATTTACTCCACGGTGGCCCAGAAGCTCAAATCTTGGGTCTGTGTTGGGAATTATCCTGATATTACCTCAGCCATTTCCAAGTTCCATTGGTGGAGCTTTGGGGCAGAGAGTTAAAATTCCTATGTGCTAACGAGATTCTATTGGGTTGTAATCTTGTTATTTTCTCCATGGTGGTCTGCCAAAAGCTCGAATTGTGGGTTTGTCCTGGGAACTATCCTAATATTTCCTCATGTACTCTTAAGCTCAATTAGTGGAGCTCCGATGGTGGTATGCTGCATATAAAACATATGTTTTATGTTTAAATCTTTTGGCCCACGGGATTTTTATTTTTTTGTTTCATTAGTCTACGCTATAGTCGGTGTAATTAACGTTGATTACAACAATGTGTTTGGATCTAAATGTAGCATTGTTGGGGTGTAAAATCCGGTGCAAACTGCACTGCAGTTTTCGTCAATTGTTTTTCCTAAATGTAACGTTGTTGGGGTGCCAAAGTCAGGAAAATTGCACTGATTTTTGCGTTGATTCCAGGCCCTGAATGTGCACACCCTAGGGCCAAGATAAGTTAAACTATATTCTCTTAGTGCACAACTATTATGTGACTATTCTCATTGTTGTGTATTACATGATCCATATGAGGCCATGGACAGAGGACGTGGATGGCGTAAAACTACTAAATCAACTAAAAGAAAGGGGGTGGAAATATATATGACTATAGAATCTACAGACACAATAAAGGTAAGAAGACAAAGCAACCTCAACCAAAGGAGGAAGGTGTTTATGAATTCACAAATGTTGCAACATAGAGGAGATAAAGTCATTTTTTTGTCCATGAGGCCTTTGAGGTCAAACTTATTGGTTTCAAATTTGCATAAATAGTGATTAAATGTGATTCTCTGATCAAGGGAAAAGTTTGAAATTTAGGATGGCAATGTGGGATAGGGATGTTGGATACTTTTCTTATTGAAATTTGTGCTCGATGTATATACCGAGGGTTATAAAATTGTTTTTTTTCAAATCCAAAACATGATATCAATATGTCAAATATATGATTAAAGAGAGGTTTTTGTGTTGGATAACATATTAGTTGAAATGATATAATTTGTGTACTAAACATTATTGACTATGTTGTGTATTTCAAAGTCCCAATGAGGCCATGGAAACATATGGTGTCATATCTAATAAGGACACAATGCTTGACCTGGGACATTAGGTACTCAAATTTTCACTTTACTTTGAAAATTTTGATTTGATGGCATTTGTCTGATACATCCATCTTTTTTCACAAAATTATTAAAATTTATAGTGTTTTATACAAACATGACATAAAATAATCCATGTAGTTGATTATGTTAGATGGAGATTGGAGCAAATGCAGAGCATGAGCGTTCAAATAGCAAAAGAAAAAGATATGTATGTGGACGTTGACCTAAACCTATTAAATCACATAGAGGGAAATGGGTGGAAGAGGATATGACAGTTGATCCTATAGACACAAAAAATGATTGCACCCAGAGCTTGGTCAAGACTACAGTACATGGGATGAATACTTTGAGAAATTGTTGTTTGTTAATGTTTTGTGTGTCATGGAAAGAAACAATTCAAATGAGAAATTGTACAAATACATTACATATATGATGAGATTTTGGTAGTTAGTATGCCTCCTACAATTTATTCAAATCCAATCGGAATTGGGGTAAGGAATTTTCCAAATCTGATATAAATAATATGTATAATTCATTTAAACATTGTTTTACATTATTTAAATAATTTATTTGTTTGTTAATGAATACTTGCAGGATAAAGTTCTTGGTTTAAATTTTCCTGGTGCACTGAATTCCATCCTAGAGAGTGATGAATATTTACCATATGATACATCCAGCAAAAATATTTGCACATATACTAGCTCAGAAGATGAGGAATTGATGAAAACAAGTAACACTACTACAATAATCGATTTAATGATGCATAACTTGCATAAAGACAAGGGGAAGGTGGAGTAGATACCCTATGAGAATGAATGTGATGGAGATGATGACTTTCCCTTGACTTTGAGATCAAATTAAAAATAGACATTTGATCATCGATTATACTGTGCTTGGCCTACTGATCAACAACTACCTAGAGTGTACGAGGTGTTTCAATTTTGGGGATGCAACTACATGATACAACCCTCCAATATTCATGAGTGAATCTAGGGATATTTATTATCCAAATTATACATGTGGGATCTAGATATAGAAACAATTCACAACAAAACACTAGGATGTTAATGCCATATTATGGTTTGTCATATTACAATGGTGAATGGAAAAGGCTAGCAGAATGTAAGCATTCAATGTCAACAAATGGTCTAAATTTGAATATGTATACACATCATCTCCAGCTTGAAAATGGAAAATGAATAGAGGTAATATTATGTATATAAATGAACCTACATACACACACAAAAATATTGCGGGATTTATAAATAGTAGTAAGGGAAGGGACCCTACTATAAGACCAAATTGTCAATTCGGACAGAGATGTTGATAGATTGATAATGGTTGAGGCTATTATGGACCTAAACATTGGGGATGAGTTATTGATTGATTACCGCTTCTTAAAACCCACTCATGCACGAAAGAAAAGGGAAGGACAAGGTCTCCCTAAGCATGTTCTTAAGGGCAAAAAAACAAAGAATAATAAATGAGTGTGGATTGATGTTTTATAATCTATGTTGTCAAAAATGTGTTTTATTTTAAATTATTGTATAAAAAAGTAGTCCATAAAATAATATTTCATGATTCAATTGATGTATATATTTTCATACATTCAATATTTTTAATTCTTAAGACATATTTGATTATATTTCTTTGAAATTGATACATTTATGTTTGACCCAGTTGTTGCCAAAAATTAAATAATGCTTATGTTTGTTGATAGGTAGAAGATTTGGATAATATACCTACCAATACCCAAGACCAAACTGGGTTATTAATATTTGGATAGTATGATCCAAACCATCCTTTAAACCATACTAGGGTGAAAAGAGAAACATTGAAGAGAATACTACCAGTTGAGAAATTTGAAGAGTTGATGAGATTACCATACATTGATGACATGCCACCTAGCCTTGATGATGATGATGACAATGAAAATGCAGTTCATGAAGAAGGATTGAATGAAACCCTTACATCATTCTTTGTGGATGGAAACAATGATGAGAATAATGATTATATGTGATCCAGGAGGATTGTATCAGTCAAAGAATGAAGAGATTGAAGAAATATTTCAAATACAACTTAAATGAGGTCAAATAGATTTCGCATGAGGAAGAAACTCTAGGTTGAAGTTACGACAGAAAGGAAGATTTCTTCGACAAAGTGTTCATAAAGTATTTCATTTGAAATTTCATGAACGAACTATGTAATAGAGAATTTGATGTAGATGTGCAAATTAATTCTCATTTATATTTATAAAAAGGGAAATTAAAAGGTGAGAGAATCCAGCTCATGAGTTGGTTTCCTTAACCTAAGGGGTGTTGAGATATTCATGGAGGAATATGAGACCTTTTCCTCCACATACCCCCTTAAGGTGTCTCCTGACCCTACTTTAGGGGATCATGGGAGAGATTTTCTCCTTAACATGGGTGATTGCTAAACATCCATGAGAAATACATAAAATCCTCTCATATGGAGAAGGAAGGGGAGAGCTTGGTTGGATGGAATTCTTTGAAGTTTTTCTTTTGCATTGAGAAGTTAAGTGAGTAGGTATTGCTTAAGCAAGTTCATGTGAGAGCCTTAGGAGAAGGTTTCCCAAGATGGGAGAGCGCCACATGATTTTGATGTAAATTGCATGAAGAAAGATTAATAAGAATAGTTCAGTAATTGTAGAACCCAGAGACGTAGCTAGGGGGTCTGGTGAACTCTATTATCATTCTGGTTCGCATATATTTTCATGTGTTTTGTGAAAATATTCAATTAGATGCATATCATAATTTGTTTGATTATGCCAATTTCTTTATGTAATTAAGAAATTGAGAATTTGATTAAGAATCTGTTAATGGAAGGAAAGTAATTTTTCCATTTTTGGATCAATATGATTGAAACTAATGATGATAGTAGGGGTAATTACCACCAAGATAATCTTGATGACAACAACTTGAAAGACTCAATCAAGCAAGCATACAAGACACCCATGTTCAAATCGGGTGCAAGTAGAACCTCAAAACTAGCATGCACATTAATATTATTGGAAATCAAGTCACTATTTGGTTGGTCAAACAAAGGATTCACTACCCCACTAAAGTGAGTTCAAATATATTTCTTACTTTGCATTGTCAATTGTGTATGTAACTTGTAAACATTCATCAACTTCATTTATATTTTTTTAAGGGGATTTTAATACCATGTATTGTATATAAACAATCATAGTATAGATTGACATATCAAACATGTTTATCATAAGTCAAATGTTCAATTAATTTAATCTCTTGTAATCTTAAATGACACTAAAAACTAAAATATTCCCTGAAGAGAATATGTTGCCATCAAATTGCATAGTGCGTCAGTTGTTGGATGTATAAATGATTGAATTTTATATAGAGATAGATATAAAAACAAGGTAGAATTCCTTGTATGCAAAGAGAAGAGATATTGTACAAATGCACAAGGTCCTACTGTACCAACTGAGGTTTTACGACACATGTCAATTATACCTAGACTTCAACAAATGTTTTATTGCAAGTCACTTTCATAATTTATGTACTAACATGCAAAGAACATGAGTAAAGATGGATTCATGCTGCCAAGCAATTAAACACAGAGGAAAAATGGCCAAGAAAATTTAAAGATGAACTCCATATTGCTCGGTTTGGGCTTGCAATAGATGGAGTGTGTCCATTCTCTTTCATGAGCACAAATAATATTGTTTGGCTAGTTGGATTGATATTATACAATATTCCTCTATGGATGAGTGTTAGAAAGGAGCACCTTATGTTGAGTCTCATTTTTAGGAAAGCATCAAGTTAGAAACATGGATGCTTATCTTGCACCTTTTATTGATGAGATGCAATTGTTATGGAAAGGCATAAGAATGTATGACATATCATGTCCTCCATCAAATAGGTCATTCATGTCGTATTGTGTGCTATGTCGGACTATCCATGATTTCCCATGACTTGGTGTTTGTTCTAGTAAGATAAAATATTTATGTATTTAAACTCATGTTTTATTTTCATCGATAATTTCATACTTACTTTTGTTGATCCGCAAAAAGACCACATTTTATTCATCATTTCACATACTATTTATCACCTTATTCCTATTTTATCCTTCCATAAAACCATTAATATTCACCATTTTCATAATAAATATGGGTTTATATTACCATTTTCCAAATAATTTATTTTTGAGCATTTTGAGTGAATTTGTGGTTAATTATTGAGAAAAATAACATATTTTCATTATACTTTAAAGTTGGGTGAGTTTGGTGATGCTTACAAGTGTATTTCAAGACTTTAACAAACTCAAAAGTGACCACCTAGCCTCATATTCGAATTTCATCTTCTAGATGTGAGCTAACTTCAAGGAGAAGATCATGGAGGTGTGGAGAGAATGTCTCATCCAATATTTGTTGAGAATTTAAAGGGATGAGTTATATATTTATTGATAATTTTGAGGGATGAGTTGTAGATTTGTTGAGGATTTTGAGGGACAAGTTGAGAGAATAATGGATCTGTAATTATGATCAGTTATCTTGAATTCATGTATAAATAGGAGGGCTCTCTCCTCATTTTGGTTAGAGGCCTCTCTAGTGGTTTAGTAGTAGAGAACCGGTTCATCTTTTTAGATAGTCATGGATTTTATCCTTTTGTAATAGATTTCATATTTCAATAGATAGTTTGATCTCTTCATTTTGTGATGTCTTATTTATGAATTCTCAATATAGATTTTATGTGAGCTCACCGGTTAATGTTGATCATTTATTTCATGCAATTTCAGTCTTCCTTTATCAAGTCAATTTATGCAATTTCATGTTCTCTGCAATTAGATTTATTTCCATAGAATTTCTTGTTTTCATAGATTAGCTTCAATTTCAGTTGTGGGACAGGTTAGTAATACTCTGCCCCTGTATATATTTTGTTTATGCCTCACAAGTTTACGCTCTCTCCGGGTTGACAATTAAATCGTTGGATACATGTTATAATCTAATTAATGTTTTTACTCAACAAATTTTATAATATATTTTGATGTTATTTACAATGATTATTGAACTGCGAGGCTTCAAACAAAGGGGAAATCTGCATGGCCAAAATGTGTAGAACAATTTCAAGGGCGATATTCTAAAGATTTACATAAATTTATTTACGCAAACAACAGGGTTTTTCTACCACCATATCATAAGTTTAGAAATCACCTGAAGAATCAATTTGATGGAAAAGTTGAAAATAGCATCCCTCCCATGATTATGAGTCTAGGTGATTAGCTTAAGAAATATGAAGATGCTAAATTGAAAGCTTGGGAGGATTTTTTATCGGGGTTATTCAATTGAAGAACCAGAACATGTTGTAGTTAATATGCTAGAAGGAATGAAAAGGAGATTGATATTTTATAAGCTCCCTTACCGAAAGGATCTATTGATATCCCACCTATTATATCCTATGCACATCTTCAAAAATGTGCTAGATTCTATATTTCAACATAAATCATACAAAGACAAGGACACCTTGTCTTCAAGAAGAGATATCACTCTTTCGCTTACCAAATTTGATAGAAGACATTTGTGGCCTAACATGGAAAATGAAACATATGCAAAAGATCCATGGATTTTGAAAGAAAGAAAAAAAAGAGCTAGGCCAACTAAAAAAAAGTCATGCATTCAATAAGGACACCTACTAGCTATGGGTCATCATTGGAAAAATCTTTTATAGTTGATGGACATATCACGATATTTAAAACACATGGTTTTCATAATTTTATGAAGGCATTATCATTGCTTAAATTTTACCGGTAAGATTAATTAAGTACTAAATATATTTTGATATTCTATTGTGTGAGAAAAATACTAAGGTCATCTGATAAATGTGTTTGATAGCATATAATTCCATAGGAAATTAGGGGGGATTCATGTCTTACCATTGATTTAAGGACCTCCATATATCAATTGTCAAGATTTACAAGCTATGTGTTACAAAATTTCCATGTGTGAGAGACATAGAGATAGTATATTGCATTTTTATTTTTGACTAAAGGTTGATATTATTTTAGTATTCTTATATTAGGTGGGTGACCTCCAAGGAAATCCACAAATGTGAAGTGCCCAAATTGTAAAAGGAAATTACAGAAATTGTATGTTTATTTGAGAAGGAGCTCCCTACAAGTTTCATGGACATACAAGTCCATTTACTTATGCACCTAGTCAATGAAGTTGAATTGGCATAGTCAATGACGTTGAATTGGCGTAGTCAATGACGTTGAATTGGCGGGTGTCATATCAACGAGGTGGATGTTTTTCTTTGATAGGTATATGAAAACTCTAAAAAGATATGTTCGACAAAAGGAACATCTAGCGGATTGAGTGGTTGAAGGGTATGTGTTAAGTGAATAATTTATCTTCCTATGTGAATTCCTTGGTAAGGATTTTGAAGATGGGCCACGCTTCTGGGATGTAGAACAAACATAAGATATTATTAATGGAGAAAAACCACAATCTAGTGGTGTTTAAGTAGAAATTGGTAAATAAATTCATGGTCATTGTGGTTATCTTTATTGCCATCATTAATTTACTCTATATTAATTTATTTTACAAATTAACAGCATGACATTTGGAGTTTGAAATAAACATATTGACACGTAATAAGCGTAGACGAAAGTGTTATACTCGACAAGTTTGTTCTGTACCAAATGTACTTTATGAACAAATGGATTGATTTATATGATAAAAAGAGAGAATAAGTGTTAGAAGTTAGGATACAATTTAAGAGATCAAATCCAAGGAATGCTCCACTTCCCACTTATCTTCTTTGGGAAAGGGGGAAATATTACATACTAGAATGGGTTACTAAACAAATTCAAAATCAAATAGAAGACACAAGTATTGATTCGAACATAACAAAATATGAAATCAACATGTCTAGAGGATGTGAAAGAAAGACATACAGTTGTAATTTTAGAAAATGTTGTTTTAAATCAGTTCTGGCACTATTAAGTATTTAAATATTCGTTGTTATATTTGTTTTAACTTAAATAAATGGTCTTTCATAGGTGAGAAAATATCCTGCAATGTGGGCATATAGTCAAAATTATCGTGTGATGTAAAGATATGATCCTTTGATTGTGGCATCATGGATGATTTCAAGCAATCCAGTCGACCAAGCTCAAAACATAAGAATATCATTGAAGGGAATCTACAATATGTTGGGAAAATCCAAGAAATTATTGAGTTGGATTACCTCTCTTTTAAATGTTGTAATTTTAAGTGTAGATGGTATGAATCATTTGATAGGACATGAAGACATGATACCCATAGTGTATTTTTTTCTATAGATTCATCAAGGTTCCTACTAGAGGATAAGGAGCCTTATGTTCTACCAATTCATTGTGACCAGGTATTTCTTTAACTCAAATAAGAAGCAGTACTAGTGATAATTAATCTATTGATTAATAGTTTATTATGAATATGTGTGCGTGTGTGTGTGTCTTTATTAATCAATAAATTTTTTATAACACATGTCTAATGTATGTATGTCATTCATGTGCAGGTATTTTTCTATGAAGATATTTTGGACCTGAAATGGGTACTTGTCATACATTATGATGCAAGACTAAGGCATGTATTTGATGATTCCTCAGTGGATACTGAACAGAACAATGATATCCAACAAAATGAGAGAGGGGGATTAGATAACATTGAAGAAATTGCCATCCTTGATGATGTTGAAGATAGTTATGTTTATGCAGAAGAAGGAAACACTCCAAACTTATATGATCTTGTAGAAGACACCAATATGGATGGTACAAAAAATGATGATCCCAATATAGATGGTTTACAGTCAAGTTTCAATGATGATGAAGATGATGAAAGCAAAGATGAGTATTATGAAATTACCACTTTAGCGAGATGGTGTAGGAAGAAAAATATTAAGTACTTGAAAGAATATATGAACATTGACAATGATACACTGGATGACATTGTTGCATAAAACAATTTTAATGAGGAAAACTTCTAAATTTTCAAAATTATTTGTAATTCTTGTTTTAAAAATGATTATTTTTATGGTCCACACTTTGAAATGCTTTAGTATTCTTTGTGTCGATAAAAATTACCTATTTCAACATCCTTAAAAAGTTCAAACTTTGGTATGAATTTTTGACAAAAATTATTAGGATTACTTGGAAATTAAGAGTTAGCATGGTTAGTGGTCATTTATTGGTTGATAATGGTTTTGAGGTGTTGTTAGCTTATTGGTTAGACTTTGACTAAACTAAGATGAAGAGCCTATTGAATAACAATACATTAAATATGTAATATATAAAAAATATATAATTACCTATAGTGTATATGTAAAACAATGTAAATCCAAACCATTGGGAAAAATGTACGCAAAGTGGATTAGTGCATTTTGCATTAGGCAAAATGTATGCAAAGTTTGTTCATTAATTTATATTATAAAACTTATTGAAATATGTCACTAAGACCTTCACCCTATATAATCCCTAAGCAATTAACCATTAACCCACTTGCAAGTTGGACCCGATAAAATTCTTTTGGGATTTGTTAACTTAATATCATCATGGTTTAATCATATTGAATAATGCCACAATGAAAAGGCAAAGACATGGAAATTGACATCTTCGTTAGGTTTCGCTACAAAGTTCGATATGTCAAGTTTGATATTTGTTGGCATGGATGGAAAAATTGGGTCATGATGAGTATGATGATGATGATGGTGGTGGTCGTGGTCGTGGTGGTCGTGGTGGTCGTGGTGGTTATGATGCTTATGATGATATCCTTGAGTCTTAAAACCCTCCCATACCATCAATGCATGTGCCTAGTCTAACCATGTAAAATTTCAATGCATACATGCACATTTTGAAGAAATTTCAACATTGACCCCATTCATTGCTCACTATGTAGGGTGGATGGATGACATTGGTGATGGGAATGTTGGAAGTCCCATGACATTAAAAGAGAGTTATGACAAATATTCTAGATGTGGGAATGACGAATGATGACAATGAGAGGTGCATGATGAATGTTGATGAAACATGGACGATATTTTATATTACGTGGGGACATTAGACATCCTCGAGTCTTGAAACCTGCCCATACCCTTAAGCCATGCATTTATTCTGACCATGTCTAATGTCAATGCATACAGCCAAAGTTTGAATAAATCTCAACATTTCCCCCATTCACTGCTCATTTTGCAAGGTCAATGGATGACATTAAGCACTTAACGCAAAAAAAATATTACCCATTAAACCACTTGCATGTCGGACCCTATAAAATTATTTGGGGATGTCTTAACTTATTAGAATCATGGTTTAATTGTCTGAAATAAGGCCACATAAAAAAGGCAAAGACATTGAAATTGACATCTTCATTAGGTTTTGCTGCAAAGTTTGGTATGTCGGGTTTGATCTTTGTTGGCATGGATGGAAAAATTGGGTCATGATGAATATGATGAGGAGGAGGATGGAAATGACAACCATGATGGTGGTGATGATGATTATTATTATTTCCTTGAGTATTAAACCCCTCCCATACCATCAAGGCATGCACCTTGTCTAACCATGTAAAATTCCAACGCGTACATGCACATTTTGAATAAATTTCAATGTTGGCCCCATTCATTGCTCACTATGTAGTGTTGATGGATGGCATTGGTGATGGGAGTGTTGGAAGTCACATTACATTAAAAGATAGTTATGACAAATATTCTATATGTGGTAGTGACGAATGATGACAATGAGAGGTGCATGATGAATGTTGATGGAAGCATGGATGATATTTTACATTATGTCGGTACATCATACATCCTTGAATCTTGAAACCCTCCCATACCCTCAAGACATGGGCTAGTCTAACCATGTCAAATTTCAATGCATACAGTCACAGTTTGAATAAATCTCAACATTGGCCCCATTCACTACTCATTGTACAAGGTTGATAGATAACATTAAGTACTTAACCCAAAATAATGATGAAGCAATTAACCATTAAACCACTTGCATGTTGGACCCTATAATAATTTTTGGGGGGGATGTATTAACTTAATAGAATCATGGTTTAATCTTATTGAATAATGCCACAAGAAAAAGGAAAATACATGGAAATTGACATCTTCATTAGGTTTCACTTCAAAGTTTGGCATGTTGGGTTTGATCTTTGTTAGCATGGATAGAAAAATTGGGTCAGGATGAATATTTGATGATGATGATGGAAATGACAACCATGATGGTGGTTGTGATGATTATGATGATTTACTTGATTCTTAAAACCCTCAAATACCATTAAGGCATGTGCATAGTCTAACCATGTAAAATTTCAACTCATACAGGCACATTTTGAAGAAATTTCAACATTGGCCCCATTCACTGCTCACTATGTAGGGTGGATGGATGGCATTGGTGATGGGCATGTTGAAAGTCCCATGAAATTAATATAGAGTTATGACAAATATTATATATGTGTGGATGAGGAATGATGACAAAGAGAGGTGCATGATAAATGTTGATGGAAACATGGACGATATTTTAGATTATGCAGGGACATCAGACATCCTTGAGTCTTGAAACTATACCATACCCTCAATGCATGTGTATAGTATGACCATATCAAGTGTCAATGCATATTGTCATAGTTTGAATAGATATTAGTGTTGGCCTTATTCACTACTCATTGTCCAGGTTCGATGGATGACATTAAGCAATTAACCCAAAATAATTACTAAGCAATTAACCATTAACCACTTACGTGTTGGACCCTATAAAATTATGTGAGAATGTATTAACTTAATAGAATCATAATTTAATAATATTGAATAATTCCACAAGAAAAAGGAAAAGACATGGAAATTGACATCTTCGTTAGGCTTCGCTGCAAAGTTCGTTATGTCGGGTTTGATCTTTGTTAGCATGGATGGAAAAAATGGGTCATGATGAATACGATGATGGTGATGATGTAAATGAAAACCATGATGGTGGTGGTGATGATTATCATGATTTCCTTGAGTCTTAAAACCCTCCCATACCATCAAGGCATGCACCCATTCTAACCATGTAAAATTTCAACGCATACTGGCACGTTTTGAAGAAAATTCAACATTTTCCCCATTCACTACTCACTATGTAGGGTGGATGTATGACATTGGCGATGGGAACGTTGTAAGTCCCATGAAATTAAAAGAAAACTATGAAAAATATTCTATATGTGGGAATGACGAATGATGGAAATGAGAGATGCATGACGAACCTTAATGGAAACATGGACGATATTTCAGATTATGTGGGGACATTAAACATCATTGAGTCTTGAAACCATCCCATACCCTCAAGGCATGTGTCTATACTAATAATGTCAAATGTCAATGCATATAGTCATAGTTTGAAGAAATCTCAATGTTGACCCTATTCACCGCTCACTTTGTAAGGCCGATGGATGACATTCATATCTTAACCCAATATAATCCCTAAGCAATTAACCATTAAACAAATTGCATGTTGGACCCTATAAAATTCTTTGGGAACGTATTAACTTAATAAAATCATGGTTTAATCGTCTCGAATAATGCCACAAGAAAAAGGGAAAGGCATGGAAATTGACATCTTCATTAGGTTACACTGCAAAGTTCGGTATTCGGTTTTGATATTTATTGGCATGGATGGAAAATTTGGGTGATGACGATGATAGAAATGGAAACCATGTTGGTGATGATGATGATGATGACAATGATTTCATTGAGTGTTAAAATCCTCCCATACCATCAAGGCATGCACCTAGTCTAACCATGTAAATTTTCAATGCATGCATGCACATTTTGAATAAAATTCAATGCTGGGCTCATTCATTGCTTACTGTGTGCGATCAATGGATGACATGTGTGGTGGGAATGTTGGAAGTTGCATGACATTTCAAGAGAGTACCTACAAATATTCTATACATGGGAATGACAAATGATGAAAATGACACGTGAATGATGAATGTTGATGGAAACATGGATGATGGCAAAGAATATGTGGGGATATTTGTAATCCACAAGTTTTGAAACCCTCCCATACCTTCAAGGCATGTGTCCAACCTAACCCATGGTCAAATTCCAACACATACAGTCATAGTTTTAAGAAATATTAACATAATCCCCATTCAATGCTCGTTGTGTAGGGTTGGTGGATGACATTAAGCCCTTAACCCAATAAAATCCCTAAGTCATTAACCATTAAACTACCTAACCCTAATTTTCAATTTCATATGATTTTGCCATTCATTTTGTATCAACATGTTTGTGAAGACACACAACTATGGGTTGTTGTGATCATGAGTTTGTTGCATACATAAATATAATCAAAAGGATCATGTATCCATCCTTGTAACGTATTTATATTCTACGTAATAGATGAAGAGAGTTAGAAATAAATGCTTGACAATGTAACTTTGTGTACTTAACGTTATAAAAGTGTATCAATATGATAATAATGGTTAGATATGTTTTTCTAAGTAGCGTATATAATAATAAATTTTTATTGGAATTTATGTTCGACCCTTATCCATTGATTCCTTAAACATTACCCACTTAACCCATAATCCTTAATCCATTTACAATTAAACTGTTGATCCCATAATCCCTTAACCCCTTAGCCCTTGACCCTTAATCCCTAATCTCTTAACCCTTAAACCATAAAACACTAATCCCTAAATCCTCTAATCCATAAATTCCCTAATCCTTATAGGCCCTAATCCTTAAAGCCCATATCCCCATAACCCCCAATACCTCAACAACATAACTATTTAGGCACAACCGGCGTTAAATTGGAAGTTAAATATGATGCAAAAATAGAAGCTAAACATGATGCTAAATTAAAAGTTAACAAGGGATCTAAAATAAGAGCAAATAAGGAAGTTAATAAGGAATTTAAACTATAAACTAAAAGGGAAGCTAAAAAAGAGTGTAAAATGGGAAGGTAAAGATGATGATACAAGGGGTGCTAAACTAGATGTTAAAGCATGTGCAACAAAGGAAGCCTAAAAAGAAGCAAAACTAGAAGATAAATTAGGAACTGTAGTCAGCGCTATTTATCATCGACTTTAGCACCAATCTAGGCTAGTCAATGTCGACTTACACCACAAATAGTGCCATCCTGATTAATAGCACCAACTTTTTCAAAAAAATGGAGAAAAAAACATTGAAACAGTCAGTAGAAGCAAAAAAGGGAGCTAAAATGAAGCTAATCATAAGGATTTGTTGTAGTGTTAACCAAGACCTAAGGAAGTACAGGTATCATCAATTCAAGGAAACCCCAATGTGTGGACACACTCTTTGAGCAAGAGTAGTATAAATAGACACAAAGTGGTTGTGATAAAGTAAGCTTGAAGATGAATTTGATATGATTTTCTAAGTAATCAAGCTTCATATTTTGGGGAATCAATGGCTTATTGAACGAGAAAGAAGACATACAACAAAGAGCCAAATACACATAAGTATTGAGGAGGATCAACATAATTTGTGTAGATAAGGAGAGAGCTTAACACCTAGATGTGCAACGAAATTAACAAGGCAACAAAACATTGTTGAATTGCATATCACAAAAGATTGGATATCATATCTATTGAAAAGATTATTTTGTAGATATTGTGAATTTTTCTATAGGTAATTGTAGAATACGTATATTAGAGAAGATAACTGCATAATATGTAGACCAGAGATGGTCACAAATAACTACAGAAGATGCATATCAGAGGAGATCACAAATAATTGCAGAAGACACAAATTAGTTGCAAATTGTTGAATGTGCAAAAGACAAAAAAATTAGAAAGAATAGAAGACTTGGATCAATGTAAGTTCCAAATTGTTGAAGGTGCATAAGACACGGATATTGGAAATTTCAAAAGATGCAGAATAGAGGAATCATAGAAGGTGGTAAAAGAAGTCACAAACTGCAGATATTGAACACTGCAAGCTGAAAGGATGCAGATCGTTGAAACTAAACATAACTTTATTTTGGTGCGGTTGGACAGGGAAAAGGGGGGATTTGTAGATTCCTTCCATTTGGTGATGGTAAAACTAGTGATTTGGTTCTCATAGTCAGGTTAGTGCTTGAAAACAACAAGTTGGTGCTTGCACAATTGAATTTGTATCCCAATCAGGTATGTTCCTATTTTCAAAAGTCAGTGCTTGCACAGTGGATATAAATTCTTACAGGTTGGTGCATGTAAACTACAAGTTGGTGCTTGTAAATTGCAAGTTGGTTCATGAGTGAGTTGGTTCTCATACTCAGAGATTGGTGTCTCTCGTTGCAATCAAAACTGTGTGTGTGTGTGTACACACACACACACACACACATATATACATATACATGTATGTATGTATATATATATATATATATATACATGTATGTA
>LPNX010012195.1:35297-82891 GCA_001517045.1 Pseudotsuga menziesii
GTATGTATGTATGTATGTACACATACATACATGTATGTATGTATATACATACATGTATGTATATGTGTGTGTGTGTGTGTGTGTGTGTGTGTCTATACTTCTCAGATATTTGTGCATTGATGTTTGACTGGTTGATTGAAATTGAACTGAAATATATTTTGAAGAGCAAAATTGTTGAATTTGCGCTTTATTCTAATTCACCCCTGTCTCAGTATAAACAATAATTCCAACAATTGGTATCAAAGTGGGTGTCTTAAGCAACAATCTAACTCCTGGGAGATAGATCTTAGTGCAGACATGGAAAGACGGGAATGTTTATCCACAAATAGGGCACCGAGATTCGATGGGACAAAGTATGCCTCTTAGAAGTTAAGAATGGAAGTATATTTACAGTCTGTTGGAGTGGATATTTGGGAGTCAGTAGAAAATGGATACCATGGCCCCAAAACTGCACCATTTGACCCAATGGTTAGAAGATAATATGAATAAAATGTGAAGGCCATAAATGAATTGTTGTGTGGACAAGAATATTTTGTGTTCACCAATGTTATGCAACTTGCAACAGTGAAAAAGATGTGGGATAAACTCAACACGTCTATGAAGGGGATGGAAAAGTCAAAAAGGAAAAGTTGTGGGCATTCTCAGGGCAATTTGAAAACATGAGGATGAAAGAAGATGAAAACATAGCATCGTACCTTATTTGGGTTGATGAATTTTTTAACACTATCAAGAGCCTCAGAGTGGAGCTTGATTAAGGAGTTGTAGCATAGAAGATACTCAAAATGCTTCCACCAAGATTTGATCCCAAAGTACTAGTTCTAGAAGATCAGTCTGGATAATTTGACCAAGTATGAGCTAGATGGAATCCTATAGCCTACAAGATGAGAACTGAAAAGGAAAACCCCTCAATGAAGGAAGTAGCATTCCAGGTCACAAAGAAAGACAAGAGCAGCGAACATGAGCACAACAAAATTGTATCTGAAGAATTGGATTAAAAAGAAACAAATTTCATAAATAATTTAAAGAGAGTATGTGGCAAGTATAGAGGTAATTTTTCTTTTAAATGTTTTAAGTGTGGTAGAATAGGAAATTTTTCTTCAAAATTTCCCGCTAAGGAAAATGTAGATAGTGATAGTGAGGAGGAAGTTGACGACAAAGACCAAAGAAAGACACACAAATATGACAAGTCTAAAAATATAAAGAAAAATCATAAACGAAAAAATGAGCTTGTGCGACAAGGAAGAAGAAAGATCGTATGATGAAAATGATGGGTATGATAGCCCAAGGGAAGTGTTTTTTATGGCAGTATTAAAGGATGAAGAATCAGAATAAAAATGTTCTCATCAGACTCAAGTTAAAATATATGTAGGTGGCAAATCTATTCTCCAGGGAGGTGCTTATATCCCATGGGTTACTTGAACACATTGATAGTGATTGGGATAATGACATGGAAAACCAATGCTATAGTTAGAGGGTGTTTCACATTTTACAAGCTAGTGTGGGACCTTGGTGACTTTATCACTTACAGAAATATCTGAGAGAGGTTCGCATGGAGGTACATTGTGTACATTGTGTTGGTATAGATGGAGGAGTGTACAACGTGTCAGTAGAACGGGTCGAGGCTCAGTCATCCAACAAGTTTTATACAGTCTTTGACCATTTCGGGGTAATATTTAGAGAGCATGTGTTTAGATTGCATCATAAGTTTAACAAGGGCACATAATGTAGAGATTGAACAGTTATCAAGGTTCATGCACTTTTTAGTGATTTCTTCGGAGTATAGGTCAACATGGGTGAGAGAGTGATTTATCAAGGTGATGTTTAGAGTTCATGAGCATCCCAGAGTCATTGTCGGTGATAAGAATAAACTTCCTTTGTCGATATTTGAGATTGGGTATGGCAATGTATTTGTGGACTTCACCTAAATACCTATGCAGGCCATTGGTCATGGTTGTAGGTTCGTCCCTTACAATTATTTCAGCTGGGAGTTCCAAGAGAGGAGGATGCAGAAGGGGAATGACAAAAAATTGGTATGATCATAGTGGTGCAGTGTCAACATGGTGGTCCATTTTTTATATTAGCTTAGGATCTAGGGATTTTAGTATTAAACAATCATATTGGACCCCTAGTAGAGCATTCCTTTGACAGGTTGATCAAGATGTTGCAATATTGATTTTCTCTACTTATCGACAATAGTCAGGAGGTTCCTCATGACAGCACCATGATAGACCACATATTGAACGGAGGATACTTCACCTCTTTTGGTTGGTTTGGGATCTTGGTACTATTTCCTGTTTCAATATGGGTCAGTTGATGGAGAATTAGGTTGTGGTGCTATTGCTTGTGGACAAGCAATCTTTGGGAAGGGAGGAATATGATGTCCCTTTCCACTTATAAGATGATTAGTTTTGAATTTTACCTCATAGGATAGAGCCAATGAAGACAAGGAGGGTCATTCTTATTGTCACATAGCTTAGAAAAGGTATTTATTCCCTAAAAGTAACTAATAGCCACTTAAACCTTATAAAAATGGATTTTAATTTTAATATGGAATAAGAGAACATTATGGATGGTATTGGATGTTTCATGGTATTTCCCATGGTATGGAGTTCCAAAGAAATATAAAAGGGAAAGGAGTCACTCTCTCAATTCATTCTTGTGAATTGCATTTTTCAAAACTTGAGAGCTATATAGCTTTGGATTTCTCTTGGAAATAACCCTAAGAGAGGGATTCGATTTTGGTAGTGAAACTATCTACCCTAATTGATTTGGAAGAGGAATCCTCTGGATTCCTCACTTCCACTTCATTGTCGAAGAAAGATAACAAAATATTTTCATATCCAAAGAGATTTGAGAGTTTAAATCAATTTTGTAGCCACTGCAATTCTATAGGTGTTCGTAAATATCTGGTTGTTCTTGATTCAGTACTACTCGCCATTTTGTAGCCACCGCAATTATATATTCATTTTGATTCTATAGTCATTGTAATTATGTAGCTACAATCTTCTAGCTGTAGAAATTTTGTAGCCATCGTGATTATGTAGCCATCACAATTTTGTAGCCGTCGTGATTATGTAGCCATCGCAATTTTGTAGTCGCTCGCAAATCTATAGTTGTTCTTGATTCTGAATTTGCATGCCATTATGTAGTTCTTCATGATTCTATAGTCATCTATGATTCTATATTTGTCCATGATTTGTGGTTGTTCGTGATTTTGTAGTTTATCACATAAATTTTTTGCCGAAAGGCGCTCTACAACCCAATATGGGGGATATGTTGTCCCATAACAAGTAGGGTACATGAACATGTTGGCTCAAAATAAAAATAAGATAATAAATCAATCAATCAATCAAAATTCCAGTATGGGAAATGTTGTCCTGTCATGCGTAATGTACATGAACATGTCGACTCAAAAGAAAAATAAAATAAAAATAAATAAAAAATCAAAATTCCAATATAATGGAGATGTTGTCATGTAAGGTAGTCTTATGGAAAAAAAAATCAACATTAAATTGATGTTCGTTGAAATTAAAAAAAAACAAACAAACAAACAAGCAAAATTTAACATAAAATTAAAAGAGTAATTAAATTGATATCCACTTAAATTTAAGAATATATACAAAACTTTTAAACCAATTCTCATTTATTACCATGGTAAATAGATAAATATGGTAAATTTTTTACAAATATATGACTATATATGAGAATTATTAGTATGCATTCAAGAATTAAACTTTTCTTTAATAAATCAAATTCTAAATAATTAGAATTTAATACTTTCTAAAGTTAATTTTAATCATTTAAAAAAATTTGTATATACTCTTAAGTTGCTAAATTAAGATTTATAGTAAATGCTTGTTAGAATTTTATCATTTAAGCAATATGATCTAGGATCTTATCTGAGAGAATAACATGCACAGCAAAAATCACAAGAGACAAGAGACACAAAGAATTTTCCTCGAGGAAACCATAAAGGAGAAAACCCCGCAACTTCCTCAAAGATAGAATGAGCACCAATGGCAATAGTAAAACCCAAAGACAGAAAAGATGATCTCCAACAACTGTTCTCTCTCTCTCTCTCACTTGAGAGAGCTTATCCTCTCTCACTCATGTGCCCCAGTGAGTGAGTGTGTGTGTGATAAATAGAGAGGCTCACTCTTTATTTATATTCTTTCATTCACTTAAAGTCCACTCCAACAAGTCAGCCCCACTTAACAATAACCTACCAGGGCCGACATCTCTATGAGAGTCTAATAACCCTAGTGCCCCACAACTATGGGGACTTTTCCCTCCAATCAACAAGGAGGGTTAACCTTAACTCAATTGTGGGGACTATTGCCCCGACTTACAATGGAGGGTTAACCTCAATGACTTTACATGACTTGTTTACATTATTGAATCTCCTGATCAGAACATCAGGGCATGACATGACTCAATTACATTACAGATACTTCCCGGAATAAACATCGGGGTACAATACATAAGGTATACATTCTGAAGTTACAAATACATCAACACTCCCTCTTAACTAGGAAGGTATTCTCTCGACACAATTTATCAGCACAAGTCTTCTTCTCTGTATCATCTGGATCATCATCAAGTAATCTTCATCTTCAAGTCATCTTCATATTCAAGTCATATTCACCTTCAAGTCATCTTCATCATCAAGTCATCTTCATCAAGTCTGGATCATCATTGGATCTGGATCATCACTGGATCATCATCGAGTCTGGATCATCACTTGATCTGGAGCATCACTGGATCATCATCAAGTATGGATCATCACTTGATCTGGATCATCACTGGATCATCATTAAGTCTGCATCATCATCAACGTTGGATAATCATTAGATCATCATCAACATCATTGCTTCTGCTATCTCAATCAAATGGTGCTATCTCTTCATTCTTCTCGTCACAGGAAGTTCTACAGAGCCAGCCCTTTTTATGGTGGTTGTAGGCCTAGCCTCTAGGTAGGTCTTCAACCTCTTCAACACTTATATCTGACCATGGAATGAACCATGTCATAAAGGCCTACCCAGCACTTACATCTAACCATGGGAGGAACACATCCAAGAAACATGTCAGAAAGGCACGCCCAACACTCACATCTGGACATGGGAGGAACACATCCAAAACCCATGTCAAAAATTCCCAGCACTCAAATTGGAACTCATCTTGTTAGAAAGGCTCTGCACTTACATCTGACCTCATCTTATCAGGATGGCGCTGCACTTACATCCGACCTCATCTTGTCAGAAAATCTCTACACTTACATCTGACCTCATCTTGTCATAAAGGTGCTGCACTTACATCTGACCTCATCTTGTCAAAAAGGCTCTGCACTTACATATGATCATGTGGGAACACATCCCACAATCACATCAGAATGGCCCTGCACTGATCATGTGGGAACACATCCCACAATTACATCAGAATGGCTCTGCATTGATCATGTGGGAACACATCCCACAACATCAAAATGGCTCTGCACGGATCATGTGGGAACACATCCCACAATCACATCAGAATATCTCTGCCCTTACATCTGACCATGTGAAGCTCAGGCTTCCACCATGTCAGAAAGGCCAATGGACACATCAATTCCCTTTGGAGGGAACCTTGATCTGGAGAACACCAAGCTTCTCCCTGGAGTAATCAAACTTCACTCTGGCCATTTCTAGCATAGACTCACATCAGGGCTGATTACGTCTAAGGATAACCTACAAGCTTTTCCAGGACCTATTACATCTAAGGACAACCTATGGGACCATTTACGTCCGAGCCACCTATGAGCTTCACCAGGATTTTATGCTCAGACAACCTGTCTCACCGGCTATGCCAGAACTCCCTTCTTTCGAGAGATCTTGATTTGGATCATTGCTCCTCTCTGCATCATACAAAAATGCAAGTCAAATCAACCAAATCAAATAGTAGTTTTCAAAAGAAACATACTACCTCCCAAATAGTAAGTGGCAACATCTTTTGCCTCGGCTGTACTCAGTGCCATACAAGACTCCTTCCTACTAAACCAACAGATCACACATGATATCATACTGAAGTAGCACCTCGAAGTGCTCTTCCTATCAATGGCACTTCCTGCCCAATACGAACCCACATAACCCTCCACGTTAATCTTCCGATTCGTATCATACTTGAGCCCATACTCAACTGCACCCTTCAGGTACCTCATTGCAAGCTTTGCAACCATCAGGTGAACATGTCTCAACGTGTTCACAACAAAGAAAATATTTGGTCTCGTATTCGTCAGGTACATCAAGGAATAAATCATTTGATGATACATCGTGGCATCAAATGTCTCTAATGAAGCAACACTCAATAGCTTCAGGTTCGATGTCATAGGTGTGGTCATGGCCTTGTAGTACATCATCCTGAACCTCTTCAGGATATCTACTGCATACTTCCCTTGTCGAAGGGATATTCCATCCGCATTTTGCCACACCTCCATGCTTAGAAAGTAGTTCATCATATCCAAGTCCTTCACCTAGAACTCGGTAGCAAGTCTCCTTCTTGCAACTTTAATGAGTTCCTCTTTTCTGTTAGGAACAAGTCATTGACATATAACAGGAGCATCACTAGTCTTCCACCTTCAACCTTGAAGAAAAGGTTGGAATCTGATTTACTCTCAGTAAGGCCTAGAGTCATCAATAAGCTATCCATCTTGTCATACCATGTCGAACCTCGAGATCTTCTACAGTCACTCCCTTTGAAGTCGAGCATAATTCTCCCTCTGCCTTTCGTACTCTATGTATCCTATACTAGAGTGACAAGTAGCTTCCTCTACTACTATTATTTTATGTATCCATCTAGGGTCACTGGATACCAAGATCCTCTATCTTGAACTTTTTCAAAAGTTCTTCTCGCACCCATCTATGAGCTTGTCATCCTCTATAGGATTTCATCTTCAACCTTGTCGCAAAGGTTAAGATCTTCATCAAGCTCCTCATGTATGTGTTATCCCATGGGTGTCTTTTGAGCTTGTACAAGGTCTTCTTTAATTTTCACACATGATTCTACCTGTCATGTGCCTCAACTCCCACTGGATGCAAATGTATCTTCGTAGTTTATGCCTTCTTTCTGTGAGAAGCCTCATGCTATGAATCCCGCCTTGTATCCCATGATGTTGTCATCTACTGCATGTTGGTTCTTGTAGATCCATATGGAAGATACTACGGGCTTCCCTTCAGGTCTCGATACTACATCCTAGACATCATTCTTCTTAAACCGGTATTCTCCTTCCCTTTCTTCTTGGCTACTTCTTCATAGCTGGAAGGCTCTGCATCAATGATGTCGCTCAACAGTGTCACATAACTAGAGTGTCTCTGAGGCCTCTTTCTTTATTTGAAAGTATCGTCATATTATCCTTCATCTTGGGTTCTTTCTTGAACTGTCATCACTTGTTCTTCGGAACAAGTCTCATCCTTATTTTCTTATAGGTGATTGTACGCGATATTTCCTGCAAGTCAAATGCATCAGTTGTATGGTTAGAAACATTTCATAGGGCATATTCATAATGGCAAATTCTTATGCATAAATATATGATCATGCAACTATTTTAGCCAATACAACATTCATCCATATCTCATGGAAACTTTCTAGATGCCTTCCATCTCTACTAAGACAATATTGAGATTGTGCACTAATCCAATATGTCAACAAATAGGTTTCATTCTAGATAAGTAGCAATGGAGAGTTGTATAGCACCATGAGCTACTTACCCATCACATGCATATTAGTAGTATATTGTCATTAATGCAAACATTCTATCATGCATAACACATCAACTGAATATAAACAAGTGCATAACAAAACAATATCATGAAATGACAATTGAATACTTATCTTTATTTGTTTCGTGGGTAGACTCCTTCTTGAGCCTTCAGCTTCATCATCTTCTTCATTCATCATTTCTTATCCAAATGATAATATGGATAAGAGGTTCCTCAAGAGTCAAGTCCTTCATATTCCTCATCGCTTGAGGGATCTTCTTTGGATGGTGAGAGCTTGATCTTCAGTTGCTCCCATCTTCTTTTCTCTTATTATGAGTCGAGCTTCATCTTGTGTGTACTCTTCCCGGAGTCTGTTGAAAGTAATCACTTCATTCTAGCACACATTCCTTGAATGAATGAATCCCATGATCCTAGGAGGCCATTCAAGGTGGTTATCACAACTTCTGCATTCTCTACTTCTTCTTCTATCGCTTCAAGTTTTTATTTGAATTAAGAGACCCTTGTAAAGTATGAATGTATGGTCTCTGCATTTTGGATCTTCACATTCTTCAACTGTTTTCTCAAAGTCATCTTCTGATTTATGTTATTTCCTTCAAATAGCTTGGTCAAGGAATCAAACATCTCTTTTTGTGTCTTTAGGGAAGACACTTATGGTATAAGGTGATCTGTGATTGAATCAGCAATGATCTTCTTAGCCTTGACCAAGTTCTTCTTGTGTAAGGTTTTTAACCTCATCTCCCTCTAGAACTGGAACCTCTCCACTTATGTAGGTGTCCAATTCATTTTCTTCAAGAACCAGTGAGATCCAATACTTCCATGCTTGGAATTTGTCATTTTCACCAAACCTGTCATCAAGTTGGTGTAACTAGTCATTTAGAAATGAGAACCTCAATTGTAAATAGCAAAAGATTAGATCTTACCGATTTGAGGTGTCTGTCCTGGTTCCGGCGCTAGCTGATCTAGGGTTTGTCAGATAATCCCTAATTTCAAAACTTGGAATCTTTCAGACCTGATTGGATAGAAAGATAGACCTCTTCAAGGCAAGCTGTCCAATGTACTCATTTTCTGAAAACAGCGGAGGGAAGCTCCCGAAACAGGAAGCCCTAGTTTACCAATTTCTTCTGCAGAAATGCCCGATACTGTTTCTATGGTATCTCTGAAAAAACTACTCCTCTATGTCTAAAATTTTGTACTTAGGTAGACTCGTCTGTCCTTGTTCCAACAACATAGGTTTCATTAGAATTGGTTTCACCCATTGGGACTTGTGAGTGTTTTCCCAAGGTGACTTCTTTCAGGACTATTCAACATAGTGAAGTTGTACGGACTGCCACATGTCACTGTTTCATCTTCAGGGTCTAAAATTTTTACCACATAAAGTATAGTTCGTACCCTTTCTATAACATCTTGATAAATTTCATTTGGACCTTCGTATCCTGAGATATAGCAATTCTCCCCAAGTGTCCTGTTTGGCGAGGAATCTTGGGAGAGGTTGGAACCCTAACTTGGAGAAATCATATCTCCTATAATATAGTGAATCTGAGGCTGAAACTTGCACACATTGTACATCATGAATTTATCTTCGACCTATGAATGTTTTGGCAGCTAGTCCTTCTCCAATCGCGAGATATAGCGAATCTACCAAAACTATCAGTTTTAGTATTTTAGGGTTTTTCAGGCTCGGGGTCAAACTAGGGTTTGAATTTCCTGGAGTTTCACCCAACCAAAAATTTTGACCCAGGTCTCTAAACTTACATTTTGATGAGGAGAGAAATCCTATCTAGGGCTCAGTCAAAAATTCCTCTTCTGTAAAAATCCATAATTTCGCGCACCAAAAACTGAAAATGCCTGGAATCAAATTCTGCTTCGACAGAAAGATGCGCCCTTCAATGGAGAGTTAGCCTAGCCTTCTTTTGCTGATGGATTGTGGAGAGAGACACAAAAAGTAAGAAGCCCTAGATTCCACAACTGCATAGTGTCTTCTTCTCGAGTTAGCTTTGATACCATGTTAGATTTTTATCATTTAAGCAATATGATCTAGGATCTTATCTGAGAGAATAACATGCACAACAAAAATCACAAGAGACAAGAGACACAAAGAATTTTCCTCGGGGAAACCATAAAATAGAAAACCCCGCAACTTCCTCAGAGATAGAATGAGCACCAATGGCAGCGGTAAAACCCAAAGACAGAAAAGATGATCTCCAACAGTTGTTCTCTCTCTCTCACTTGAGAGAGCTTCTCCTCTCTCAATCATGCACCCCAGTGAGTGTGTGTGTGATAAATAGAGAGGCTCACTCTCTATTTATATTCTTTCGTTCACTTAAAGTCCACTCCAACAAGTCGACCCCACTCAACAATTACTTACCAGGGCCAACATCTCTATGAGAGTCTAATAACCCTAGTGCCCCATAACTGTGGGGACTTTTCCCTTTGATCAACAAGGAGGGTTAACCTTAACTCAATTGTGGGGACTATTGCCCCGACTTACAATGGAGGGTTAACCTCAAGTGAACCTCAATGACTTTACATGACTTGTTTACATTATTGAATCTCCCGATCGGAACATCGGGGCATGACATGACTCAATTACATTACAGATGCTTCCTAGAATAAACATCAGGGTACAATACATAAGATATACATTCCAAAGTTACAAATACATCAACAATGCTCAGCATTTGTGCTAGGCTTCTTGGATTTGGTAAGTGTTTCTCTAAAGGGTTTAAAATGATATTAACCTTTGTAAAGAGTATTATGTTTACTTTTTCTTTTTATGTTATTATTTACTTAATGTAAATGAGAATTACAAAAAAAACATAAATAAATAGATAAAACAAAAAACAAAAAAAAAAACAAAACAAAAACTTTTAAATTAATTAAAAGAGTAATTAAATTGATGTCATCTTAAATTTAAGAATATATAGAAATTTTTTACACCATTTCAATATTTTAATATTGTGTGTTGAGAAGTACAGTCCAACAAAAATATTTAAAGAAAGATTTATTTTTCAATGTGCAATAATAATTCTAATTTATTACTATCGTAAATAAATAAAAATAGTAAAGTTTTACAAATTTTATTTTTACTTTGTATATTATTCTTTACTTAATCTAAATGGAAATTACAATTACAAAAAAGATAATAAAAGATAGATAAGATGGCAACATAGTTAAATACTATAATGTTCTTTAGAGGGTTGAGTTACAACCTAATTTACTAAGAAAATGGATGGTAATAGGAGTGAGTTAAGAATGAAATAAAATTATTTAGTTATGGATTGTAGAAGGAGTGAGTTAAGCATGTATTTAGTTATGGATTCTAATAGGAGTGAGTTAAGTACGAGATAATAATATATTTAGTTATGGATTATAATAGGAGCGAGTTAAAAAGTATTGGAATAGGAGTGAGTTAAAAGGTTTATAAAAATCATAAATTGAACTTTAAAACATATCATTAAATTTTTTTTCACTCCAAGAAAGCATTTCAAATTTTTTCTTTGCGGGTTGGAATTGTCTCTCAGCTGGATCTGGTGTGATCTGTGGCATGTTCTAGGGTTTGGAGGCGTTTTGGAGCTTCGATTTGTTAGATTCTTGGTGTTGTTTTGGTTTTCTTCTGTGGTGCAGGTTGCAGACTTGGGTGGAGATTCTTGTCTCATCTTTCTGCCTGCCTGGTTCTCCATGCAGTGGTATGTTTGTGTTTTGTTTGTAGGTTCTTGGTGTTGTATCGGTGTTCCTGGCCCTCACATTCTAATGTTTGCAGGGTCCTCTAGCAATATTTTTTACCTGTTGCTCTATTGGACTTGATGTAGCTCCTGAATCTTGTTTCCTGTTGCCTGCATGTTCAAAGGTGGTTGGGTCTCATTTTGCAGGCTTGGAGTGCTCTACTATCTAGTGGACTCTTCCATCTTTCTTCTGCAAATATGTCTGTGGAGTAGACCTCTCTTTTGTCCCTCTCTGTGGCTTGTTCTCATGGATGTCAAGGGGGATCCTCCTCCCCCTATCCCTCTTGAATTGGATGCATTCAAAATACTGGTTGCATCATGTGGCAAGAGGAAAGGGGATTCCTATTCTCATAGATTTGTGAAGAAGGTTGATATTCCTTTTGTTAAGCTACCAGCTGAAAGGATATGTCGAACGGCTCTGAATCTTGTTGAGCATGGACTCAATGGACAGTTCACAAAACTCTTGCCTTCTCCTAAGGCCATTGATGCCTGGGTTCAAAGAAATTGGAGGCCCTTAGTAACTGAAGGCATTTGAAATCACTTTATTGGTAGAGGTTACTTTGTCTTTGTGTTTGATTCAGTAGAAGACTGGGATCTCATATTCCGTAATGGTCCTTACTTCATGGGCCCTCGGGGTCTTTATCTTAACAAGTGGACTCCTGATTTTGACCCAACCCACGATGTCTCGTCCGCAATTCTTGTCTAGGTAAGGCTCCCTCACTTACCTTTACACTGTTCGAATCCTGATTCTTTGGAAGCCATTGGGAACAAGCTTGGTAAATATATTGATCGGGCATAAAGGAAGGATCAATTCTCATGTGTAAGAATCTGCATTGAAGTAGACTTGAAGATTGGTCTTCCAGAGGCGATCAAGCTCATAGTAGCTAATTGGTCCTATATCCAAGAATTGGACTATAAGCAATTCCCTTTTAAGTGTCACTTTTATCATGGTTATGGCCATTTCGCCATAAATTGTAAGAAGAAATCAGAAGGGGACCTTAAAAAATAAAAGGATGACCAGTGGACCCAAGTTCAGAAAGTAGGAGCTTCCAACCAGGAACCCAGAACTAAAGGTAAATATGGAAAAACTTTTAAAGGTTATAATGTTTCTGGAAAGGATCTCCCTAATCCTCCTGTTGTAGAAAAGGAGTCTTGCAATCATTTTGCTGCCCTCGATACTCCTGAAGCTACTTCCATCAAAGAGGGTGAATTGCCTCAATTGGAAGGTTTGGTCGATGTACCTGAATTGAACACTGGAACATTAGAACAATTCGGAATTTCTAACTCAAAATTTCCTATGGAAGGTGATCCATTGCAACACTCTCTAATTGGAGTCAATGATTCTCCTTCTTATGCCAATATAACTAGGAAGAAGCAGGCTGAAATCTCAGGTTCTTCTGAAGATGACTCAATCAAGCAATTATCTAAAAAGGCTGGTGGGAAGTCTCGTAAGGAGGCCCGGGAAGAAGAGGCTTAATGGATTAAGATGCAAGGCATCTAGTCCACCATTGAAATGTAATTAGGAAGAAGCAAGAGGACTAGGCCCCCAATGGGAGTTGTCCCTCCCTCCCACCTGGGTAAGTAATGCAAATTACCTCCTAGAAGAGCAGGGGATTGGGGAATCCAACCAAACTTGAAGCAGTGAAATATTTGTTGCAGATGGTCCCTTATGAAATTCTCTTGCTCCAGGAGACTAAGATTGAGGAGGAAGCTCTCCTTCTCCTCAGCAAAACAAAATGGAAATTGAATTCTGGCAGAGTTGTTAGTTCAAGAGGTACCTCTAGGGGATTAGCTACTCTTTGGTGTGATACAAATTTTCAGGTAAAAATATGGCTTGCCACTCAACATTGGTTATTTACATACCTTTACCATATCTCAAGTAAGATATCTTTGTCCTTTTTTAACCTTTATGTTCTAGTCAACTACATTGAAAAAAAAGATTGCTGGAAATCGTTGTCTAAGTTTTTAGAGTTTAATTCTCCTGCTAATATAGTAGTAGCTGGAGATCTTAATATAACCTTGGCCCCAAGTGAGTAAAATGGTGGGGTTCGTGGAAAGGACCAATTTCATGATACGGTGGAGGAGCTGATACTTGCCTTCAATCTGAATGATATAAAACCCAAGTCTGGACATTTCACATGGTCTAACAACAGGGTGGGCTCAACAAACATTGTTTCCCATCTTGACAGGATCCTAGTTCATAGCTCGTTGTTGGATGGGAATTTCATTATTTCTTCAAAAATATTACCCAATCTTTTGTCCGATCACCACCCTATCTCTCTGCATTTTTAAAAAGAAGAAAATATTGGTCCAATACCATTTCGGTTCAATCCACTCTGGGCTGAGAGAGATGGTTTTTTTGCTACTGTGTCTCAAGCTTGGTCCCAATGTGTTGATGGATCCCCCAGTTTTGTCTGGGAACAGAAGTTAAAAAGAAGCAAATTTGCTTTGAAAACTTGGGTTAAAACACCATTGAATACTCCTACTACCACCATGCAGGTGAGAGTTCTTGAGGTGTCAGCGATTCAACTTGGAATGGAATACAACGAAATTACAAATTCTCAGTTAGTGTTGGAAAAGGCTGCCCAAATTAAACCCACTCAATCTTTTCATCAAGAATAGGAATTCCTCAGGTTGAAGTCTTGTAGCCTCTAGTTGCAGGTAGGTGACGAAAATTATGCCTTCTTCCACCATCAATGCAGGGTCAGAATGTCATGGAATCACATCTTGGAAATCTCTATTGGTGAGGGTGTTATCATTAAAGGTCAATATCTTCTAAAACAGGCTACAAGTAGACACTTTCAGCTCTTGTTTCAGGATGATGACCTTGCCGATGGTGAAGTGACTGCAGAATTTTTGGACAAGGTACCTTCTCTAGTCAACACTGAATAAAAGCATGTCTTAATAAAACCCTTCACTGAATAGGAAATATTGGATTTCATCTAGGCAATGGAACCAGATAAATATCCTAGGTTGGACGGCTTTTCTTTCCACTTCTACAGAGTCTGTTGGAACATAATTAAAACAGATCTGATCCATATGGTGTCAGCCTTCCAAAAAAGAGCTAAAGTGGGCAGGTGTACAAACTCAATATTCCTTGCTCTGATTCCTAAGGAAGTAAATCCTTCTTCTTTCTATAGGTTCCGTCCTATTTCGTTGTGTAATGCCTCTTACAAGATACTAGCTAAACTACTTGCCAACAGTCTCAATCCTTTGTTAAGAAAGTTGATATGTCCTCTTAAGGGGGGCTTTGTTAAAGGCGGGCATTTAGTTGATAATGTTATCCAAGTCTAGGAATCTCTCCACTCAAGCTTCCAATGGAAAGAGAAAGGAATGCTAACTAAGTTGGACATGAAAAATACATTTGATCGTCTAAAACTCCCCTTCCTCTATGATGTCCTTCTTTCCTTCGGTTTTTCTCTAAGTTTGTGAATTTAATCAAATTTTGTACTGACAAGCCTTGGATTGTACCTCTTGTCAATGGCAGACCAGTAGAATTTTTCCAAGCCAATAGAGGCCTTCGCCAAGGATGCTTGATGTCGCCTTTTCTTTACATCTTGATGGAAGAAACTCTTAGCAGAAAAATTTATGCTGAAAAGGAAGCAGGATTCATCCCAGGAATCAATATTGCTAGGGGGGTGGACCCTATAAACCACACTCTCTTCGTGGATGATTCTCTTCTTCTTGGTGGGGCCTCATTGATTATTGCCAGGGCCTTTAAATTTATTCTTCAAAATTTCTGCCTCATTTCGAGTGCCTTAATCAACAATGATAAAAGTGCAGTCTATGGCTGGAATGTAGATCTTCCTTATATTCTTTGAATAACAAATTTCTTGGGATTCCCTGGCTTCAACAATTGGGAGAAGATAAAATATTTGGGGCTTCCTTTAACTCTTGGCCCAGCTCCCCCTTCTCTCTATCTTGAAGTGTTGGCTAAGATGAAAGCTAAAATTGGGGTGGTCAGTGGCTCACTAAGGCGGGAAAATTGACTTTGATTAAGTCAGTTCTCTCTGCTCTTCCTATCTTTCAATCCTCCTTGTTGCTCGCCCCCAAGTCTATCTCAGCTCAAATTTCTAAACTCTTGTGAGACTTTATTTGGAATGGTGGAAATGCAAATCAGAATAAAATGCAATTAGTAAGTTGGGAAATCCTTAAAAAAACTATTTCTGAAGGTGGTTTACAGATTTGGGACCCTGGTCTGGCTAACCTGGATATGGGTGGTAAACTTATTTGGCAACTCTATGCAAACAAAAATCATCTTGTCAGTAAGATCTTCAAGATGAAATATCTCAAGGGAGGCTCTTTGAGAAACATAACTTCATCTAATACACCCACAGGAACAGATATCTGGAATTCTTGTAGAAAAGGTATTGACAAGTTTACTTGACATCTCTTTAGAATCCCTGGAAATGGGAATAAGATCCTTCTCTAGGAGGATAAAATCTCTAGAAACCCTGCTCTTTCCTTTGTCATTTCGCTAGCAGAGATAATGGACTGGTCTCTTACAAAGGCCTACTCCATCTAGTTGATATCTTCTCTTGGGACAGCGTTGGAAATTGGGTGGGATGGTCTTTCCCTGACCTTCATGTCCATCTTGGCTCCCAAAAAAATGTGTTGCTCATATCTCTTTATGGACTTGCTCCAGTCCATATAAGCTCCTTTAAAGATAGTTGGGATTGGGGAAGCTCTTGATCGTACTCAACTACTAATGGCTACTTTGATCTGCAAGCTTCTCACTCCTCTTTCCTCTCCCCGGCAATCTGGAAATCAGTCTGGTCGCATTGCCTTCCCAAGGTAATTTTTTTTTCATGGCTGCTACTACACAACAAATTGTTCACTGGTGACAATCTGCTCAAACGTGGATTTTATGGCCCGTTTAGATGCTGCTTGTGCAATTCTGAATTTGAATCAGCATACCACATGTTCATCGGCTGTGCATTTTCAAAATCAATGTGGGAATTGTTGCTCCATGGCACATGCTTTTCTGTCCCAACTCATTCCTCTGTAACTAAATTTTACCTCTCCTAACATGATCGTCTTCCTCATAAAACTGGTGCAAATGTTGTTTGGTATTTGATATGCCATTTGATTCCCAAGATCGTATGGTGGAAACTATGGATTTCCAGAAATAATTGTATTTTCAACCATATGCCTCCAAATTTGCAGCGAGTTGTTTTTAAAATCAAAGTGCTAATCGTTGAATCAGTTAGCTGTTTGTTGGCTTCTACGCCTCTTCCTTCTACATTTTCAATGTGCCTGGGTGTTTGTTCTTTTGGGCTGAGAAAATTGGTTTGTTCCAACCCTGTCAGTACTCCCCCTTGGCGTTTTCGTGGAAATATTGACGAATTAAAAACATTATGGATGAGTTCTTCTTTAGCAGTAATTTTTTTCGATGGAGCATCCAAGGGGAATCTTGGGACCTCAGGTGTCGGGGGTTTGATCATCTCTCCAGATAGAAAGTCCAAATTCAATTTTAGTTGGGGTTTTTGTACCATGTCAAACAACCAAGCTGAAAGCTACAGTCTTCTCATGGCGAGTCAGATTGCCAAGATCAAGGGATTCAAGTCAATTCAAATATTTGGCGACTCTGAGATGATGCTTAAAACATTAAATTCAGTTGATTGATTCAATAATCCATCTTTGAATAGAACTCTGCAGAGAATCTGAAATACTTTGAAAGAATTCGACAAGGTTGCCTCTTTCCACATCCTTCAGGATCACAATATTTCTATAGATGCCCTGGCTAACATAGCTTTCCTGTTGTCCTAGGGGCTCCTTAGCATCAACGGAAAACCCAACTATCTTCATGCAATTCCTTAATCATGTCTCTTTAAGGTTAAACTAGTCTTTTTTGGGAGTCTTACTCCTTTTCTGTATGAAATTGTACAGTTTCTAATCCTTCCGATGTACTTCCTCTAGTTTGTATAATTTGGTCGATTGGCATTTGTCAAGTCATAACGATGTATATTTTTTCTCAAAAAAAATAAAAATAAAAATATATATCCGTTCGGGTTAAAAAAGAGGTTAATAATATCAGGGTTATGGTTAAAAAAGTATATAATATTAGGGTTAAAATTATTAATTGCTAGTAAGAGGGTTAATAACATTAAGGTTATTGGGTCAATAATTTATTAGTAGGAAATATTATGCTGATTAACATTGGTCCACAATAATATTATGGATCTTGATTAAATACATTACATTGATTTCAATATTATCTGATTTAATTCAATTGACTATGGTTCTTGATTGAGTACAGTGCATTGATTTCAGTGTTATTTATTTCAATTCAATTGACTATGGTTCTTGATTGAGTACATTGCATTGATTTCATTGTTATCTGATTCATTTCAATTGATTATGGCTCTTGATTGACTACAATGCATTGATTTCAGTGTTATACCTCACGATGGAGTACAGTGCATCAATTTCAATGTTATTTTGTTCAATTCAATTGATTGTGGCTCTTGATTGAGTACAATGCATTGATTTCATTGTTTTCCAAATAAATTCAATAGGTTGCATGGTTCTTGATCGAGTACAATGCATCGATTTTAGTGTTTCTTTATTCAATTCAATTGATTACGACTCTTGATTAAGTATAATGCAGTGATTTTAGTATTATCATATTCATTCAATAGTGTAACATCCCTAGTAAATGCACTTTAAGTATTATTAAACGATTAATAATAAAGTTAAATTATGTTGCTATATAAGATTAATATACTAGCTTCGCTAAGAGTGCCGAGAGATATATGTACTATCCCTAAAATAATCTAAGGATATTATCAGCTTATAATTGAAAATATTAATTAGTAGTCTTAACAAATTGTTATTGACAATATCATTAAATATTGGAATTATGGGTATTACAATGGCAATATAGACCATTTAATATTAAAAGAAATAAAATAACATTAATAATTATCATGTTCTAGTTAGGGTTCAACTAATTGAAGGAGACGGTCAAGAGAGGAGGAGACATTCGGGTGGCCTCAAGGAGAGAGCGGAAGTCAAGAAAATGATCCCAGGATCTTTTTCTAATGGAGAGATATGCAGTTTTGGTTCCTTTTCAAGCATTGCAGAGGTGGCTTCACCAAATACTCCATACCAGATTCCATTCTTTTCTTTTGGCAATATTTGATTGTGGGGTAAGATGAGAACTCAAGATCAACTTTACAATCTTTTTTCCTCGATATTATTTAAATACTTAGCAAGGATTGCATTACGGGATTCTATAAGAATGCCATCCAGTCAAAATTTCATTTTGTTAACAATTAATAGCTCTGCGATTGAAACGATGGACACCCTAGAAGGACCATCTTAAGCATTGTTCCTTCATTGTTTAGTTGTGAAATGAGGGCATATCCTAAAATAGAATAGTGCTTTGCATAAACATTTTCCTTATGTTTTGTTTTATATGTAAATTCAGCTTGCGAGGGCATAGCCTATATGCATAGCCTAGGATGGAACCTAGCCCTTTAAAACATATTCCTTCTATATTTTCTTCTCTGAATGGTTTAATGCCTTGGGTGCACACAGCCTCATCCCTTTTCTGAAAACTACGTGACATTCACATCTTCTTGGAGTGGACATTTCGAGAGTCATCTAGAAATGGAAGTTGAATCTCTTATCTTTGTGTAATTGTTGTGCAAGAGGTGTCTCTATGTAGAAGAGAACTAAATTGTTGTTTTTTTATGAATAACTACTTGCTTCAACTAGAGATACCTTCCTTGGAAAATCCAACACCATTATTTTACTTGGAAAATTACCTACTACATCTTAGGAGATCCTTGATCATGCATATTATAACTTTTTGCTTTCTTGAAGAGAGGGTGGACCCACTAAGAGGATCGATCCTAGTTTTTCAATAGCCTATAAAGGATTGTGTTGTTTGATGAGAGGACTGCCCCATCTAGAGGACCGACCCTAGTCTATCTAGATGAATTTTTGTATGGTTAAATTTAGGTATAGTAGGGAAATGGATTTCATCAGGAGGAATGATACCGATTCATTCGACATAAATTGTGCTATCGTATTATTGTATTAAATTAGAGCATGTAGATGTTGTCACTCAGTTTTACTCAAGAGTTTAATGATTTTTTGAATCATTGTTTTGCGTAAGAGCGTGAAGGATCTTTGATTCAATCGTAATGAGCTTATGTCTACTAAATTGGTGTTTCTTGCAACAGCACAAAGGATCTATCGATCCATTTCCATCTCTTATAATTATTATTGTTGTTGTTGTTTTCCCTTGAACCAAGGGTTGGACCTTTACTATTTGAATGGTAAATTTTGTAATAAATGAGCTTCTATGAGGAAAGTTCAATGTTACTTTAAATATTTGTTATTCTTCCCATGGTTGTAAACTCTAAAATTGTGAACCAATTTTATGTCCCCAATTAAATAATTTACAAATAAGACTATTTGCAAATAATGTTTCACCAACCTACTAGTTCCATAGGTTGAGATGGATACATAAATTTTGTAATAAGGGGATATGGGACCCAAAAGGACATTAGTTTCCCATATTCACATTTAAATGGGTCACATAAATGATAAATGATAATAAAATAATTTGGCATGGGTTAATGAAGACACTTGGAACCTTGTGAAGACTTTGGGTGACTAGATTCCCCACACACTTGGCATGATATTCATCCAAATTCGAACACATCGGTAGTGTAACGTTATTGGATGGTAATGTGGTGTCAAATATCATATAATGAGCCAATTAAGTTGAATTGGTAAAGGATGGTAACTCCCATGGAAGAGGAGGATACTAGAAGACAAGGTGTGCCATTTGGAAGGAGATTATATGCACTATATGACAACAAGTGATGGAAGATTCGATGACAAGTATGAAAAATTAAGACCTGATTGCTGAAATATGACAAATATGACATGTCATGGATAAAAATAGCCACCAAGAGGTCTAATTTGGGAGTTAGATGCAGCCATTCGAATTGGGGAAAGAATTAGAGCATGAAGAGGAAGACAAGTGTAATGAGAGTTACTAAACCACTAAGATGAGTTGGAGGAAGCTCGTGGAGGGAAATTAGACCTTAGGAGGAATAATGAAGTTAATAAAAGGATTTAAAGAGGAATAAGAATATATTTTTATCATTTTTGAATTGGACTTTGGAATTTTGGAGAGCTTTTGCTTGTCCATTGCACTGTGAGTGTTCACTCTCCTTGCCTATGAACCAATTTCAAGGGAGTTGGATTCCTTTTCAAGTTGGTTGATGGAGAAGCCATTAATACCTCTCATGGGAGCTTAATGAAGGAGTTTTATTTTTCATTTTGAAGTTCCATGTAGTCGAATTCTCATCTGTCTCCCCATTCTCTCAGTCCATCTTCTCCATTTCCCCACACTCTCATGTTGATGACGCACTTGTTGGAGTGGTGATGGCGCTTTGATGAGGATAGTTGATGCCCAAGATTTGATGTATGATGTGTGGATATTTAATATCATGTCCATATGCTATGTAAGTCGAAATACCATAAATACATGTATGAAAGGCTTGCATTCCCATGCTCTTGAATAACTAGTTTTTATGGATTTGGCTTCAATCTTGAAGTGGTTTTATATCAGATTTGTATGAGGACTTTTATATGAGTTTTATGATGTTTGGGAAGCCATATATTATTAAATACTCTGTACTTTCTTTCCAATATTCTATTCACCTCGAAATCCAAGAAACTCCTATGTTGAAAGCTTGCATTCTCATGTCATTGTATCACTAGTTTTCATGGATTTTGGCTTCAATCTTGAAGTAGTTTTTTACCAGATTTGTATGAGGTATATTCTATGAGTTGGATGATCTTGTGATAGACATATATGATTTGTTACTCTGTAAATTCCATGTTCTCTTTGGGTCGAAATCCAGGAAATACATATGTGAAACTCTTGCATTCCCATGCCATTGAATCACTAGCTTCCATGACTTTGGCTTCAATCTTGAAGTAGTCTTGTATTAGATTTGTATGAGGGATGTACTCTTAGTTTGATGATGTTTTGACAGACATATATGATTTTTTACTCTGTAATTTAATTTCCCTATGCTATGTGGGTCGAAATCCAAGAAATCCATACGTGAAACTCTTGCATTCCCATGCCATTGAATCTCTAGTTTCCATGAGTTTGGATTCAATCTTGAAGGAGTATTGTATCAGATTTGTGGGAGTAATTTCCTTTTATTTTTATGATTTTTGGGAAGACATTTTCATTCCATATAATACCACCATGTTTCATATTACTCTCCTAACCATATATTCTACCTTTCCTATGTCAAGTCTAGCTAGTAATGCAAATTTCCCTTAGGCAATTTCTATGAAAGATACCCTTCAAATGTTGCAGATTATAATCCACTTTCAAAAATTAATAAACATGAATAATGGCATTAATTGATGTTTGATAATCATTCCCATACTCTGTTATGAGATTTGGGAGGTTCGTACTTGTTTTGGAGAGTTAGTTTGGCCATCACCCTTGGGAGGATTTGAACACAAGTTCCTAGTAATTTTGGTCTTTTTGTCATTAGCCCCAAACAATTTTGCAGAGGTCTAAAATATGATACAAAGTATCCATAAAATATATTGGAATTTTTTAATACTCAGCATACCATTTCATTTCAAATTTGGGACCATTTGGTGAAAGTTGGAACCCTCTAGAGTCATGACTAGTTAAGTTCGAATTTTGCCCAATTTGTGAATTTTCTCCAAATTTCAAAAAAGGTACATTAAAATCAAGCTTAGTGGGGGTAATTATTTTTGAATTAATGGGTTCCACTATTCATGAATTATAAAAAGAATTATAAACCAAAATTATAAAAGATGTAGCCTATAGAGATGAGTTTTAAGATTTGTTTAAGGAAGTTTTGCAATTAGGCTGAATAATATTCTCTATAAAAGAGACTTTGAAGAAATGGAAAATAAATTTCAGCATATGTGTTGTTGAATTGTACTCCCTCTTGGGTTAAAATAAAAAATATTGACATTTTGTGGTGGACGTAGCCCCTAATTGGGGTGAACCACATATATTGGTGTTCCTCTTATATTTACATCTTATGAGTGTTTCATTTTTTAATTTATTTAATATTCATGAAATATATAATGATTTGTGCTTTATGTGTAATTTCAATCAAAAGAATCTGTCTTGTAGTAGAAGGTTTGGGAATTTGTGCTCTCACTTTAGTTGAGAGGATAATGTTATATTGAGACTTTATGTAACTTTTTAGTTATTTGTCTAGCTAATATGCTATGGTTCTTAAGGTATAGGGTTTAATTATGAATAAATGGGAGAAATAAAGATTATTGTTGATGACTATTTTTTCTTCAATATGACTACAATAGCATGCATGTGATCTTCAGTCAAACAATAAGAATTGATTATGTTGTTAGATAAGGGTATGATTGATTTAATTATCATGACATGTTCACATGATAGTCTTAATTATTTATCTCATGCAAATGTGGATAAATACTATCTTTATAGAAGGTTTGTCTTAACTATCATTATCTTCATGAGTCTCTTGCGGAAGGTATGAGTCTTTACATTATGAGCCTAGACTAGGCTTTTTTTTTAACAGAAACAATTAAGGAGCTTTTATATAAAATGTAGAATCATAGATTACAGAATTATGAGAGCAGTTTGGAGACTGTATCTCCTTACAAACTACCCAAGAAGGAAGATACAAAAACAAAAAATTGTAGAAAGAAAATGGAGAAATTCATTGTTATGGTATACAGTTTCTCTTATAGACCTTTTGTTCGCAAACTAAGACGCCACATTCTAGGCCAGCTCCTTATTAGCCATTATGTCCGCTTGCTGGTTATTTTCTCTCGGCGGATGGAGGAATTTTATAGCTTTGTATTCATTTACTATGCATTTTAGGATGTGATGTGTCTTGGTAGCTGGGTTCTTATGATTCTTTATCGGATTCCTTGCTTCCCTTATGATAATCATCGAATCACCAAAAACCACCAATTCCTCAATGCTGACATTCCATGCAAGCTCCAAACCTTGATTAATGCGAGCCATTCTACACCATTATTTGTCTTCTTACCAATTCCCCAATTGCACTCTTTCAATTTGTTTCCTTTAGAGTCAAAAAGTCTCCACTCGCACTTGCCATCCCATGGTTTCCTTTCGAGGCTCCGTCAAAGAATAAAGAATTGCAACCAAGTTTCTTCCACTAGATTTTGAAATCTTCAGAACTCATTCTTAATTGCCAATTCTGAGATATGGATTTTTTTGAGGGTTGGATCTAGGGAAGAGAGAATGGGGGCACTAGAAAATCGGAATCCCAAACTCTTTCCTCTGCTGTCAGAGGTTCCTTGTTGATGCTAAGCATTCTCCTCATTGATAAAGCCTCTGCCCATAGTGCCTTTGCAAAGGCTAAAACTTTGCTCGGACTATTTTTTTCCCTCAGATATCTCTTTATTTCTTGTTGTCCATAACTTCTAGCATATGTATTTTGGGAGAGCTTCACATGCTCTTGCAAAATCGGGTTTGCTAGAGAGGGATCCCTGGTAGTAGTCCTTCCAACACACAAATAAATCGTTCCAGTTTGTTGGAAAAGTTAAATCAAACTGCAGATCTTTGTAATCTTGTTGCCATACCTCATGGGAAAACTTACACTCAATGAAGAGATGTTCCATGGATTCTTTTGATTCTTTGCACATGATACATCTCATGGGACCTTCCATGCCTCTTTTCCTTAGGTTCTCTGCAGTTGGCGTTTTGCGATGGGAAAGAGTCCAAAAGAAAACATTGGTTTTCGGCAACCCATCCTTGCACCATACTTTATTCCATTTCCTGTCAATGTTGTTATTGTTTTGAAAGTCAGTTGTTGCGCGATATCCCTCTTTTACCTCATATGCACCCAATTTTCTCAACCTCTTCCATCATACAAGTTGCGGTGTACTGGGGATGACCCGTAAAGCAAAGAAAGGAATGTGTTGTAGTATAGATGTAGATGATATGGGATCTCTAGTTAAATCGAATCGTACCATCTTCCACGATTCATCCAGTATGAGAGGTCGTATAAAGTTTTAATATTTAATTGATCCATCCATTGCTTGAGTTCTATAAACTTCTGTAGGAAATTGGCAGGGAGGTGGGTCCTAAGTTATCTTTCCATACCTTTATTTGTTTCCCATTTCCTGGGATCCAATAGAGATGATATTGAAAAATATACACTACCCTCTTACATAAATCCCAGATTGGATTTCCTTTTATGTCATGATCAATCTTTTCCACACATCTTCTTCTAGCACCATTCATATATTTTTTCTGAAGAATATCCTTCCACCACGCTTTTTTCCTAGAAAAAAATTCTCCAAAGGATTTTGGATCCCAATTCGAGATTCATTTTATTTGGATCTCTTACACCAGTTCCTCCGCAATTTTTTGGCCTGCATATTGTTTCCCAATTCACTAATGAATTTTTTTTTGGTTACTTGAATTGCCTCCCTGCCATAAAAAATATTTTGATTTCTTTGGTGACATCTTTCATTGTTTTTTTAGGAGATACAAAGATTGAACAAGCATAGATGGGATAAGCATAGAGAATGGAGTTGATGAGAACTAGCTTTCCAGTAGGATTAAGCCACCTTGTTCCCCAAGAGCTAATTTTATTTTTTATCTTGTCAACCAACCCTTTCCAGTTGGAACTCTTTTCTTCCCTTTGAAGATTGGGATCCCGAGGTAATTGAAAGAATTCCAAGTTACATTACCTTCAAACTCGAGGGTCCTTCCTATCCTTGCCAAAGTCCCTTGAGGGAAGTTCCATCTATAGACTTTTGAATTAGCAAAGTTCACTTTGCTATCATAGGCTTTTAGAAAGGTAGATAATGCACCCTTGAATCTTTCTGCAATGATAGAAGATGAACCCCTGAGAAAAATGGCGTCGTCTGTAAACTGTGCATGATTGACAGCTTTGGCTCCTCTAGCTATCTTCAACCCTTTTAACTCATCTGACTCTTGCAAATGCTAGAGTTTTTTGCTCATTGATTCAGTCACCAAGAGGTAGAGGAAGGGGGACATAGGGAAACCTTGTCGAAGACCCCTTGTTGCCTGGAAAAACATAGTAGGTCTTCCATTTACAAGCGGAACGATCCAAGGATTGCTTATGTAAGCTTTGACCCATCTGACAAATCTTTTAGAAAAAAAACAAATTTGGACATGATCTCAAAGAGAAAAAAATGATTTGCTTTGTCAAATGCATTGGCCATGTCCATTTTTATGGCCATACTTTGTTGTTGTTTTCTTTACATGCTGGAGTGTATAGCTTCCTGAACTATAATTATATTCTCAAGTATCTCACGCCCAACTACAAAACCTCCTTGTGAGTCTGATATGAGACATCCCATGATGTTTTTCATTCTATGGCCACAATTTTTGAGAGGATCTTATACGAGGTGTTGCATAAGGAGATTGGCCTAAATCGATCCAAGGAGAGGGATTTTTTCTTTTGATATTAAGGCCAAGAATGATGAGTTAGTGGCCCCACCAATCTTATTTTTTTTCCTTCTCCAATTTAACATTCTTTTCAGGTCTTATTTTATGATGTCCCACATTGCTCTGTAGAAATTTATGGTAAAGCCATCTAGTCCATGCGCTTTATTAGCTTGAAGGGACCATATTTCATTTTTTTATCTCAAATTCCATAATAGTTTTTGATAGTTCTTTGTTCTTTGAATCGTTGATGAACGATGGTATTCTAGAAAGGAGATCGACTTGTGCTTCCAGGTCAATCTCCTCATTGTCTGTATATAACTCTTGAAAATGATTTTAAAGGCATGAACTTTTATTTCCTCCTACCTTGCAATCTTATTCCCATTTTTATCATTCAATTCCTTGATGGCGTTGAAGCTTTGTCGAGCCTTGATTTGCTTATGAAAATACTTTGTGTTGATATCTCCTCCTTTTAGCCATAGATGTCTAGTCTTTATTCTCCATTCATCTTCCTCCTTGCTTGCAGTGTTTAAGATTTTCATATTCAGCTCCTTTTCCTGGCTTAAAAGCGTAGAAGTCACTTCATTAATATCCATATAGGAATAGAGAGCGGCAAGATCTGTTTGAAACTTAATTTTTAGATGACTTGGATTCTTAAAAACAAATTTGACCTAGCTCTTAAGAGCAGAGCGCACAGATCTGAGTTTTGATTCCCAAATATAGTTGGGAAATCTGAGGCATTGAAGATTCCACGCATTTTGAATTAATTAAAAAAAATCTTTTTACAGCTAGATCGGATTGAAGCGAAATGGAATGGCCCCAATATTTGTGGGTGGGGATAAAGTCAAGGCGATATGCTTGTGATCAGAGACTGTTGAAGGGAGAGCAAAAGAGTATGGGAGGATGTATTTTTGAAGAAAGGAAAAGCTTACCAGAAACCTATCCAGTCTTGCCACAATATGACCTATTATAGTTCTTATGTTTCTCCAGGTGTACTTCTCATTCTTTAAAGGAATATCCAACAAGTCTAGATCTCAAAATCAACTCCTCCATCTTCTCACCAAATGGATCCTTGACCTTTGTTCCTCCATGTTTCTGCAGATGCGACTTAGTGGTATTGAAGTCCCCCACAATGATTAGGTTTCTTCCTCACATGTCCTCATTAAGATTAGAAAGATCTTCTTAAAAGGTTACCTTATCTCTATAATGAGTTGGCCCATATAAATTACATATGTATAGCGAATTTGGATCATCCTTATCCTGGATTTCAATCACATTTCAGTAACGATCCAATGACGAATTTCCCTCATTGATTTTATTGAAAATTTGTTTGAATTAAGGTGGATATTCCCCCAAACGCTTCTCTGTAGCTTATGGCTTTATCTTGGCAATTTTTCCAAAAATGTGAGAGTGCCATAGTCTCCATGCCTGATATTTTTGTCTCTTAGATTAACAGTATGTCTAGTGTCTCGAATTTTATTATATCTTTTATTGCTTCTACTTTATTTGAGCTTCCCATCCCCCTCCAGTTCCAAGAGATAACTTTCATCATTTCTTGAGCGATTGAGATCTTGCTAGAGATCTGTCATCCATTTTTGTCCCTCCTAGGTTTTTAGGATATTGTACGAATTTCCTTTCCTTGAGGCTTCACTGTCTTCCTAATTCTATCTCTCTTTATGCTTCTTGTTCTCTATGGCACCTTTGTGATTTTCTTCTCTGGTGATTGGTTGCAGGGCTACATGATGCAGTTCCTGAGAACCTTGTGAACGTGATTGTTCTGAGGAGAAACCCTGTTGTGCGACTTTTTTGTGTTTTTCCATCTCTGCCCAGGAGCCCCTTGGTGTTGTGGACCCCTCAAGTGCTTTTCCAATCCTTTCATTTCTAGGATATGGGGCAAGAATACCGTAGCTATAGGGGTCTCTTATTCTTCTTTTTATGTTGATCTGGTTTTCGAGGATGGGATCTCTCCCTCTTCCATATGCAATGCTTGGAATTGGTTGCTAGTCGAAGCTTCTTTTACTTCTTGGGGCTTTTCCTTGCTTATAGTTAGTTGTCATCCACTTGATAATGGGATTGGTGGAGGAATTTTTCTTCCCCTTTTTACTTGATGCCATCCTTCGTCTTGTTTTTTTCTGGAATTTCTTGAGCTGCTTTTGGGAAATTTTTGAAAAAATGACCATATTCATGGAACTTCTTGCACTTAAAAGGTAGTTGCTCGTAATCTACATTTTGCATGTGCTCCCATCCATCCATGTATAGGTTTACAACTTCTGACATCCCTTTTTTCAGATCTACTTCCATGCAGATCCTTGCATAGCAAAACAAAGGACCCTTTGGTTCCGCTATGTCGATATAATTACTAAGAGAGTTCTCGATTAATTGTAGGGTTTCATCATTTCAACAGTACAAGGGGAGGTGGGGTAGACAAATCCAAACTAGGATCGTTGACGGCGCATCTTTTTCTAGATCAAAAGATAAACTCCAATGATTTAAGTATAAACCACAAGGACCCATGAAGTAGGGTTCACTCCTAAAGATGAGATCTTTATTGTCTTTGTTTTCAAATAAGAAGGTAAAAAATCCCTTTCCAAAGAAACAATGTTACAACCCCCCCGATATCAAGGGCATCCAGTTCTTGTTTATCCATGCGTGCATAGTTTTTGGCGAAGGCCAAATTATAGTGAACTGGCCTATCAGGCCTTTCTCGCTCAATGCAAGGGCTTTCAATCTTGAAGCTACATACATGATCTGGATTCTAGGGGTGGTTGCTCGTTTGAAAAAATTTGCATTGCTGGAATCCGAAGCAGAAGAAGGTGGAGGAGGCGTAGAAGCCACCAAATCTCGAAATGCTTCATCTAAAAGATGTCGACGTTCCTCCAAACTTGGATCCAGAGGAGAATCCATTCGAGAAGCCACCTTCTAGGAGCGATAAGAGCAAATCCTTACTATCAAATGTCATGGTCAATCATAGATCTCTTCTAGTCAAGCTCTTCGTAGAGTTTGTGCTTCTGCAATTTGAGCATTGCAGAGGCATTCCTCTGCAGTGCACCAGCCTTGGTATTCATGTCAATGTTGTGGTTCCTAACTCGCCCAAGGAAAAGTCTAAATTTGGTATTTAAAATTCCATCCTTTTGACATTGATTATTAGTGCCTGGACTAGGCTTTATTAATAATTGGGAAGTAACCTTATTTAAATAACTTTGTTTACCTGAATATTAATGGGTTACACCATGATGTTAAATTATAACTAAAGACGCCATTACATGGATTGTGTTAAATCGTTTTTTGTGTTGCAATGAAATAAGGTGTGGTGTGAAGATTTGGAACCTTACTCATAATATACTTGCACTTATTTGTACCAATGACCTTAGAATAATGGTTATGGCCAAGTACATAATTGTGAATGGCGATGGTTGTAAGGTAAGTAAATGAAGTGAATGTTCTTCATATGGCTATCACTCATAGAACCATTACATGATAAACTATATAAGAAGGTAGTACTTCATCATTTGCTGATAATGTTATATCATCATTAGGACTAATATTTATGGTTGAAGAACGAAGGTAAAAACAAATTTATCGCATATTTCAAAAAGGTAAAGAGGAGTTTGGGTTTGTTACAAATAGACTATGGCTCTTAATTGAGTAATAAAGATCCATAGTCTAGTGGTTACTACAATATATTATGCAAATGAGATCTAAGTACTTTCTTAATGTGACCCAAGATCCATTTTCAATGCAACCCTTTAATGAGGGCTAAAGGGTTGCATTGATCCCAGTGATTCTCTTATTCAATCTAGGTTTTAGTTACAGTGCATATAGCATTTATTGCATTGATTTCCATGTTTCCTTTTTTTATAAAGTGTGTTATAGTATGTTTCATTGTTTTCAATGGCTCCACTCTCTGATATTAAGTTTAAGTTCTAGTGAAATCTATTGTTTGTTGCATTGATATAAGTGATTCTTCTCTTTGAAGCATTGATATTCAATGCAGCAAACATAAAATTATTTGTAGCTTAAATCTAATATTATAGAGGAATAACCGATAATACAAAACAAATTGATTGCACTGACATACCATTATGTAACATGACAATATCAATGAAAATTCAAAGCAATTTGATTCCATTGATTTTAATGACTCCACTCTCTGAAATTAGATTTGAGTTACAATGAATTTTACTCTTTGTTGTATTGATATCTGTGATTCCTCTCTTTGAATCACTAATATCAATGCAGCAAATTGTAAAATTCACTAGAACTTAAACCCAATACTAGAGAGTGGAGTCAAATTGCTTTGATTTTCATGGTACTTGGATTATTTTACTTTTTGTTGCATTGATAATAACGATTTCTTTCTTTGAATCATTGATATTAGTGCAACAAAAATTAAAAATCTAAAAATATCTAAGCTGACATGTATTGAATCACTGATATCAGTGCAACAAAAAGTAAAAAGTAAAAAATATTTAAGCTGACATGTATATAACCATAATAAAAATACAGTATAATATAAATGATTCCTCTTTTTGAATCACTGATATCAGTGCAACAAACAATAAATTCACTATAACTTAAACCAGTCAAATGTGCATTAATATCATTGATTCCTCTCTTTGAATCATTGATATCAATGCACCAATCAAGAAAATTCAATGTAACTTAAACCAGTCCAACATGCATTGATATCGATGATTCATTTATTCGAATCATTGATATCAATGAAACAAACAATAAAATTCATTATAACTTAAACTGGTCTAATGTGCATTGGTATCAGTGATTCCTCTTTTTGGATCACTGATAACATTGTAACAAACAATAAATTTCATTATAACATGGTCCGATGTGCATTGATATTAGTGTTTCCTCTCTTTGAATCACTGATATCAATGCACCAAACAATTAAATTCACTGTAATGTTTCCTCTCTTTGTTTTAAGCTATGGCGAATTTACATACATTATGAAGATTATCTACAAATTTGATGTAACCGCCCCAGACTGTAGCCAACCTAGATCCATCTAAATTCTGAATCTACCATGCATTGAGAGGGATAAAATCCCTCAAGGTGCAAACTATCAAACAAGAGGCACATAATAAAAAAGGTTTGCACCTCTAGGGATTTGATCCCTCGCAGTGCATAGTAGATCCGAAATTTAGATGGATCTAAGATGGTGGGTATAAAGAGGACGTTACAACCATAAAGAGGGGTCTTCACAAGAGCTTCATCATCTTGGTTCAGCATCATCTTGGAGATGGTTTGAAGGTTGTTGTTGCATCATTTCCAGGTTTATTTGTTGAGTACTATTAGTACTTTGTAGCTTCTATAACAACTGATATATTCCATGTTATTGCCATCCATTCCATAATAAAATGCCAGTGTTATCTCTATCATGTTGTGTGTGAATGCAAATATCTTATGAAAGTTATAAATAAATGTACTTTAAAATTTTTGTAAAAATTGCACACCTAACAATCAATGTCAGGTGGGTTAGGGATAACACATTTTATTATAGAGAATATACAAACTCTAGCCTTGTTGTTGTCATTCTGAACAAAGTGAAATAACTTATCAATTATCACAACACATATTTCACAAAAGTCTACATGCATGTCTTGAATGAACTCTCTATAACAATAAACAAGTTCCTATTTATTCAAACATCAACACAACTTTCTTAAGATAAGTTCAACATGCAACTTTTTTTTGCTAACACCTCCATTTTCCCATTTTTACAAGATATCCATGGTCTATTTCCTTTGATATTTCACATTTTAAAACAATAGTTACCTAATATTTTTTACTTATGTATACGAAAGGTATATAGTTTTCATTCTTGCTCATAAGAGCATCATAAGAAAACAATACTATTTTATTTATTTATTATTATAGATAGGTGTAGTTTATTATTATAGATAGGAGTACTACACTAGACAATCAACAAACATTTTCAACTTTGAATTATGTATAACAATAATATTTTATTTATTATGTCCCTGACGGGGGACATTTATAAATAGTTCAACGATATTAGTTTCTCCGTACCGAACGCATTTTATAAAAAAAAAAGGTTTAACTATACAAGAAATTAAAAATAATTAAATTATTTTTAAATTATGAATTTTCTGCCCATTTGATTGGCCAGTCAGTGGATGATGTCCAGGTTGGAAAACGCTCCCCCAAGGTTGGTGGCAGAGGCGAGGTAAACATTTTTAATGAGTTTCTTCTCACTCTACTCCCAAGGTAAATACTGGCTTGGTTTTGAATGACTGAAGGTGCCAGTTCATTAAATGGCTCAGTCCCATCCAAATGGTGGGTGGTGTCAGGGTCCCAAAAATCTCGCAAGAAATCAAGGGTTTTAAAAAGTAAGAAATGATGTTTCATACAAAGCATTAATATTTTCATTTTAGAGTCACGAGCCTTGGTAAATTGTGGGTTTTTTAGTCAAAAATTGTTATTTACCTTTACCAAGCCAACAAAATGCTTCAGATAGGGGGTCACCCTCATAAAAAGGTGACTGTCTCCCAAACATGTTAACAAGAACCTCCAAATAGATGTAAGGCTCTTCCAAATAACAAAGTTCTTTTCATCATGTGCACCCTACCTGAGGTACTCCTACAAGACTGAATGGTGCAAAGTTGTCTATTATTTGGTCTTGTATTATATTATTAACTGTCTATTTTATTTTCCATTTTGCAGGTGGGATTTTGTGGTTGCAGAGAATTGGAAGTAAGAAGTATTTTTCCAGTGAATGTTGCATCTGTGTCTACCTCTACATCTGTGTGGCCTGCAGTATTCTTCCAGTGAACGTTGTTGGCTCTCTTCTCTTTGGGAGTTTCCGTTTGGGTTGTTGCAGTGCGGTTTTCATTATGTTCATATCTGGTGTGTCAGGTTACATTTTCTGCTTTCTCTAGAGTGCATCAACAAAACAAGTGTTGTGTTTAGGTCGGTGTTCTAGTCTATACAGTTTGTGTCGCGACTACTTTCGTTGTTCTTACGTGACCAGGTATGTTAAGATTCAGGTGTTTTAAGATTTCCTTCTCCTCCTATGTTTTGAAATGTGTGCATGGATGAGATTGGGAAAAAATTATAGGAGCAAAGGGAAAAATAGGGAAAAATTATCATACTCTCGTTCTCAGCCTTTTTTATTGACAAATAGATTCCATGGTAATTCAATAAACCCTTGAATTGTTTGCATTCCTTCCAAGTTAAAAATTTAAGGATGGTGCTATGGAAGGGAAAATCTAGGCAGAGCTTGACTATATACGTTAGAGGATAAAGGAGGTAATTATTTTCTTTTAGGTAAAACTATAAGTAAGAAGTAATTATGGCTTAATTTGAAGTTTTTTTTAGTTGCCATACACAGTTTTAAACATTTAGCAAAAGCTCTTAAAATAACTGTAATACGTTATTGTAGAATCATTTAACAAACTGTATGCTTATACTTCGAGTTATCTAACACACACTAGGAACTAAACCCAAATTCAAATAAATGTGAAGCATTAGTTTAACATACAGAATTCTTCAAGTGTTCAGAAATTTATAACCTTTCGACTAACAATCTGTCGAAACCAAAACAATTGATAAACTGTTCAAAAAGGTTCTTAAAACCAAAACCTTGAGTTGGAGTAGTAAAAGGAAATTTTTAATACATAAACATCTTAATCATTTTCAGACCCCCATATCGAGGAAGCAGAAAAAATTGCTACAAGATTCATACCAGTAAAAGGTGGATTGATAGTCCAAAGAAACCTATAAATCTCATCTCAGTGGTGGAATGTTTGAATGGACACCATTCTGAGAGAGAAATTTCCTTGTAATATAGAATCTAGTGAGACATAAGGCTTGTGTTGCAGGACTTCAAACATAAACGACGAAAGCTATTCAGAATTTGAAGTTGTTGTTGGTCCTTGATACAACACTTAAATTGTAACATACCCAAATCTTAAAAATAAATATTTATTATTTATTTCAGTAAAAACATTGTTTTAAATTTTTATTGTAAAGTTTCTGACCAAGTGGGTCAAGGATGACTTTAATTGAAAAATTATTTATTTTAAATAATTAATAAAAGGAGACACCTATCCAGGGGAGACTATTAAATGAGTGTTCATTGACCCACTAGGAGGAAGGAGCATTTGTAGAAGGATGGTTGACAAGTGGCAGCACTAGCATTCACTTTCTAGCTGTTGCAGGAGTATAATCCCTAAAAAAGTGGTCATGTTCCCTGAGAAGGGGAAATGAGCTAATGGCTCATTTAATTCCAAAACTGACCCAAAAACCTAAGCAATCTTATATAAACCATCAAATTGAGCAGGAGGCTCACTACTCATTTTGATTTATGAGAGAATGAACCTTGTGACTACTGCAAACTGAAAAGTCAAGCAAACAAGGAATTTGATGAGGGGATAGCTAAAGTGATTTGATGAGTTAAGTCTGCTAATGAGTGTTTTGTTGCAGAATTCTACTCTGTGGCAGATATCCTCATCCTAGTGGTTCAGTGAACAAGCTCAGGGGTCCTATGCAAGTGATTTGGCTGCTTTAGGAGAAGGTTGGGTGGAATAGTCTGCCTTGGGTATTAGTCCCTTTTCTGCAACACATCCAAGTTCCAACTCTATATCTGTATTATGTTATTTTATTACTTCTATTTAAATAAGTTGTAATTATTTTCAAATGAGGTTATATTTAATGGATATTTATTCAATGATTATTTGATTAAGTATTTGCATAAAAACTGATTGATCGAGAAATGAAGTTAAATTGTCTCCTGTATTTTTCCTCTCACCAAAGTGACGTACTCTAATACAGGAAGATATGAAATTGTGTTTGAATAGTAGTACCATAATGATTGAATCATTGTGTATCTTTGTTATTCCAAAGAATAAAATGACACACACACACACATATATTGTTTACAATCCACTGATAATTAGAAGACCTGGTATTTAGTTAAATATATAGGCTACAACTCTTATTCCAAAAAGATAAAATTATGACAAACAATTACAGTTAATAAAACTGAACCTTCATTACAGAATAAGTATAGGAACAAAAATAGGAATAAGGATGACCTTTCATAAGCAAGTTAGGTAGTAACTAAACAGAGGTTATTCTGAGTACACCGAGGATTTCAACCTATAAATAGGAAAATAAAATAAATACAGAGTCTCTTATTTTATGTACACATTAAGGTATTTACAATTTTCAAATACATAACTTCAAGTTGAATAAAAACACAAATCTACAGATCCAAGTTCCCCCTTAATACTCTGTTTACAATAATATTTCCAGGATAAGTATCTTGTCTCTTAAAAATAAACTCTAGAATTAATCTAGAATATAAATAACTAGGCTAATTCATACAAGGGCATCTTAAGCCCAGTTTTCTTAATTATTAAAATTGTTTACTAACACCAAGTCGATAGTATCGACAAGTCGTAGAACTGGACACAGGCTTCAAGTCGGGCTGGTGTTGTTTCTGCAGTATTTTGTCTTGCTGAAGAAAGTTACAGGCTACCTTACGGCTTATTTCTTTTCAAAACCCTAGGATCTTTTGTATTAACTGAACTCATTTACACAGTCGTATGATTAAATATTGTCCATCATGGCTCCCTTATGTCGTTTATAAACTGGAAGAGCATCAATAGGGGCCTTATAGCTAGATCCTATTCTTTCTTTTTAAGTGTTTATAAATCCCTCTAACTGTCAATAGAAGGATAACAATGGAGCAACCATTCTTTTAATTAATAAAATCTTATTTATAACTTGAAACAGTAAAATAACCAGAGATGCTTTTAAACTAAAGCTCTTATGTTACTACATTACGGTTTCACCGTGAGTTGTTGCAATAAGATCGGTAATGAATTGAAGGACTCAATAAATGAAATGTAAGCAGCATACATTATATTAAATAAATCAAGGAGTGCACAGAGAAACCTTCACGGGCTTTATCCCATAAACTATCCATTATTGTAAAACAGTAAGGAAATGCAACAATGGCTTATAGCCCAAAACATTATGCCAAGTAAAGATGTTACGATCTTAACTCAATATTACAGTTTGAGTATTGAAACAAAATCTAAGAAAGATGTAAATCCCTCATGGGTTCATACATTACTAACCGCTTTTACAAGATTTTCTTAATAGCAGAGATCGAAACCAAGTTCTATTTTATACCAAAGCAAAGTTTTTACTATCACACGACGAGGAGTATGGGGAACGAACCCCAATGCTGCCAATTTGATTACCCATTAAAATAACAAAATTGTGTTTAGAGTGGCTTTCTATGCCCAAAAATAAAATAGATAGAATAAAGGCTCATGGCCATGTTTTCTTTTAAGCATTGTAATTAATTTAAAACTCAAATCCCATCACAGGGTCAGACTAGTTGGAAGTATGTATTATATAAATAAATTTCCAGAATCGAAATGGAAGAACATTAAACCCCACATCTTCCAAACGAGTGTGGCATAGTCACAAGACTCCACAGATAACAAATTATTTACATTTTGAATTTACAGAGTTGCTTAAATAGTAAAATGAACAAAGATACAGTTTTGAAACCCTTACGGTTCTTACAACAGCAAACAAGTTTAAAACTATAAGGAAAAGATATTACAGAGTGCCATAGTCGTTAAAAGACTCCATGGATATTACAAATACCATTACAGTAAATATACATTTATACCAAAGCAACTATATCACTTTCACAACAACGGGCTGTACAAATATGAAAACCAAATCTTTACATACTATGAGACCAAGTTTGAATACTCAGAGCCACGCAGGGTTGAGCCACGACTCTTACCGGCTGGAAGAATCTCTTAACTAGTTTCCAAACCAATACCTTCATTGCAAAGGAACCGACCTATAAATCACCTGCAATTTTGTTTTCAGTCCAAGAGTTAGCAAATTTTATTGATAATGGTGGAAACGTTAAGTAAGAAGAAAAAGAAAAAATGGTTTTAGAAGCACATAGAAGCTTACTCTTTTTAGCATTGGCAGCTTAGCAAACTGAAAGAACTCCATTAATAGTCAAAGCCTTCTAGAACGAAGGTTAAGGTGTCGAGGGCTAAGGATGATGGCTCCATCATCGCTATTCACAGTGAAAGTAGTATAGAGTAGAGCACTTAGGAGCCGAAGAACAGAATGGAAAGAACAACAAATACCATACCAAAACCCCATCGAAGTGATTGGCTTGTTCTTCAAGGCGCATTGAAAACCCCTAGGTTTCACATCACTCTTTTTGCTGACAGCTGGAGGACGTATCAACAACACATGGTCTACCTTAAAACCAAATCTTCATCCAATCCTTACTTAGTATAAAGTCAATATCGAAGTTAAGACTGACTAACAATCCATCGCATCAAATTCAAGCCCAATTTCTTTGGCATAACCTACCACGGTGGGGAATAGTGGAAGATCATAGTTTATGTTACAATGTATTGCTTGTACTGTGTTTCAACCTCCAATAATAAAGTTCAGCTATTAGTATACTTAGGATTAAATTTTATACTGATAAAAATAGTTACTATGTATTATGTCTTTTGAACATTGAAAAATGGTTTAGGAATAGATCCTTGTCCAAACCTTAGTTTTGCTTGTCGTTGCTTTGTATGGAATCTTAGCATAGAGTTTGTCCTTCAATTATAATGATGGGTAGCTCACTGCCTACACATAGTAAAATAGAGGTTCATGCTTTAGTCATGACGACTAAGTAAGACCATGACCCATCCCTTGTGCAACTCAAGAACATAATCAAACAAACGACAACGACAAACTATCAAGTTCAACCTTTGTCCCTTAAGTCAGTTTGGTTATGTCACAAAGTAAAGAGAGCTGATAAGATCTTAAGTATATGAATCTTACAACTAATTCAAGGGAATATAAATTATAAAATTTAGATTAATTGCAGTAAATAAAAATATTTTATTTAATGAAATTTGAGGGATGTTACATGTGGTATTAGAGCGAGTTTCCAACACTAGGCCTAATTGGATCACTCGCTTATGAGTAAGAAAACCAATATACTAATTTTATTTGCATTTATTTATGTCCAGAAATATAAAATCTGTTTTGCAGGAAAATGGAAGGTGTTGAAGCATCTGCTGAGAATGGTTCTCAACACAATAATCCTAACAACTTCTATGTAGATTTGAACAATCCAAAATTACTACAGATAGTTAAGGAGTTAAAAGAAGGACTTCAAACTGTAAAAATAAACAATGAAAGAATTCTGGAAATGAATCAAATGCTACTAGACAATATGCATAAGAGAGGAATAGATAAGCGAAATGTTTATGAAACTGATTCAGAAACGTCATACAAACATAAAGGAAAGAAAGAAAAATATTCTGATAGTGAATCTTCTTTAGAGGTTAATACAAGGTCACACAAGGGAAGGTATAAATACATAAGTGATAGTAGTGAAAGTGACCATCAACCTAGGAGAAGGAAGTATAAACCCTACGAAGAAATTTCTTGGGAATTCAAAAAAATAAATCCTCCCATGTTTAATGGGGAAGTAGAGAAATGTGAAGAAGTAGAAGCTTGGCTGTCATGAATGAATAAATATTTTCAGATTTACAACTATTCTTATGGACTAAAGGAGAGGATGGCTATTTACAATTTGACTGAAAAAGCTGATATCTGGTGGCAAGATATAAAAAGGGTCAAAAATCTGAAAGAGAAGTACTTAACCTGGAGAGTTTTGAAGAAGTATTTTAAAAGAAAGTTTCTTTCTGAACAATACTACGAGGAAAGAGCCAAGGAGTTGTATGAATTAAAACTGATTTTCGTGTCCATGAAAGAGTTGAGCAACAAGTTTCTAAGTTTGTTAAGATATGTACCTTACATAATAGATGAAAAGCCTAAAATCCAACAATTTTCAAGTTGTCTACCTACTAGCTTCAAATATAGGATTGAGTTTGATAATCTGAAAACTTTGGAGGAAGCTATGAGAAAGGTTGACTTTTGTTATGAACAAAGTAAGAAAATGGAAAGTTTACCTAACTGGAAGACTAAAAATAACAAGTCATTTTGACCATAGAAGAAGAGGATTTAAGTCAAATCAGAGTTTTGGGATTAAATCTTAGAACTTCTCCAAGAATAACTATCAGAAAACTGTTTTTAAGAATAAAGTACCCCAGAATACTGTAGCACCAAAAGGCAGGGATATGTCTAACAATTTTGTTAAAAACACTAAACAAAGGGAACCTGCCAAATGCTGGGAATGTCAAGGACCGCATTATGCCAAGTACTATCTGAACTGGAAGGGGAACATAAACAACATACACACTATCCAGGAAGAGGAAACAATTGGAGATGTAGCAAACGAGATGAACAGGATAAATGCAGCACTGGAGAACTGACATGCGGATCATCAGACTTCCATGGTGGAAGTGCAAGGTATGATACAATTTTTTTTTGTTTCCTTCTTGATTGATCCAGGTGCTAGTTTTAGTTATATATCTCCTAGCATAGTGGAAAAGTGTAGCTTACCCTTAAAAAAGTTTGAAAAATCTTGGCTAGTCCAGTTAGCCACATGAACTAAAAGAAAGGTGGTAAATTATGTTGAAAGTTGTAATTTGCTTATGAGTCAGTTTGAAACTCGGGTCAAGTTGAATGTGTTACCTTTAGGATCTTATGATGTCCTAATAGGAATGGATTGGCTTGAAAAACACCAAGTGATTTTAAATTGTTTTCACGAAACTTTTACTTGTTTGAATAATGAAGGAGAAAGAATTACTGTCATAGGAATACCAAGGAAGATATCTGTTAGACAAATTTCAGCCTAACAGATGAAAACGACTTTAAGAAAAGGCTGTAAAGTCTTTGTAGTACACATAATAAATAATGAACAAATTAGTAAAGAAGATAAACCAGGATTTGAGAATATTCCAATCCTGCAAGATTTTGCGGATGTATTTTCAGAAGAAATTCCAGGATTACCTCCTAAACGAGATCTGGATTTTACAACCAAATTAGTACGAGGAGTGGTACCTAACTCGAAGGCTCCCTATCGAATGAATATCTTGGAGTTGAACGAATTAAAATTACAATTACAAGAGTTAATAGATAAACATTATGTAAGACCAAGTGTGTCTCCTTGGGGAGCATCGGTCCTTTTTTGTTAAAAAGAAGGACGGTACTTTACGTCTATGTATAGACTACCATCAACTTAATAAAATGATGATTAAGAATAGGTATCCTCTACCCCGCATTGATGATCTGTTTGATCAAATACGCTGAAGCAAATATTTATTCACTTCACACAAACAATATTACCAGAACACCTGGAATATTCGATAAGCCATTAATAGGACAAATATATAATGATAATTGGATAGATAAAAAGATGATAGGATATTACGACATAGCTCACCTTTAATATGGCTTGAGCGTTTCATAATGAAGAGTTATGTCCCTTCACATTAATAGCTACTACTATAATAATTAACAATTATTATTTTATTTAATTATTAACCTTATTTAATTATTATCCTATTTATGTTCGTTACATACGTGGAATGACGACATTCTCAAAGATCGACTTAAGATCTAGGTATCACCAAGTCAGAATTAAAGATGAAGACATCTTTAAAACTGCTTTCAGGACAAGATACGGGCACTATGAGTTCGTGGTTATGCATTTCGGGCTAACTAACGCTCCAGCAACCTTTATGTGCTTAATGAATAGTGTCCTAAGTAAATACTTAGACAAATTCATAGTCGTCTTTATAGACGACATATTAATTTATTCTAAGACAAAAGAAGAACATGATGACCTAAAGATAATATTACAAGTGTTAAGAGAACATCAGTTATATGCTAAGTTCAGCAAATGTGATTTTTATAAAGATAAAATACAATATCTAGGGCACGTAATATCCGAGGAAGGGATATCGATGGACCCAGATAAAATGAAAGCTAAAATTGATTGGAATGATCCTAAGTATGTAACTGAGGTACGATCCTTTAAGTGGCTAAAAAGTTATTATAAAAATTTTATTGAAGGATTTTCAAAAATTGCAAATCTTATAACCTCATTATAGAAAAAAGGTAATAAATTTGTTTGGGATCAGAAATGCAAAGACAATTTTAATAAACTAAAAGAATTATTAACTATTGCACCCATTCTAAAAATAGCATATCCAGACAAAGACTTCGTCGTATGCACTGATGCATGCAACGAAGGCTTGGGAGAGGTACTGACACAAGAAGGTCATGCAATTGCGCATGAATCAAGGAAGTTGTAAACTCATGAAAAGAATTACGCAACTTATGACTTAGAGTTAGCTGCCATAAACCATGCTTTAAAAATATGGTGCCATCACTTAATAGGTAAAATATTTCTAATAATGTCCGATAATATAAGCCTAAAATATTTGTTTGATCAACAAAATCTAAACACAAGGCACGCTAGATGGCTAGCTTTCCTTAGCGAGTATGATTTTGAAATTAAACACATTAAAGGGAAAGAAAATAAAGTGGTTGATGCCTTTAGAAGAAACGCAATAACAAGTTTTGTAGCTGTCATTAGCAGTTATAAAACTGATTTAGAAGATAAATTGGAAGAAGGAATAAAGCGGGACCCAGAATACCAGAATTTAAAAGAAAAAGTAACTCAGTATATATCTGAAAATATAATTACAGACTACAGTTTTAATGAAAAAAGGCCTAATATTGTTTAAAAACAGACTTTACGTACCAAATATACCGGAAGTTAAACTGTCGATTTTGAATGAAATACACAAAAGTCATTATTCTAGACATCCGAGGTATCAAAAGATGATAACCATGTTAAGAAAAAAATACTTTTGGCCTAATATGAAATATGAAGTTGCTGAATGTTTAGCTAGGTGTATCGAATGTCAGCAAGTTAAAGTTGAACATCAACACCCAACAGACCTTTTATAGCCATTACCAATTCCAAATTGGAAATGGGAAGTCATCAGTCTTGACTTGTAACTGGTTTACCTAAGAACCAGAAACAAAATGATTCAATAATGGTACTTGTCGATAAATTAAGTAAAGCAGCACACTTTATCCCTGTTAAAACAACTTATAAAGTTGCTAACATTGCAGACATCTTCATGAAAGAAATATCCCGCTTACATGGAATTCCAAAGGTAATAATTTCTGACCAAAATCCTAATTTTACTGACAATTTTTTGGAAATCTTTATTGTAACATCCCCAGCATAAACAATACATTAGGAAAGATTCTAATTAATCAAAAGAAACACAAACAAACGGTTTGTTTTGACTGTCAATATATTTTATTGATCATGCAAATAACCATAAGTCAAGCTGGAATATATGAGAAACTAAATCAGATCTACTTACTTGAATCTAGGGGAAACACACTTGGAGAATCAACTCCTCCCAACCATCGGAGGCATCAACTCAACGGTTTTCTCCGCTCCACCCCCGAGCTGGATCACAAACCATGCACCAGAACAACAAGTAACTTCCTCCCGACACTCAATCCTCGAGTCCGTAACAAGCTACAACAAGAAAACTTCCACGCGACACTCTCTCCCAGAGTCCGTAACAAGATACAACAAGAAAGCTTCCACGCGGCACTCTCTCCCAGAGTTCGTAACAAGCTAAGCGATGGACTTATGAAATGGGAGAAACACTCAATACATGCATTCATAGCAAAGTTTCTCCATGCACAACACGGCGTCCCGTGCTATTCCAGTGCACTCATATAAATAGCTTTGCCCAGGTCTTATGCCATCCCAATCAAATCTCCAATCAGATCTCTAAATCCCTATGATTTAGGATCTTGTCTGGTTGTTGAGTTTTGGATTGGATTTGATTGGTATCAATCAGTCTAGCTTGCTTACACATGTTCTTTGGTGCCATGGTTGGTGTCCCCTCATGTAGTTGAGTTCTCTAAGTGTTATGTTCTTTATTAATAAATAAATAAAAATGTTTGTTTGTGCAAATGTCATTTCAGTCTTTGAGTTTTATAACTCATTACAATAAAAATAATAATTTTCAAAACATGAAAAATAAAAGTAATGTCATGGGGGTATTACATTTCTCCCCCCCTTATTTTTAACACCGTCCTCAGTGTTTTTTTATTCTAAGCTCCCTTGCTCATTCTGGAACATGGAGGGATATGCTTCCCACATTTTATCCTCCATTTCCCAAGTTGGCTCTTCAGGGCTGAAGTGCTTCCATTGCACTTTTATTTAACGATGGCTCGATTCCGGAGCATACGTTCCCTCCTGTCTAGAATGCAGAAAGGTTCGGTCTAGAACTCACCCTTAGGCTCTAGCTGAATCACATCCCAGTCAATTTTATGAGTAGTATCATGTATATATTTAACAATAAAACATGAAATACATCATGTACTTTTATATTAGGTGGAAGTGCACGTTGATAGGCTACCGGCCCTATCTTAGCTAACGCTTCAAACGATCCACAATACCTTGTCGTCAGTTTGGAACACCTTCCCAAACTCAAGGAACTCTTCTTCAACTTTACCTTTAGATATACGTGATCATCAAACGTTGAACTCTTTTGGAGTTCGTTTTAAATCTGTGTAATGTTTTTGCCAATCCTGGGCAACTTTTAAATTTGGTTGCACTTCCTTGACAATCTTTTTGGGTAGTGCAATCAAGCTCTTCCACATACAAGAAGATAAACATGTTAATCATTATCTGAAGATTCTAAACATTTTACATATCACCCCAAGTAGATATCGACATCTTACCAATATCAGGAACATGCTTATTATGTCTTCTTCATATCATTATAGGTTCCAACTACAACTCAGTTAAGTATTATTACAATGTTCATTCCAATTACAGGTTATAAAACTTCACTAGTTATTACCACATTTAACCCTTATATATTGGGAGGTAAAAAGGAAATATATCATATTGTCTATCTTCAAGCACAACTCCACTCTTAATGCATTTATTTAAGCATTTATATTTATGTACACACAAAATTTTGCATTCAAAAAGTCAATGCTTCACATAGTATAGAACATACCTGTGTGTATGCGAGTTCATTAGGTCGAACTGTTATTAACCTCATACCTAGTTGGGGGAATGTTGCAGCGACATAGCTAGTTGTGGGTATTTTTATTAATTGCATATTTACATGATGTCTCAATTTTTACTATGCCTGGCTAGCACAATAACCATTGGCATCGATTTTAATTTTCGATACATAAAACGTTGAATCCATGGTGGGGCCTCGGCCTTGAGCTCCTCACCATGATTAACTAATGATATTTACATCATGTACAATTTTAATGCAATAGGGGTCAAAATCGGGATATTACATTCCAAATCTGAAGTCTTTAATAAATACTTGTAAGTTAAATCATTTTACACATACAAACATGAGTCTCTATGTGTTAAATCCAATAAAATTTGAAATTATATTATTTTGTATTAGCACATACATAATAAACTCTGAGTTTCTTTCTATTGGATTAGGGCTGATGTTCTTCACACTTGCAAAATTCATGCCTAGTGCAAGGGTCAATGATTTGTAGAGTCTTTAAATGTTTTGCAGAGTATGTAGTGCGAATGCATTTACATAGTAAATGAACTGAAGTCAACAACACATGTTAAATTTCCATAAGTTTTCTAGTATTGAAAAATCATTTTATGAAGAAGAGTAGGATCGATTGTGAAAATAAAACACATTTACATAGTAAATGAACTGAAGTCAACAACACATGTTAAATTTCCATAAGTTTTCTAGTACTGAAAAATCATTTTATGAAGAAGAGTAGGATCGATTGTGAAAGTAAACTTTGGTACCTGCCAAAGGCATTTGGCATTTCTAATTCTAACAATCTAGATTCCAAATGGTCTTCATGATACAACTAAAAGACATTTTTCGAAAACCTCACAAGCATCATAAAAATTATCTTTAATAATCTTCAAAATACAATTAAAGGCATTTTTTAAAACCTTTTCAAAAACTTCACAAGCATCATAAAAGTTGTCTAAAATATTAAAAGTTTTCAAAGTACAACTAAAGGCATTTTTTTAAAACATCACAAGCACCATAAAAGTTGTCCAAAAATAAAAGAGCCCAAAAAATAAAAGCATCTACAAGGTTGTACACTCATCTACAAACTTGTTCAAGCAGCACCATAACCTATCCAACAAAAAATATACATAGGTCTAAACTTACATCATGGAAATAAATCATATTTTAAGGTAACCAAATAACCCATCCCCAAAATCAACTGAAAGACTTGACATATTATGAGATTGGGCATACTTTGATTCCAGTAGTGACCAAACTGTTTATTTGCTATTTTCTCTGTACATATGAGGGAAATAAATGGAATGAGTTGTTTTTGGAGATAACATGAGTTCTACGGAGAATTATGCGTTCCAGTTGCTCTAGTGTGCACCTCTTTAAACTTTTACATACATAATTTTGAAAGTTTTATAAAATATATTTTAGTCAGTTTTAACATGCTTAGTCCACACTGATCCTATGATATCAGGAATGAAATTTTGATCAAGAGAAAAACATTTGCACATCAAATTTAAAACTATACCACAATGTAACAACCCCAAATTATACTCACAAATTAATTAATCTAATCTACAACAACCATACAATCCACCATCATATTTCATAACAGTTAAAAAAAAAATTCTTAACAACCATATTTTTATTGATATTAGCATTTCTATTATGAAACTTCCCTCATTATTTGTAAGTTTCTATACATAAATAAAAATTTGAGAATACTAAACAACCTAATCTCTTATTATGGTAAAAGATACAATAGCAAAGAATGTTTAAACATATACAATGAGCTACTTTTAGTCAAAATATTTTTCTTGGGCATATAGCTACTCTTAATAATTCTATCATTTTTAACCCAATTTAAACTTATTTCATTAATCGTAACAATAAAACTAAGCTTTTAAATACTTTACTAATATGCATAAAACGTAACCTACCTACTAAATAAGCCATAAAAATCCATTGTAACCAAGCCCAAACATATTTTATTTATAATTTCCCACTGTTATAATCATTTGTTTTATATAACATTCTATCCCATAATATAAACTTTATGACATGCATAAACCAAACTCATAAACGAAATTGAGTATAATAAAACTGTTTAAACCTAGTAAATCATACATATTCCAACACCTTTGACTTTTCATTAATGAAGTGAGAACGCTGAATACTTGTAAAACAAAAATAATAATAACCTCCACATTATTATACCTGCCTCAGCAGGTATATTGTAATCGTTTGAATTCAAACCCCTTTGACTTTTGGTATTACTTGGTGCATATTGGTGCATATTTAAAAGATTAAAATCTCTAATCAAAGTTTAACTTTGTAATATGAAAAATAGCAATTTTTAAATATTTTAAATTTTAATAAAAATATTTGTATTTGCTATTTTGTCAACTTCTAATTGGCCAATAAAGAATGATGTCAGCCTTGGAGTTTGGTATCTGGTTTTCACTTGACACATGGCTATTATGACATCAGCATTTATTATATTTTATTATTATGTTATTTATAATTAAAACAGTCAGCAGATCCATGACTTCTGAGGACTGGTGGATTTGGCGTTTGCAGGTGTGTGGGTAAATTCACGGAAATTATTGAACGATCTGACTGTGCTTTCCTACGAAGTCCTCCATGAAAACTAAAACCCAGCCACTGCAAAACGCATGAAAGAACCCTATTTCTTCAAGCAGAGGCGACAGTTACTCTTGAAGGCCGAGCATTTTCTTCTGTCCGCACTCAACTTCGATCTGGTTATCCAAACCGCATATAAACCCCTCGCTTGCGCCCTCAAAGAGTTCAATGTATTCCAATGGCATTCGAAGTTTGCACAGGTTTCTTGGAATTTTGTAAATGATGGATTAATGACCACGGTATGTCTCCAGTTCAAACCCCTGCAAGTTGCTGGTGCGGCTTTCTATCTTTCACTTCAGCAATTCGTCTTGGAGTTGACTTTGCAGAAATCTAGAGAAATTCATCCCTCTACCAGTAAGTCACTATTTATACAGCGGAAAGATAATCTTTTTATTTGACTTTTAATACAGCGGAATGGTAATCCATTTTAGTTTCTGCGCAGACGTAATGAAGCTCTAATTCAGTAAATTAGTAAAGCTGTCCCTGGCTCAAATGATTTGAGCTTCAAAAGCCAACAGTTCAAACCATGGCTTGTCTGTGGAAGCAGCATTGGTCTTACTGGCGAAATCCTCAATACAACAACGTTCGATGCTTGTTCACACTTGCATGTGGTTTGCTTTTTGGCACCACATTCTAGAGAATGGGCCGGAAAACGTAAGCATTCGTTTCAGCTACCAAGAGTATAACACTTCAAATTAAAACTCTTGTTAACCGAACTTAACTTCGGTTCTTATTTATTATTTATGGATGGTTATAATATTTTCCAGGCACACGCAGCAAGATATATTGAATGCAATGGGATCCATGTTCGCCGCAATTCTGTTCATAGGTTTCAGTAATGTTGTCTCTGTGCTACCGGTAGTCGATGTTGAAAGAACAGTATTCTACAAGGAGAAAGCTGCAGGAATGTACTCTGCTCTGCCCTATGCCCTTGCTCAGGTAAACACTCTAATTAAGCACTCTTTCATTGTCTCTGTAAAGTGCATCACCTTGC
>LPNX010012195.1:85065-236805 GCA_001517045.1 Pseudotsuga menziesii
CAAAGGTTATTTCGTCTACATGAGAGGTGACTTTTTACTTTGTTAGGACCAGTAAAAAAAATTACTACCTCTTAAGCTATTCACGCTGTTCCAACTTTTCTTTTTCCATTATATGATTTTATATATATAATCAAATAAATCCTTTGGAATCTACAAAAGTGCAAAGGAATCATGTGCTCAAATATAAAACGAAAAATGGGAAATCAAACGCGGATTGTAAGCAGAGTAAAGTTCAGAACAAAATAAAATAAAAAAATACGAGTCAATCGTAGGTTCAAATTATTGTCGATCTGTATTGTTCTAAGAAGAAAACAAAACCAACAGCGCATGCTTGGCTTAGTAGATCTGAGTTTAAAGTTTTGGTAACCACACAGTCTGGGATTAGCGTTAAACTTTTTTTTAGAGTGTGGTAAGTTGGTAACTATCAGTCAAACTCCACGATCCTATCTTGTTTCTGGCCTTAAAACCTCAAGCAAGAAAATCCCATACGTTTTGGTTCAGTAGCCAGTGATTGATGACCATGGAGAAAGCAACCTAGCTTTATGATTGCATGGGTATTGGCAGTTTGGCTAACCGACTTCCTCGTCCCTCTACTACAGCTTCCAAAGCAGTTGATGACCTCTGCTATCTGCGATTTCTTGGAAAAGGATGGTGAAGAGGCTTCATAGGAAACGACAATGTGGAAAAAAAATAACAGAGGGCCTCTCATCCCGAACATCCACAGGGATCTCCACAAAGTGAGAGAAACAAGACAGTCAAGTCAAACCAGAAGAAAAAATAAATAAATACTACCACCGTGCATTTCATAAACCAAACATATTTCATCCTTTTCAAAAACCAAATATGTCTACTTTATAATCTATCTAGTTTATAAAACAAAAACAAAACAAAAAAAATCTAACTCCCAAAAGGAGTATGATCGTCGGTCTCTAAAATGAACTCGATATATATATATATATATACAACCATACACAAAATCAAAGAGCATATCGCATCATCAATTACAGAGCATGACCCGCTCGCCCCCACAATGAGTTTTAGAAAGAATCAATACACAGTATACAAAAGGCTCAAATATAATCCCAAATGTAAACAAAAATCACAGACGACACGATGAAGCCGGCTGAATTAAGCATAAGGATTGCTCGCAAGACACGTACAAAAACACATGCGCCATAACATCTTTCATTATGAAAGAGAACCTCAAAATTGTCCATAAATAGGAGCGGAAAGAACGTGCAATCTCAAATATCAAGTCAAATCACTAGCACGAAAGTGAAGATCCAATCCCCATAGCAAGAACCAAATGTTTAAAGCACGGGCATCACCGACAACAAAAGTTACGCATAATCCACAAACAAATGCCCGATAAAAGGAATTTAAACGCCTCTTATTAATGCCATTTACATCATTTATTTTTTCTTCAAAAGCAGACCCAGGATGGAAATCGAAATAGCATAAAGCTTCTTCTAAATAAATCAAAATAGAACCGAAATAGCAGAAAGCACATGAGAACTCAATTATCAAATCAAATTTACTGGCACGGCCATTAAGATCAAATCTTTAAGAACACGAACTAAACTTTAAATGTGCGCACGTCACTTGTGACGAAACTTTACGCATAAACCACAAAGAAATGACCGATAAAACCATGAAATCACAAACATGACACTAGTCGCTATCTCAACCCTGGAAATTAAACTCCTCTTAAAAAGAAACCAAAAATCTAAAGCCATTTTTACATCGAAACAACGATTTCTAAAATAACCAAAAGATAGCATCAGATTTCCTTCAAAGAAATTGAAGATCACAGAAAAGAGCGGCAGCCATGGCCACCAGGACGTTAAACAAAGAAGGAAGCTCGATGCCATTTCCGCTCCCTATTTTCAGCACTGCTTCCGCTTGTTATCTTGTAGCATACCAATCCATTCCATGGTTAAAAAACGCAGAATTGATCATAGATGAGAATGCAACCGATCTTAGAAGCTCATACCAGGAATGTACGGGTGGAAAATAAATAATAAATAATAATGTAGATTGGATTACCGAGATTGAAATCGGAGTTTCCTAGGATTCTATTCAGCATATTTAAGAGATGCGCTTAAAAATAGGAAAAATGATCGGCTGTCAATAGTTAGTTTAGAGATTTAAGCATATCTTTATTAACCAGCCAGGTGGAGGAAGACGGAGTCCCAAAGATGGCAGGAAATCTAGAAAACATCAGAGGTTAAAAAAAAATCAATAACCAGTCAGAATATTGCTAGTAAAAATTGCCATGTTGGGAAATAGAACTATGCGTACTTTCCATACATCAAACAGTAACAAAAAAAACAAAAAACAAAATCGATGCCGAGGTAAGGAAATTGTAAGCAGGGGGTAGGTAAGTTGAGTCTACTCAATCAAAGAGAACAAACTCAATTTGTAAAATTACATCACAGGAGAGTATCGAATCCACATCTTATTATCTTTTCCCAACCGATTTGTTCCTTCATTTCCTTGATTCATATGTATTATGATTCAACACTCCCTTAGATTTCATTATCATAATCTGAATTTTCCAAGGCATTGCCTCCTTATTTACCCTCGCAGATATACTTCCGGATGTAAATCGTACTCAAACTAGTAAAACGTTTAAACTCGTATGCAGAGATACATTTGTGAATCGTAGTAAAACACAGTCAAACCAGTGTAAATCACACATAAGGAATTATATGCAAAGTTTGGAATATTTTTTTTAATAATTTAGCTCAGTAATTCTTTGTCATGATATACAACAGACTCATAAACAAATTTCATAGATTCGGAACATAGATTGGGAACACATGTGAAGAGCCTTTAAGGTCCAATGTTCGAACCTGGGCTCTGATACCATATGTAACATCCCCAGCATAAACAATACATCAGGAAAGATTCTAATTAATCAAAAGAAACTCAAACAAAGGGTTTGTTTTGACTGTCAAGATATTTTATTGATCATGCAAATAACCACAAGTCAAGTCGAAATATATGAGAAACTAAATCAGATCTACTTACTTGAATCCAAAGGAAACACACTTGGAGAATCAACTCCTCCCAACCATAGGAGGCAGCAACTCAATGGTTTGCTCTGCTCCACCCCTGAGCTAGATCACCAACCATGCACCAGAACAGTAAGTAACTTCCTCTTGGCACTCAATCCTCGAGTTCGTAACAAGCTACAACAAGAAAACTTCCACGCGGCACTCTCTCTTAGAGTCCGTAACAAGCTACAACAAGAAAGCTTCCACACGGCACTCTCTCCCAGAGTCTGTAACAAGCTAAGCGATGGACTTATGAAACGGGAGAAACACTCAACACATGCATTCATAGCAAAGTTTCTCCATGCAAAACACGGTATCCCATGCTATTCCAGTGCACTCATATAAATAGCTTTGTCCAGGTCTTATGCCATCCCAATCAAATCTCCAATCAGATCTCTAAATCCCTATGATTTAGGATCTTGTCTAGTTGTTGAGTTTTGGATTGGATTTGATTGGTATCAATCAGTCTAGCTTGCTTACACATGTTCTTTGGTGCCATGGTTGGTGTCCCCTCATGTAGTTGAGTTCTCCAAGTGTTATTTTCTTTATTAATAAATAAATAAAAATGTTTGTTTGTGCAAATGTCATTTTAGCCTTTGAGTTTCATAACTCATTACATAATAAAAATAATAATTTTCAAAACATGAAAAATAAAAGTAATGTCATGGGGGTATTACATTTATTCAAAGAGCTAGACACTAAATTGAATTTCAGTACTGCTTATCATCTGCAAATGGATGGACAAATAGAAAGAGTTAATTAGATACTAGAAGATATGTTACGAATGTATGTTAGAGACTATCCCAAGAAGTGGGAAGACTATTTGCACTCAGTTGAATTTGCTTATAATAACCATTATCAAGCTTCAGCAAAGCTTATCCCTTTTGAAATATTATATGGTAGAAAGTGTAACACTCATATTACATGGAGTAATCCAGTAGACAAATTGATGTTAAGACTTGACATGTTAAAAGGATTGAAACTAACAGTGAAACATGTACAAGGCAACTTGAAAATTGCTCAAGACAGGAAAAAGAGTCATGCCGACCTAAAAAGAACTCCAAAGGAATTCCAAGTAGGTGAGCATATGTTTGTTAAGGTGAAACCCATAAAGAGCTCATTTAAGCTAGGGAGTTGTGCTAAATTAACACCCAGGTATTGTGGACCGTTTGAAATACTGGAAAAAGTGGGGCCAATGGCATATTAGTTAGCCCTGCCACCTAATCTTAAAATACATAATGTCTTTCATGTTTCTATTTTGAAAAAGTATATACATAATGCTACTCATGTGATTGACTGGAATGTGATTTAGATAGAACCAGAAGGAGATTTTTCAGTGGAATCGAATTGTATTCTTGACAAGAGAGAAATTTTTCTTCGGAATCGCACCATTGGATAGGTAAAGGTGCAGTGGAAACACCTTAGTCAAGATGAAGCAACCTGGGAATTAGAGAGTGATATGTGGGTGGCATATCCACCTTTTTTCCAAGAAGACTCAAAATAACATAAGCAACATCGAGGACGATGTTGAGTTTAGGGGGGGTGTTTGTAACATACCTAGAACTGAAAAATAAATATTTATTATTTATTTCATTAAAAACATTACGTTAAATTTTTAATTAAAGTTTTTGACCAAGTGGATCAAGGATGACTGTAATTGAAAAATTATTTATTTTAAATAATTAATAAAATGAGACACCTATCTAGGGGAGATTGTTAAATGAGTGTTCAATGATCCACTAGGAGGAAGGAGCAGCTGTAGAAGGCTGGTTGACAAGTGGCAGCACTAGCATTCAGTTTCTAGTTATTGCAGGAGCATAATCCCTAAAAATGTGGTCATGTTCCTTGAGAGGCGAAACTGAGCTGGTGGCTCATTTAATTCCAAAACTGACCTAAAGACCCAGACAATCTTATATAAACCATCAAATTGAACAGGATGCTCATTACTCATTTTGATTTATGAGAGAATGAACCTTGTGACTACTACAAACTAAAAATTCAGGCACACAAGGAATTTGATGAGGGGATAACTAAAGTGATTTGTTGAGTTAAGTCTGCTACTGAGTGTTTTGTTGTAGAAGTATGCTATGTGGAAGAGATGTTCGTCCTAGTGGTTCAACGAACAAGCTTGGGGGTCCTAAGAAAGTGATTTGGCTACTTCAGGGGAAGGTTGGCTGGAACAATCTCCCTTGGGTGTTAGTCTCTTTTTTGCAACACATCCAAGTTCCAACTCTATATATGTATTATGTTATTGTATTACTTCTATTTAAGTAAGTTGTAATTATTTTCAAATGAGGTTATAGTTAATGGATATTTATTCAATGATTATTTGATTAAGTATTTGCATACAAACTGCTTGATATAGAATGAAGTTAAATTATCTCTTGTATTTTTCCTCTCATCGAAGTGATGTACTCTAGTACATGAAGATATGAAATTATGTTTGAATAGTAGTACTAGAATGATTGAATCATTGTGTACTCTAATGGGCTATTATATATATATATATATATATATATATATATATATATTGTTTACAATCCACTGATAATTAGAAGACTTGTTATTTAGTTAAATATATAGGCTACAACTCTTAATCCAAAAAGATAAAATTATGACAAACAACTACAGTTAGTAAAAATGAACCTTCAATTACAGAATAAGTATAGGAACATAAATAGGAATAAGGATGATATTTCATAAGCAAGTTAGGTAGTAACTACACAGAGGTTATTTTGAATACACCAAGGATTTAAACCTGTAAATAGGAAAATAAAATAAATACAGAGTCTCTTCTTTTATGTACACATTAAGGTATTTACAATTTTCAAATACATAACTTCGAGCTGAATAAAACACAAATGTACAGATCCAAGTTCCCCCTTAATACTCTGTTTATGTAATAATCTTTCTAGGATAAGTATCATGTCTCTTAAAAACAAAGTCTAGAATTAATCTAGAATAGAAATAACTAGGCTAGTTCATACAAGGGCATCTTAAGCCCAATTTTCTTAATGATTAAAATTGTTTATTAACACCAAGTCGAGATTATCGACAGGCCATAGCACTGGTTACAGGCTTCAGGTCGTTTCTGCAGTATTTTCTCTTGCAGAAGAAAGTTACAGGAAACCTAATGGCTTACTTCTTTTCGAACCCCTAGGATCTTTTGTATTAACTGAACTTGTTTACACAGTCGTATTATTAACTACTGGCCATCATGGATCTCTTATGTCGTTTATAAACTAGAAGAGCATCAATAGGGGCCTTACAACTAAATCCTATTTTTTCCTTTTAAGTGTTTAGAAATCCCACTAATTGTCAATAGAAGGATAACGACTCAGTAACCATTCTTTTAATTAATAGAATATTATTTATAACTTTAAACAATAAAATAACCATAGATGCTTTTAAACTAAATCTCTTATGTTACTACATTACGGCTTCACCATGAGTTCTTGCAATAAGACTGGTAACCAATTGAAGTACTCAATAAACGAAATGTAAGCAACATACATTATATTAAATAAAGCAAGGAGTGTACATAGAAACCTTCACGGGCTTTATCCCATAAACTATCCATTATTGTATCAACAAATAATAAGGAAATGCAACAATGGCTTATAGCCCAAAACATTACTGCCAAGTAAATATGTTACGATCTTAACTCAATATTACAGTTTGAGTGTTGAAGCAAAATCTAAGAAAGATGTAAAGCCCTCATGGGTTCATACATTACTAACAATTTTTACAAGATTTTCTTAATAGCAGAGATCGAAACCAAGTTCTCTTTTATACCAAAGCAAATTTATTACTATCACACGGCGAGCAATCTAGGGAACAAACCCTAATGCTGCCAGTTTGATTACCCATTAAAATAACAAAACTGTGTTTTAGAGTGGCTTTCTATGCCTAAAAATAAAATAGATAGAATAAAGGCTCACGACCACATTTTCTTTTAAGCACTGTAGTTAATTTAAAACTCAAAGCCCATCACAAGGTCAGATTAGTTCAAAGTCTGTATTATATAAATAAATTTCCAGAATCGAAATGGAAGAAAATTAAACGCCATATCTTCCAAACGAGTTTGGCATAGTCGTAAGACTCCACAGATAACAAATTATTTACATTTTGAATTTACACAGTTGCTTAAATAGTAAAATGAATAGAGATATAGTTTCGAAACCCTTACGGTTCTTACAATAGCAAACAAGTTTAAAACTAGAAGGAAAATATAGTACAGAGTGGCGTAGTCATTAAAAGACTCCACATGTATTACAAATACCAGTACAGTAAATATACATTTATATCAAAGCAACTATATCACTTTCACAACGTTGGGCTGTACAAAGATGAAAACCAAATGTTTACATGCTATGAGACCAAGTTTGAATCCTAAGAGCCATGCAGGGTTTAGCCATGAGTCTTACCAGCTGGAAGACTCTCTCGGTTAGTTTCCAAACAAAGACCTTCGTTGCAGAGGAACCGACCTGTAGATCACCTACAATTTTGTTTACAGTCCAAGAGTTAGCAAATTTTATTGATAGTGGTGGAAAGTTCAGTAAGAAGAAAAAAAAGCAGTTTTAAAAGCACAAAGAAGCTTACTCTTTTCAACATTGGTGACTCAGCAAACTAAAAGATCTCCTTTAACAGTCAAAGCCTTTTAGAATGAAGGTTAAGGTATTGAGGGCTAAGGATGATGGCTCTAGCATCGTTGTTCACCATGAAAGTAGTACCGAGTAGAGCACTTAGGAGGGGAAGAATAGAATGGAAAGACCATTGAATACAATACCAAAACCCCATCGAAGTTATTGGCTTGTTCTTCAAGTTGCATTGAAAACCCCTATGGTTTCACATCACCCTTTTTACTGACAGCTGGAGAATGTATCAACAACACATGGTCTTCCTTACAACCAAATCTTCATCCTGTCCTTACTTAGTATAAAGTCAATATCGAAGTTAAGACTGATTGACAATCCATCGCATCAAATTCAAACCCAATTTCTTTGGCATAACCTACCATGGTGGGGAATAGTGTAAGATTGTAGTTTATGTTACAATGTATTGCTTGTATTGTATTTCAGCCTGCAATAATAAAGTTCGGCTATTATTATACTTAGGATTAAATTTTATACATATAAAAATAGTTATTATGTACTATGGCTTTTGAACATTGAAAAATGGTTTAGGAATAGATCCTTGTCCAAACCTTAATTTTGTTTGTCATTGCTCTATATGGCATCTTAGCATAGAGTTTCTCCTTCAATTGTAATGATGGGGTACCTCACTTCCTAGACATAGTAAAACAGAGTTCATGCTTTAGTCGTGACGACTAAGTAAGACCATGACCCATCCCTTGTGCAACTCAAGAAAAGAATCAAACAAACGACAATGACAAACTATCAAGTTGAACCTTTATCCCTTAAGTCAGTTTGGTTATGTCACAAAGTTAGTCACAACGACAGTTCACAAAGTAAATAGAGCTGATAAGATCTTAAGTATATGACTCTTACAACTAATTCAAGGGAATATAAATTATAAAATCTAGATTAATTGCAGTAAATACAAAAAAAATTATTTTATGAAATTTGAGGGATGTTTCATAAATTGGCAATTTAAGTGCTTTGAAGCTTAAAGAATGAGGTTTCGATTTTTTCTTGTTTCTACCTGTTTATATTTACCAGATTTCAGTTCTAGGTGCTGAAATCCTGAATTCTTTTACTAATTACTATGTGCTTCTTCAACAGGAAAAATGAAAAATGAAATCACTTGCTCCGTAAATATTCGAAAATAAGAAAGCTGAAATGGGAGGAAAATTAGGAAGAACATAAGATTATTGGAATTCAGTGGAGCATATAATGAAACCACTGAATATGGAACACTAAATTGGGAGGAAGACTAGAAAAACAGAAGATTCTTGGAATTTAGTGGAGTGTATAATGAAATCACAAAATGAATTTCAATCAGGTTCAACCTTTCCCTAAAAATGTGAGGGGTAATGCTTTTGAAAGAATGATGTAGGCAATAATGCTCGTTTGGATTGACTCAACTCACATAATTGCCCGAACCCTTCAATGACGACTCTCTAACACTTTGCAATGCATACTCCTATTTCTTCTTCTCATCCTTAAAATAGCTTTTTATTTCAACAAAGTTCTAATAATACATTTGAACTAAATTTAAAACTAAGGTAGCGAGTCCTTGCACTTATTTTAATTTTTGTTGCTTTAAATCATAATCGAACCAGGGACCTGGAATGCAACTCTTCTTGTGTCGATTTAATTATATTATTTTTTACAGTAAAAAGTTATAATGTCTTACTCCTGGCCATAATATATGTGTGTTAATATAGTATTGTTTGAATTAATTACACTTAATGTAAAGATTGATTTCCTAGAACGTTGAAGATAATTCTGTTCTTATAATAGAATTGAAATTATAGTTTGGTGAAATAGGAAATATACTTCTTCCAAATATAGTGCTTCAATTCCTGCAATGAAAATATAATACTTCATTTCTAGAATTGATCATTGATGTTTTGTGACAATGATACCATCGAAACCTTCAAAGAAGAGGCCGAGATTATTTTGTACTGGAAACATACCTGGAGACTCTCAGAGACATCATAACAGCTTTCAAACGAGTAAACCAAGGTAGGGAACACGCCATAAATCTTGAAAAATAGAGGGAGGAAAAAGAGTTAACTATGTGAACGATAAGAAACAACAAAAGTTTGTAATATAATGAAGAATATAAATACATAGAGAGAGAGAGAGAGGTAACCACAAGTTTCTTTGAAGCCAGAATTTGTAGGCTAGTTCTCTCCCTGGATTTTATACTTTGTGCAAAAAGACAATAAACATTGGTAAACACATAATTCTCAGTGTCAACGACTTGCCATTTCCATTGTTGCATGGGCACTACTCTCATAATTCCTTTTTAAATTTGACAAATGCCTTTAAAATTCGAATTATTGATATCATATTTTTCCTTGTAAAAGTTTTCATAATAGGGATTCAACTTTAAACATGCATAGTTTAAATTTGATGGGCAGCCCACCCTTTAATTTCAAATTAATAAGTTTAATCAAATGTTAACCACAATTAAAATATTAATCTCAATCAATGTCATATCTTCTTCTCAGGTTTGATATCCAAGATTTGGACAATATGGTTGTCCAATCAATGTTGGTATTTAATTTTTTTAATGACCTAAATTATCAATTGAGTATATCTCGTTTTTCTAAGGTTTAGTTTCATTTTTAAAAAGGCGTTAGAATTTATTATTTGGTTCTTATAAAATTATACTTAAAAAATGATATTTACATTTTAGTTTTTTATAAGTTTAAATAATTATCATTATTATAATATAAGCAACTTTCATAACTATGTTGTTTGTTAGCTTTTTTGTGTTTAATTATGTAAAGTTCATATCTTATTAAGAAGTTTGATGATAGAAGATGAAAGTTTCACCATAACATAAAATAATATAATTTTATTATTCTATAACCTTTAGAAATACAAGTACAAATTTTAAATGTGACTATATAATTACATTTCACTTAAATAGAAAATTATATTGTTTTTTATCTTTATTCTGTTTTAGGTTTCTAAACTTTTCTAACTACTCTTTATATTGAACAATATTGGAGTATTAATTATCATTATTTTCCCCTTCATTTGCTAAAGTGAAGGAGTTGGACTACTTTTCTATTTTGAATAATGTGATAGATATCTCCTCTAGTTTCTTGATTCAAATTAATTGTCGTATCTATTGGATCAAACCAATAGTATTCTACTAGTGTGGAGTGTTTTATGCACATGTTAAAGATTAGTTTCACTACTTACCTTATAGTTGAGTTGGCATTCACATTTGAGCTTGATGACAAGAGCAAAATGTGGAACATACCTTCCCTCTGATTATTTTTAATTATATTTTTAGTCAAATACATTTAAACCCAACTTCTAGTGGCTTTCACTAAATGAGGTAAAATAACTTTTAATTACTTTTATTTATTTTACAATATTTTCATGGTTATCATTAAGTCTTTAATAACTCCATCTATGTTGAGTAGAGAATTTTTTTGTTCAACTAGTGGACATAAATATATCCGTCTAAATATGTGCCATTCACATGTTTCCCATCATTTTTGTTGGAAATTATGTTAAAACTTTAGAAGAGCCGCTAAAATTGCATCGTATCCAAATATGTTTCTTTAGTTTACATTCTTGTTTCTATAACTAATATCTTATAACAAAAGTAACATCGGGGACATTGCCATCTAATGACTCTCGTTTATTATTAAAAATAAAAGTACTACATTAGATAATCAACAAACATTTTCAACTTTCATTATTATGTATTAATATTTATATAATAAATATTATAATTTAGAATATTATTTAGTTATACATTATATAATTAAACTTAAATACTATTAAATAAAAGCTCATTTTTGTTGGAAATCCAAATTTTTGTTTGAAATCCAAATATATATATAAATCATTTCATACATTCACAAATAAATATAATAAATGAATTATGAGATATATAACCTTTAATGTTTTGCATTTTAAACAATAATTACTTAATATTTTTTGATTATGTATAAAATAATTACATAATTTCTTTTGTGGCTCAAGACATTATTATATGACAATATATTTATTTTATTTATTATAATAATAATTATTTATTTTAAGTTGACATTAAAATAATTTTATATATACATTTATAAATAATATTCATTAATAATTTATAAATAAATGATTTCATATACATTTATAAACAATAGTTTTTTCATTAATAATTTATAAATAAATGATTTCATATACATTTATAAACAATAGTTTTTTTCATTAATAATTAACAAATAAATTATCATTATAATAAGTTTTATCAATCTTAAAAGAACAATATAATGTCATTCTCTTATATATGTATAATAATAAAATAAAATAAAGACGATTGATGAAAAATATCTAGAAATTATTTATGTGCATGTACATGAAACAAGTGAAATAGTAGCAAGGCTGCTTATACCTATACGTGTCTCTTAAAATTTACAATAGGAACATATACAATTCCTATACAAAATTGTATAATTGTAGTTTGCAAAAAAAAAAGAATATATCTCTAATTCTATATTAATATAGAACATACTCGCATAATAGTTTATGAAAAATTATTATTACTAGTAATATAATGAAAGTATAAATAAAATAAAATTTAATAATGTAAAAGTAAAACTCTAATAAATATCTTGTATTGTATGTTTCTAGTGATAACTTTATATACTCTTCTTGTATTATTTCAAACAACTGTTCGGAATCAAATGACAAAGTTCTGAAAATTCTATGGACTTTGTCTATCCCATTGAAAATAAAATGTTTTACCTGGTTAATGATATTTCAAAAGATTTTAACTTGGGATCAATTGCAGACTAGAGGATACAATGGACCCAGTCGTTGTATTCTTTGTGAGAATAACCTGGAAGATATACATCACTTATTTTTCTGCTGCCCCTTCTCTATCCGTTTATACTCTTATTTTGAGAAAAAATTCAGATGCTCTTTCCCCATCTACAGTTCTGTACACTCCTATTTGGATTGCTGGTTCTCTAGTATTTCGAAATCTGCCCCTTATTTCTACCTGCCACTGTTTATTTTTTGGGGAATCTGGCTCACTAGAAACTTCAGCCTTTTTGAAAATAAAAAGCCTTCCCTCTCAGCTTTGATTGCTAGAATTGAAAGCCTGCTAAATACCTTCCCTGTGCCTATGAAAGTTCATAAATCTCGCATTATTGGTCCAGACCCAATTAAATGTTTCCCATGCGGATTTTTTGATGGTGCTGTAGCAGATTATATTGGAGGATTAGGTTATGTGATTTATATCAATGAATATCATTTTTTCAGTTTTTCCATGGGCTGTGGTAGAAGCTCGAATACTAGAGCAGAATTATTGGCTTGCTGGGCAATTCTAAAAGTCTGCTTTCTGATGGGTATTCCTATACAGCTGATTTATGGGGATTCTTTGGTTATTATCTCATGGCTAAACAGAAATTCTGCACTTGATGTGCCTTCTCTGATGCACTGGTGTCGCGACATTAGACTTTTGCTTCAAAGGGCCCCGCCGGTGACCTTTAGACATACATATCATGAGCATAACATGCAGGCAGATGAACTCTCAAAACAAGGCATGAAGATGGATATGGGCCTTGTCTCTTTCTCAGAATCTTTGGATGGATTGATTGTAAATCTCTTTTAGAGTAGCTGAATATCTCTTTTATTTCAGCATTAGTTCCTGCTATTGATTGATTACTTCTTGCTGTTCCATGATGAGTCCTTCCTACCAGCATGCATTGCTTTGATTTTGTATGTCTGAAGTTCATCTTCGATATATATCTGTATATTCTGAGCTGTATATCAGGGATGATGAGAAAAGTCTGTTATGATCAGACTTTTTTTTGTTGCTTTGGCTGCGGTTTATATCACTCAGTTGTTGCTGTTAGTATTGGGATCTGTCACTATATTGCAGATTTGTATATGATATATTTGCTGCTCTGTATTGATATCTACTTTGGTAGATGCATGGACTTGGGAACAGGAAATCATCTTCGTGATATTGTAAAAGATGTCTTTTGATTCATATGAATAACAAAGACTGGTATTTTTTCCTCTGAAAAACTTTATATACTCTTAAATCTACCATTTACTAGATAGTAAGTTACCACATATACTTTAATTTAATTAATCTATATTTATTCAATAGTAAATAACCACATATACTTTAATTTCATTATCATATAAAAGTTTTATTTCAAGAAACCAACAAATGTAAGCATAAAATATTTTATACATTTTATTGATAACTTGTTATAAAAAATAAGCAACATAGTTACTTGGTACCTTGCTCTTATGTAAAAGAATGTAAAGTAAATTAGTACTATTTTAGTATATTAATTATGTTCACTATAAAAACTAAAATAACTATAAAATATGAAAAAAATAACTCCAAAATTTTATATAGTTAATAGATGAGAGAAATTATAAACAATATAATTAATACTTTTTATATATAAATAGTGTAAAATAAATTAGCATCTATTTCTTTAAAATATCTTAATATATTAATTATGTTTAGTTTAAAAACTAAAACAATGATTAACTATCAAAGGATATAATTTAAAAGAATAGAATTCCTTTAATTTCTTAGTTGTTATTAAATACTTAAGTATTTATAAAATATGTTATTATAAATTAAAAAATTGAATATGATTTTTTTGTTTGCTAATTGGAAAAATAATAGTTTGTAGTTAATTATAGTTAATACAACAAATAATTGAGAAGTTAAGGTCTTAAGAAAGCAACTTCATAGACTAAAAGGTTAAGTGACAATCTATTTTAGAATGCTTTCTCCTTATTATTCATAAACTAAGATATATTACATGGGATTGAAATCTTCAATATAGAGTCATTCATTAAACAAGGACTCAATAGAAAGGAAAAAAAGTTTTGATTATTTTTTATTTATATTTTTAATTATACTTATTAAAGTTTATTATAATTAATAAAGATACTACGAATAATTATGTTGTAGATTATATAAATTAGTTTTTTTTGACATAAAGAGCTTTTATTAAATTATATGTAGCACTTCATTTCATTGTAAAATAAAGGAAATAAACAACTAATTATTGTTAATAAGATTATGTTAATAATTGAAATATGAGTTAATATTAGTTTCTTTTAATTTTAATATTTAACAAATATAATTAATTAAAATCAAAGAATAATATTGTATAGTGTATATTTCAACAAACATAATATTAATTATAAAAAATGGAAACTATATTTACTTTCTTATTTAAATTGGAATAAATTTTATAATTATTAAAAAAAATAACTTCTACGCTCGTAATTTAAAAAAATGTTATAATTCATTTAAAACTAAAAAAAACATAATCCAAATCCATTAACACAAATTAGATCACATTTTCAGACTTACAATATAAGAATTTATGATTATATAGTTATATTAGAAAAATGCATGACATGCATGACCTTAAATAAAATAAAGTTGTGAATGAAAAAGCATGTTACTTAACATTCTTGACTATGTAAAACAAGTTATGATTGACTAAATTGCCAAGCAATTGTAATCTCTTTTAAAAAATTTGAACAAACAAATATGTGATGCAAAAGTGAAAAATGAAATTAATTTGATGAGAGATTCAAAGAAATTAATAAAAATTGGCAGTTTAATGTGGCCGATCCCTGGTCGAAAATAATAAAAAATTGTTCTTCAATAATATTACGCATTTATCTGCATGAGGACTCGAGAGTATTAGATCGTGATTCATGGGAAAAGCAAAGACTCTAGAGTTTTTCTATGGACCATTATGATGTATATACATTTATTTATGAAAATCATTATTATAGTACTTGTTTTTAGCTATATGAAAATAGGAGATTAATATTTATTTTTAAAATTTTTAAGATTTTAAAATTATAAATTAATAATATAAGATTTTAAAATTATAAAAATAATTTTTTAATTAAAAAAAAATTAGTTTAATATACATTTTTACTAAAACTGTTGGAAAAGCATTAGAAAATATTTTTGTAACAAGGCAAAACTAATTGAAAGTTAAAGAAATTTGACTTCCATGTGATTACTATATACTCTGCCTTCGGCAGGTATAAAAAATAAATTCGCTTCACGTATGGTTTAATAAAATCCAACGGTGCCATATAGATATCTTATCTACTTGAACGCCATAGTCGCCAGAGCGAGAGCCTTCCACCTGCTAAAACCAACATTAGAATAATCATGGCAGTAGCTCCATCATCCGCATTCACTGGGACTCGCCATCTCCTTGTATCGCAATCAGGCAGGTTGCTTATCTCTACTTACATAGGTGAATGCTGCCATAACTTTGAATTTTATTCAGAATTTTGTAAATGTTTTGCAGACTATCCATTCAAACAGGCGCCGCAGCTCCCAGCGACTAGGGTGACTCCTGCGAAGCATTCACGGCATAATAACATCAGGGTTGAACAGAGTCTTTCTTCAGGGGAACCAAGAAAACGCTTCTCTGTTCGAACTAAGGTAAGTTGTTTTCATTTCTCTCTAACACCTCGTGGATTATTCGCTTTTTGTTTTTGAAACTTTCGAAAAATTTGCTGGGCTATGCTCTCCTGGATTTTATTGTGGCTTCTTTTATCGTATTATATCATCCTCTTGGAGACCAAGTGTATCCACCATAATATTTGAACCCTTGACAACCTGATGAAGTGTTGAATGTGACCACTACTCATCAAAATTTGATATTCTGTTTTGCGGTTGCTCAGTTTGCTTCTCAGAATTTGATATTTCGTCTTCATTGCCTATTGCATGCCTTTCCAATTAATGCTTGTAGGCCTGTGGAAATGCGGATTTTGTTTTAAGGAGTGGAGAAATTATAAAATGTAGCGTTTTCTGGTTTCTTAGGTTTTTTAGAAATGTTCTAGTTCTCCTATGAGAAATCAGTTTTTATCCCCAATTATTTAGTTTTTTAGAGTTAGGGTAGTTCCCCTCCCTTGAAACTCCATACAATTACAATCAGGTTACCTTTTATTAAGAGCTATGACAACTAAGGGGTATCTATTCTATCAAAGTTATCGGGGTCTGCATTTGTTTTCATCCATTAACACATTCACTGCAAGCGTCCCAACTTGCTGTTGGGCTATATTAACTACAAGCGTCTTAACTTACTGGTGGATGATAGCCCCAACATAGAAACTTAAGATATAGTTACATTCAATAAAATCCACTAATGTAGTGAAGCCTAGGTGATAACTGGCCAACGGGTTTGACATTGCCTTTTCCACATAAAGTAGCTGCTTGAAGGTGTTGTGTCTTTATCACAACCCCACTTTGCCTATCTCCTGGGATTCTGGTCGTCTGGCTGACCTTGTTAAATCCGATGTACTGACCCACTGAAGCGAGGGTGCTTTTATAAATCACTCTGAATGCTGAGGTATAATTAGTTCTTGAAGTACCTTTTCAGGTGTTTAAGTTATGGACTGTCATGTTGTATTAAGGGTTTGATTTAGCCTTAGCATTTCATTTGAAACTTATGTTTGAGGCAAACAAAGTGGGATTAGTTTGCTGTGTTCGTCAAGAATGTTGAAGATCTCTAGATTTTTGGTTTATGTCCTTAATTGATATGTGGTTGAATAGAAGCACATGTTTCCACTAACTCACATAATGCTGTGTTAGAGGGATTAATTGGTTAACGGTCCATGGTTAGGTCTGCAGATACACTGAAGCTTCTCTACGTAGGCCTTACCCTTCTTTTCTGTTTCCACTGTTCATCATAAACAACCAAACGCTTTTCAGATAATACAGTGAATGCTATGATATGTTTACAAATAATACAGTAATGCATATCGACTGCTACTATTTATCCTAATGAGTACAAAGAGGGAATGGTTTTGATAGATTTGCGAGTGCCAAGTGGAATCGTGTTTTACAGATGACAATTTGGTTTGAATTTGTTGCCCTTGTTGATAAAAAGTTGGTTTATCCAGAAGCTGCAAAAGTTATTCAGTATGCCCATAATTCAAATAATGGGATGAAGCTACCTAGTTGTTCCCTGAGTTTCCAGTAAACGATGAGTGCTAAAGCTGAAATAGATGCTCACAGTTTTATGGGTTTGATATTATCATTGAAATTGACTTTTATTGTATAATTGTCAGTGTGTAGATATGGATGGCACATTCAAAGAAGTAATGGCAGATGTAGTATGTGGTATTCATACTAGCTTATATTACAAGCCTTTCTACAAAACAAGAAATAAAAAGCGAAGAAAGTTACTGATGTAGAAATTTCAAAAATCTGTTCAATCATAATTTTTCACCTTACTTCAACGAGGTCATGGATTTATTACATAGAACTTACAGCCTCAGGGCTGAATTTAAATATTCAGAAATACATCTACAAATATGTCAAATCTGTCAACCACTAGTTTAGGCAACTTCAAGTCGATAAAACCACAAAATACTTCAATATTAGATCAATGCAACAGCCTTCATGGCATGATCTAATTAAGTATGCAGATATGAAAATTACATTCATTAACAGTGCTATATAACAGCACGTTTCAGCTATGAAGTATTATGATTATCTAAGGCATGCTAAATCACAACACATTTCAGTCTTGCATATCAAAACAATCATAAAACTTGATCAAAGCACATGAAAACCAGACCTGCAATAAGAGAATCCTAGGACTGTGGTGGTACCAATCCATATTTTAACAATATGAAGATAAAGTATAATCACCAAACTTGGAATTGGCAATAAATCGGTGAGGCAAAAGAGTCAAAGTTTTGAATCGGATCGAGAAAAAATCGGCAAATACAAAAAATATATATATACACATATTTTGAATTAAAATAACATATTTCATTGATATTCAAAATAGCCAAGTCCATGTAGCCTCTTGTGGATGATTTGGTCTCTGTTCCCTCACTTTAGCAAGTAGAAAACACCGACAGCAGGCAAAAAACATCTCCAACAAGCAATAGAATGAAAACAACAGTAAAAAATCGAGCTCTTAAAGTTTTTGTGGGTGGGTTTTTCAATAAATTGCGAGTTAAACTCGTGTGTACGGTTTAAAATGCAAGTTTAACTCGTGTGTACGGTTTAAAATGCAAGTTTAACTCTCATTGACCAAATCAAACTTGGTCGACCTATGTCAAACTTGTTAATTTTTCTTATTCCAGTCCTAGATAAATATTTCCTAGTGATTTACTTGCTGAAAAATTAAATTTACAGCTCACTGAATAAATTATACTGTTGGAATAATTAACAGAATTTTAATAGCAGAAGCAAAATGGAAACAGATCTACTCGTTAGCACATGCTCAAATTTTTTTCTGTCCTTTAAATCTGCTTTTCAATAAATATTGTCCAAGCATACAAGGGCTCCCCTACTGGGAAAATGGCCCAAAGAGGAAAACTACAATCAACAAACCTGGCAAATCTGCCCCATAAAGAAAAATCTGCTTTCTGTAAAACTGCCCCTGAGAACCCTATACGAATCTGTAGGACCTGCTGTATGATCCGTACAGCCTGTATGGATCCATCCGAATCTGCTGTTGCTGCAGATCGACCTCGTACGGCTGTGGCTGGCTGACAAACGGGCAGTACAGCCCACACATATGTCTGTACGGCCTGCTTGGTTGCCCCAGTCCTTTTTCAATCTCCGAAAAAATCACTAACTCAATACTTGTGTGTCTGTGTGTGTTGTGTGTCTTTTCCTCTCACCTTGGCTGCCTTTTATAATCTTGAGATGAACCAAAACCCTAACCTTCTAAGTGATCAATGGCTGAGATTAGATCTCCTTCTCACTTGAGATCAATGGCAGTGATTCATTTAATTAACTTAAATCATTAATGCCAAAAACTTAGGCATTTTATTATAGAACCTTAATTAATTCTAAAATGACATTCACTTTAATAATTAGCTTAATAAATTGAATTTCTAAAGTTCTGAAAGGTATTAAAGACGATTTCCACAGGTTAGACACAAGTCCATGTGGAAATACTTGTTTGAGCTACAAACTTCAACACTCCCTCTTAGCGAGGAAGGTATTCCTACCTTCTCCGTCAGTCCTAGTTTATCTTTGAAGAAGACAAATTTCCCTTTCATCAAGTGTTTGGAACTTTGGTCAGAATTTTACAACTTGCTCATCTGTGGAAATATACCGGAGCTTGACTGCTCCCTTTTGGATCTTGTCTTGGATGAAATGATATTTGATCTCAATATGTTTGGACCTATCATGGAACACAGAATTATTAGAGAGTTTGATACAACTATGATTGTCACAGTATATCATTGTGGGCTCCAACTCCTAATCAAATAATCTTGTAAGCAGTTTGTGAAGCCAAATAGCTTCACAACTAGCCATACTCGCTGTCATGTACTCTACCTTTGCTGAACTGAGTGGTACGGAAGTCTGCTTCCTGCTGAACCAAGAAATCATTACTGAGCCCAAGTTGAAGTAGCACCTTGAGGTGCTCTTCCGATCTAATGCACTCCCTGCCCAATCTGAATCTGAATAACCCTGCATCCTCATGCCATACCCTCCAAGATACCTCAAACCATACTCCATTGTGCCTCTCAAATATTTGAGCACATGCTTTGTTGCTACCCAATGCACCTAAAATATCTGAGCACATGCTTTGCTGCTTCGAGGCCACATACAACTCCCCCACCCTTATGCTTTGAGGGGTCACACCCACACTAGTACTTGTTGACTTCTCGGGCTAGGGTCTGTAAGGAGAGGGTAGTCACGAATCCAATAATCGTGAGCTTGGAAGGCAAAGCAGGTATTTGGCAGGTTGAGATATTAAACTTTTTGTTGTTTGATTGAATCGATAGTGCAGACTGAAATGAAATGGAGAAGCTTTTGCTTCAATTCCATCTCCACACATACCTATGGGTTTGCTTTGAATGAATCACGTCAGCCATCAGGGACGAGAACTTCACCAAATCAACGAGCAAATAGATCAACAAATGGGCACATATTTGCTGGAAGGCCGGGAAATTCTAACTAAAAAGGATAATTAGTGTACCCATAGTCCTTTGGGTTAATATCTGCTCTCCACGTCTGAACATAAGAAACTCTTAGAAGGATTTAGAGGAATGTGGTCAAGGGGAAAATGTTTCCTTGAATGGTTTCAACATCGATACACATGATCGTTTAAACCTAGGAATCTGAGAACACCCATGATCACCAAAGGCCTGCCCTTCAAACTCCATATTCCCCTTGGCATCTGCAAACCCTTACATTTTGCTAGGTCTATTCTTAAAAGAATCTTGCTGTTGTACACTTGTATCTGTACCTGTATGGGTTGTGTCCATATGATACTGTCTGTCCCTTTCTGCTACCAAAATCTTTTCCCCTGACTACCTTTTCTTTGAGATAACTTGTAAGTTTTGATGCTAATCCATTGAAAAACCCTCGTGCCAAAGCTGCAGCGGTTGTACCATCCCCCAACCCTGTTGTAGGACCCTCTTGTGACCTATACGATGTCGTGCACCCCTCTGTTCGTACCTCCCCACCTCCCCCTGCAACTCCTCCCATTGTTCTCCTCTTGTTGTTGTCAAGTTTTTTTAGTGAGCTACTATTATATTTTAAGTGAGATGCGCTTTATATTAAAGTTATTTTGTAACTTAAAGTTGCATCTACTTTTACAAAAAGTAACTTCATAAAAATAAAGATTTGAACTCAAGACCTCTATTTTTACAAAATAACTTACAACCAAGTGAGCTATAACAAAAGGTATACCAAATGTGAGAAAGGAGAAAGGGGTTTCTTTTGTGTTAAATTCTCTTGACCAAACTCAACCTCCTCAAAGTGCGTGCTTGCCCCCAAAACCCTTGTGTTTGCCTGCAACCAACTTTAAACATCACCACACAAAAACAAACAAATTTATGAATTTTTTTTTCTTCGAAACGTCATATTATTAGGGTTAGATTTTGGTTAGTCTATCTGGAATACACAGATCAGAATTTTGAGTATATATAGTCTGTTGTTTTGAGATGTGTTTAGACAGTTTTCAGATTCTTAAGTCTAGGGTTTGATTCATAGAAGTACAGATATGTGTATAATGTAATAAAATTTAACATGCACATCCTAACTTCAGGTCCCAATATCATAGCTCAATAATTTGTAATCCGTATTTAAAACCAATTAAAAAGATCAACACAAAATAAGAGAAACTTGTTAGAATGGCACTGGGGTATGGCCATTTTACATTTTTCAATAATATAGTTCTTTATACATTATCTATGCTTCTGTTAGTAGAACTTTTAACATTTCATGTGAGATTGGCCTTATAATCTACTATAGTCCATTGGAATTTCCCATGCTATGTGAAGGGGTGTTTGATACATATTTAGTGGTGCTATGTAAAACGTATATGAATTTGTATTATTAAGCGTTTATTTTACAAGGCTTTAAAAGAAAAAGAGATCACGTGAACATTTTCCAAACAAGAAACTCAGCATGTTGAGAGGTGTTTTGACATTTTAAGCACAAGGATGGGAGGATTTGGTATTTTGGGACTTAATAGGAAGATGCAAATTATAGAATAGATGGGAGATCCTCCTTTTAATTTCGAGAGTTACTGAGATTTCTTCAGCCATTGGTAAAATAACGAAAAGATGAAAACATTCTTGGTTCTGCTCTTATCTTCTGTTCCATTTCATTTCTAAGACGAATTTTAGTGGTAGTTGATAAGGTTTTTTGTTGGTGTCATGAATTGTCTTTCCCAGGCTTCAGAAGGTTCTACTCCAGCAAAGCCAAAGAGCATACTTTGTACTGATTGTGATGGTAATGGTAAGTCAAATGATCCTCTTAGGATTAATAATTGTTTTTTCAGCAGTTCACAAAAGTATCTATAATGACAATGAGCCATCTCTGGGAATGGAATACTTTACCCAAATATCTCATCCCTGGGGATGGAGATTCATGAAATGATGAAAACAAGGTGATGATTGATAGAAAATTTAAGTAGAGGTTGATGACTCCTCATCTTAAGATACATAAAAACAACAAAAAAAATAGAAAATGATATGATATGGTTCATAACTTCATAGTTACCAAGGGCTATAGGTTCCTGACCGATAGAAAAAACAAAAAAAAAGACCATAGAAAATGGAAGATAAGTGATTAATCTCGACAACATTTTATTCATATATTCATCAAGTTGATGGGATCATGGGAATGAGGATCTGGAGATTATCGCGCAGCTCACTGTTCTGACACTTATGGTTGTACTGGGCCCATTAGTAATTGTTTTATCAGCAGTTTGCAAAGGTAATCTATAATACAACGAGCCTTCTCTGGGAATGAAATACTTTTTACCCAAGTATTTCATTTCTGGGGACGAATTCATGTAATGATGGAAATGAGGTAATGATTGATAGAAACTTTCAATAGAGGTTGATAACTCCTCATCTTCATATTGGTTGGACAAAAGATAAATCTGTATGTTACAATTGGATCATGGCATGGGTCGGAAGATATATCCCCTTTTCTTGAGTTTATAGCAGGTACTGATTGTCCTAGACAGCCAAGCCTTTATTTATCTCAATGTGTTCACATGCATGGATGGATGGATTTTTGTATAGGTGTATGGGTTATATTTCTGATGTTTTATGGCAGAGATAATATCAAGCATTGATCATTTCAGACAGTTTCTTTTATATATGAATGCTATTGACATACATGTAGAAACAAGTGCCAAAACTGCTTTTGAGACAGCTTTTCTCTACTCTTTGTGATTTTTATCTGCACTAGGAAAAGTACAGCTTGTTAAACCTGTAGTGTAATACATGTATTGTAAGAAGTAAGATAGTATTCCTGTTTGTACTCTGGCTGAAGAGACAGGGAGAAGCACTAAAAAAGAATATGGATGACCACTGAGCACTATGTAGACAAGGAACCTGAGATTGAGTTAAATAGAGTTAATACAGATACTTTATACACTGTTGGGGTCCCGAGCATTTATAACACTGCATTAAGGTTTTCCTGATGTTCGAGCAATCTCTATTCACAATGAATTTAATTCTGTCAATATACAATGGGTTATGGAGCACAACCGCAATTTGCTTAAGGAAGCCCTGAACACATTCTGGAGTGATGTATGGATAGCTAAAGCTGCTCATATGATATACTTTTTATCCCGTTTGTGGAAATTATTGCTATTCAAAGTTAGGGGCCTGTTACCCCTGTAAATTTTCCTTCAAAGCACAACTAGGGCTAAAACAATATATTTAAATTTAACTGAAATAACAACACATAGACTTCTTTACAGTATGCAGCGGAATATAAAACTGAGAACCATTTACAACATCAATCACATCAATAGAAACGACACAGTCTTTTCGGGTAGAAACCCCCGGACAAAACCCAAGATGGAAAAACCGGTGCAGCAGTACGAGAGGATATTTTATTAAGAAAATACAGAGCTTTTACAATATCAAAAAATCAATTTATGCCCTAGATGGAAAAATCAAAACACCCAACAAATCATTGAGAAAAACCTGTGAGATGTTACGGTTCCCAAGGCAGCTTGTTGCTGTATGGTGTACCTCCACCAAAATCTCCTGTCTCTCTGCCTTGCAATTTAGGGCTGCCTTCTTGAGTTAGTGCTCCTTCGTATTCTTTGCCAAAATTCTCTCTCACACATTTCTTCCTCCGTCTCTGTCGGAATGCAATTGTGTCCTCTCCACCAATTGACCTTTCTTTTGTAACTTTAGGTAAAGCGAAAACCCTAATTTCACTTTCACCTAAACTAGTGTTTCACTAAAGTTAATTTAGATCACTTTAATTTATTTTCCAAAGTAAACTTAGGAAAAGTAAATTAAATACAACTGGTTTCCTAATTTAAGTCTTCAGCATGCAAGAACACACGCATGCATGAAGGCCTTCCTTGTTGCTACTAGTTTAACACTCCGTCTCAACGAGGAAGGGATTCGGTAGCAACCCCAACTTATCCTTGAACTTCACAAAACTCTGTCTGCAAAGTGCCTTGGTGAAAATGTCTGCTACATGCTCATCTGTCTGTATGTACTCGAACCGAATGGTTCTTCCCTGAACACAATTTCTCAAGAAGTGGTACTTGATGTCTATGTGTTTTCTTCGGTCATGGAACTCTGGATTTTCAGATAGCCTAATGCCACTCTGATTGTCACAACGAACTACTGTAGCCTCTAGCTCACACTCGAACAACCCTGAAAGTAACTTCTTCAGCCACATACCCTCACAAGTGTACTCAGCCTCTGTCGAGCTCAATGCAACTGACTTCTGCTTCTTGTTGAACTAAGAGACAACCCTTGATCCAATGCTGAAACAACAACCTGAAGTACTCTTCCGGTCCTCTACACATCCTACCCAGTCAACATCCGTGAATCCTGCTAACTGTACACTCCCCTTGTGCTCATAAACCAATCCATACTCCACTGTACCTCTGATGTAGCGAAGTATGTGCTTCGCAGCAGTCCAATGCACTCTCCGAGGGTCCACCATGAACTGACTTAAAGAGTTGACTGCAAAGCTAATGTCTGGCCATGTGTTGACCAGATACATAAGTGATCCAATAAGCTGACGATACAAGGTAGGATCAAATCCGTCTGACCCTGATGCATCAATCTTTGTCCAGTTGGAAACTAGAGGTACGGCCATAGGCTTGCAGTCCTCCATCCTGAATCTCTTCAAGATCTCTACTGCATACTTCCCCTGTCTAATGAAGCAACATCCATCTCTCTGCCAAACCTCCAAGCCTAGAAAGGAATGCATCAGCCCAAGGTCTTTTATCTCAAATTCCACTGCAAGGTTGGACCTGCAATCTCCAATCAGCCTCTCATCTCTTGTCAAAAAGAGATCATCCACATATAAGACCAGTATGAGAGGCACCTCACTTATTAAGAAGTACAGGTTGTGGTCAGTCTCACTCCGCTGAAATCCCATCTCCCGTAGATAGTTGTCTATCCTCGATTACCATGCTCGGGGTGCCTGCTTAAGCCCATAAAGAGCTCTATGTAGTCTGCATACATCCGACTCCCTATTCTCCACATCAAACCCCTCTTGATGCTCAATATATACCTCCTCTTCTATCACTCCGTTGAGAGGTAGTCTTAATGTCTATCTGATGGACTTGCCAACCCATCTTAGCTGCTAGTGAGATAATGGTTCGAATGGAAAAATACCTGGCAACAGGGGTGGAGGTCTCCTCATAGTCAATACCCTCCTTTTGTGAAAACCCCTTTGACATGAAGCACGCCTTGTACTTCTCCACGCTTCCATCTGCTGCATGCTTCACCTTGTAGATGCATCTGGATCCCACCACCTTTTTCCCTTATGGCCTCGACACAACTTCGCATACCTGTTTTTTCATGATTGAGTCATACTCCTCAACCATGGCCTCTTGCCACACATCATGTTGTGCAGCCTCCTCGAAACTGGAAGGTTCGGAGTTAATCAACTCTGTCATCAGTGCCATATAACTGAGTCTCTCTGGTGGTACACTTCGTCTAAAAAATCTCTGTGGAGGATCTACTTGCCTGGAATCCTGCACTGTGGACCTAAACCACTTAGGCTTGGCCTAGTGTTAACCTGATGCGGCTGCTGGATATCCGTCTCTTGCTGCAACTCATCCTTCAAGTCAATGACTGAAGGATCCTGTCCACCTGACTCCCTATGACTACTAGAACTTGTGTCTGTACCTATACCTGTACATCTGGCTCCTCCAACTTAATCCCTGTGTCCTATGCTGGCTGCTTCTCTGCTAGTAAGTCCATAGATCTCCGCAAAGCCCTGTCCTCATCGAACTGGACATCCCTGCTCACAATGATCCTCTTGCGAGCAGGAATGTAAACTCTGTATGCCTTCGAAGTCTCGCTATAACCAACAAGTAACCCCGTCTCTCTAGAAGGGTCCAACTTCTTCCTATTGTCAGCATGAATATGACGATAGCAGACACTGTCGAATAAGCGAATATGACTCACATATGGCCTAATTCCTGTGAAGACCTCCTCTGGTGTCTTCCTCCCCAAAGCTGTGTGGGAACACCTGTTCTGAATGTACACTGTAGTCCTATATGCCTCTGCCCAAAGGAATAGTGGCAATCCTTGATCAAATAGCATGGTATTGGCTGCTCCAACCATTGTCTTGTTATTCCGCTCTACAACTCCATTCTGCTATGGGGTATGGGGCACAGTGTGTTACTTCTTGATCACCTTTGCCGAACAATACTCCATGAACTCATTGGAGCTGTACTCACCCCCGTTGTCATTCTCAACAACCGAATTTCCTTTCTTGTTTGGTTCTCCACAAGAGTCTTGAACTCTCGGAACCTCTCAAAGACCTCTGACTTGGACTTCAGGAAATAGATTCAGGTCTTCCTGGAACAGCCATCAATGAAGATTAAGCAGTGACTGTAACCACTGAACGAATGGACACTCATAGGTCCGCATACATCGGAATGCACTAAGTCCAAGAGCTCCTTAGACTTGTGCTCACTCTGTGGGAAAGGTTTCTTGATGTTCTTTCCCAAAGCACAACCCTTACAGTGGTTATGCTTCTCCTCCTGTACCTGAGGAACTCAAATGACAGCCTGTCTCAAGTGCCTCACTGCTCCATGGTGTGAGTGTGCCATCCTCCTATGTCACAACTCACCCTGACTGCTGTTGTTGCTGCTGATTAGAGCCTTTGTAGGCTCATAGTGTAGTCTATACACTTTCCTGCTTCTTTTGCCAATCTCCCGATCCAAGCTCCTATCCGAGCCCTTCGGCCTGATATATACTCTATGGTCTCGGAACTTCACTTGATATCCCTTGTCCTCTAGAGTGGAGACTGATATGAGGTTCTTGGTCAATCTTGAAACATATAACACATCAGCAAAACTGGGGTTTGCCAGACTCCCTCTCAAATGAAACAGTGGCAACTCCCTGCGCCTGATAGTGCGCATCATCACCCAGCTCAACGTGGATTCGTGTTCCACCCTCCTGCAAGTCTCTGAAGAATCTCTTCTATCCAGTCATGTGACTAGATGATCCACTGTCGATGTACCATATGCTGCTCCCTGTGGTGCTTGCCATGCAAGCTATCAAGCATAACTCCTCATCGAAGTTCCTGCTGAACTCATCCACCTCTGCAGATCCAACCATCAGAGTGTTACTCTTCTTCTTCTTTCTGTTTGGGCAGTGGGAGGCTAAGTGTCCCTTGACCTTTGACACGTCAAGGTTCTTCTTACCATCCTTCTTCCTCTTTGCCTTACCCTTGCTCTTCCCTGTAAGGGCTAGTGCCTCCTCATCCACAATTTGTGGGGCACTACTAGATGAGCCTGATCCTTGACCCATGCGGGTCTCCTCTTGCACAAAGTTATCCCATAGTCTCTGCCAATCAAGGAGCTTCTCTCGAGCCACAACACCTTTGACAAAGGTGTCCCATGGCTTAGAGAAGCCATTGAGGGCTATCCAAATTGGCTCCTCATCCTTAGTCTTAGAGCCAACAACTCCAAGCTCATCCCTGATCTGTGTGAACCTTGTGAGATAAGGCGCCACTCCTTCTACTTTGGCCATCTTGGTGGTGCGCATCCTCTCTTGCAACACCATCTTTCGGTTCTCGTTCTTGCTCTGGTACAGAATTTCCGAAGCCTTCCACATCTCTAATGCGGTCTTCTTCCTGGAAAGGTGAGGGACTACGTGGTCCTTCACCCCATCCAAGATGATCGACATGGCTCTGGTATCAATCTTCTTCCATGCTACTAACTCTGTCGGATTTGTGGGTGCAACCTTCTTGGAGTCAATGTGCTCCTTTGCATCACTGACGTCCATGATCCTTGTGATCCTTTCTTTCCATGTAGGAAAGTTCTGAGCACCCTGGAGTCTATCCTTAACTGTCAACTGCATGACCATAGTGAAGTGTTACCTGTCAAACCCTAGATTTGGAAGTCTATGTTTGTGTCTTCAATAGATCTGCCCCTGATCTATCATTGCCTCTGCAAATCTCCCAGCTTTAGCTCACCGGATCTCTGATACCATGTAAATTTTCTTTCAAAGCACAACTAGGTCTAAAACAATATATTTAAATTTAACTGAAATAACCACACATGAACTTCTTTACAGTATAGTGGAATATAAAACCAAGAACCATTTACAACATCAATCACATCAATAGAAACGAAGTCTTTCACTCACACTATTCATTGGAGTCTTTTCAAGTTTGTGCTTGTGGGTCTTCGGTTCTTTTAAAGCGCGCTGATTGTTGAGGGTCTTAGAGTTGGTTTCTAGGCTGGTTGGAAGAGAAGATTGAAGGAGTATTTTGGAGAATTTGTAGGCCGTCTTTTTGGAGACATTTGCAGCGGATTTGGAGTAGATTTGGAGCACTTTCAAGGTAGATTGGAGGTTGATTTCGAGCTCATTCAAGGCTGAACTTTTTGGACAGATTTGGAGGCCCTTCTTCAAGATATGTGAAATGTGCACCATATTCCTTTAATTTTGCAGTGAATAATCTCTCTGAAATCGTTATTTTTTTTATAGAATAAAAAAAATTAGGGTTTTAATTTGCAGATTTATATTGCTTGCCATGGCTCGCAAAGATAGAAAAGATGTTGCATGGGTACATTGTCAATTAGTTGAGGGGAAAATGGTGTGTAACTATTGTCAAAAGGAGGTTGGTGGGGGAGGTATAAATAGGCTGAAACAACACTTAGCTGGTGCAAGGGGGAATGTAAGACCATGACTCAAAGTCTCTGATGACTTGAGAGCTAAGATGCTTGGTGTTCTTGAATCTTACCAAGCCAGAAAAGCTAAAAAGAAGAGGGTGCAAAAAGAGATAAGGAGAAGTTGTAGCTCTGATTTTCTTGAGAGAAACCTTAGTTTCGAAGAATCCTCTAGTTTTCCCAATCCGACCTATGATCCTTATACCATTATTGGGGAAAAAAATGTTGCAGTTGGTGGTGTTGGTAGCAGTACATCCCAATTTAAAAGGCCTCGTGGTAACCTTGAGTCTTTCTTTCATTCCCGCACTATCCTTGGTGCTCAACTCACCATTGATGCCAAATGGAAGGTGGAAAAGGAGGCTGCTTGGGAATGCATTGCTAGATGGTGGTATGATGCAAACATACCGTTCAATGCTGCAAGGTCTATATATTATCAACCTATGCTGGATTTTGTAGCTTCATGTGGTCCAGGCTTCAAGGGCCATGGCTATGAGGATATTAGGGGGCTACTTTTGAAAAATGAAGTGGAAAGAGTACAAGAATACCTCATAGAGTTCAAAAACTCATGGACTGAAACAAGGTGCACTATCATGTTTGATGGATGGATTGATTCAAAAGGCCGCACCATTCTGAACTTCCTAGTTGCTTGCCCAAAATGAACTATGTTCCTTAGATCAGTGGAGGCATTTGATCAAGTGAAGGATACACATTTACTATTTAGTCTTTTGGATGACATAGTTGAGGAGGTGGGGGTGCAAAATGTAGTGCAGGTTATCACAAATAATGCCTTCAACTACGTTGCAGCTAGAAGGTTGTTAGAGGACAAACATTCCACCATTTGGTGGACTCCATGTGTAGCCCATTGTTTGGACCTCATTCTTGAGGATATTGGGAAAATTGAGTGGGTGAAAAGGTGTGCGGAATAAGCAAAATCCATCACAAGATACATTTACAACCACTCATGGGTTTTGACTCTTATGAGAAACTACACTAGTGGAAAAGAGCTTGTTAGGACAACTATCACAAGATTTGCAACAAATTTCCTTACATTGTAGCACTTGATTGAGCAAAAGGCCAACTTGAGGAAGATGTTATCTTGTGATGAGTGGAATGCATCTCAATGGAGCAAGAAGGCTGAAGGAAAAGACATTGTTGATAAAGTCTATGAGAAAGCATTATGGAAAAAGGTAGAGGAGATCATACATTTTAGCCAGCCTCTTGTGTAAGTCCTAAGAATGCTAGATGGTGATAAAGCAGCGATGGGGTTTATTTATGAGGCCATGGATCAGGCCAAGGAGGCAATAAAAGAAGCATATGAGGGCAATAGAAAAAAGTATCTTCCTTTATGGAAAATAATTGATGAATGATGGAACAAACAACTCCATCAACCTTTACATGTTGCATGCTATTACTTGAATCCAAGGTAACTAATTTCAAAGTTTTTAAGCTATATTACTAAATTTTAATTGCAAAAGTTAATCATTCTCTGAAATTAATCATCTTCTTTGTCTTGAATCTTCTAAAGGTACTGTTATCACACAAAGTGTAGCTACCCACTGAAAGTATCCTATCTGGGACGGTAGAGGTAAAGTAGCTAACCAATGACACCGCAAGGGCCTCGTCCACCACAGATGAAAGATAGTTGTCACACTGGACGAGCTCTTGTCACTTTAGATTGATTCAGAGAATGATAAAAGAGGAGACCGTACTAGCTTATGAGGGCTATCGAACCTACACAAGACACACTAAAGGGGTATGCAATGAATATGAGAGGTGAGTAAGTAAATCTAGATCTAGGGAATGGATGTGGTAAGTACGGTTACGACAACGTTGTGGAGGCTTAATGAAAAAAAAATTGCCCAACTTACGGTGAAAGCTACCACAAAGAGTTTAACAATGTAGGTCTAGATAGATCTAGTCAAAATGAAAGGTACCCAAGTTAGATCCACTTAGGGTTTATGCAATTATGGATGAAGTGGACCCAAGAGAGTAGACCAGGACAATAAATGACTTGATTTGGATGCTTGAATGATAGATTTGTTGATTTAGAGTGGGTTCAAGCATATCCATCTGATAGATTTGAAGATATGACCAACAACCCAAGGAGGGCGCCCTACCTAGAGGAGACTAGTGCTAGATCCAAGGGTAAATGGAGTTGATTAATGCCAAACTTTAGATCAAGGGTTTAATTAATTATTTTTAAGTGGGTTTTGATGGTCGTCATCAAATAAGCACTCAATCTATCAGATCTACAAAACTAGGGTTTTAACAATTAGGGTTTTGTGTGACAATTAGATAAAGATTTGGAAAACGATACTAACCTTGTAGATCGTACCTGGAAATACTTGCGGCCGCCTTGTATGTCGATGATCCTTCCACCTAGGTACAATTTCAAGCAAGGTCGGACATGAAATGAAAGCGTTTTGCTCAATGAAGGTAGTGCGTCCCCTTTCCACCTGCAAAATACAAACTACTGAAGTGAGATTTGATTCACGAATGAAAACGATAAGCAACGTACGCCATCTAAAGAGAAAAATCCATTTCACAAAGTAACAATTGATCACTCCCTGAAGATGAAACGATTCACAAGAAGAGATGATGCAAGTTGCCTCCATAATCTCCCCTTAAGCAAGTTGCTACCTTGCAAAAGATCAGTACGGCTTCCACAAAAGTATGTCGTTTGCATGCAAGATCCAATGAAATGTCTAAGCAAGAGGCATAACAATCACATTCAAGAACATTCACAAAGCTTCCAAGAGATTTTCCAATAAGTTTTATTGTATTCCAATATTTTTAGAGCCAAAAGTCCCTTTTACAATGAGAGCATCTCAATATATAGATCTCTCCAATACACAAAACCTAGATCCAAAAAGATCAAGAGCCAAGATCAAAAGATACAATTACTCTAATGAACGACTAAGATTAGCTGGATAGCAAACACTTGGATCAACTCACTAATGAAGGGGGCCGCACCTACTAAGATGCCTAAGGAGGGGCACATCACATAAAAATATCATAAGATATAATATAGAACATGGTGGGGGCTAGGAGGTGATACACACCCTTCTCTATCATGGCCCCATGGCACAATCACAATGTATAATCACTAATCATAACATAAAGTGACTAAAGTCACTAGGACGTCCTCCTCAAAATACATGAAAACGCCCCCAAGTGGAGAATGCTAGGACGTGTAGACCCCATGAAGAGTGAAACTAATGTCGGAGGATGAAGATGACCCCAACAATATGCCTCAGACCAATTCCATGCCATTTCCTTGCCTCAATTACCCAATTCGATTTCTTCATTAGCCATTTTCATCATCAAAATACTGCCTCGGGAACATAATATTGCTCATATCTCACTGATGATTGAACCTGGACATCAACTGACTGAAGAAATGAACCCGACACCATAGCAATATGCTAATATCGATTGGCTACACTCTATGTGTCCCTCCGGCCTCCTAGGAGATCCAACCATCAACTGCAAAGCATTTTATTTTGATTTTTTGAGGCCAAACTGCTGCAAACTGGTAAAATAACCCATACCTCATCTATAAGTGCTTGAAAATGAAAACTGAGTGCATCAATGGACTCAAAATGTCCAAATCCACTAGGAATGAGTACTCATACACCATATGTCCATAAAAAATGTATTTTAGAGGCCCCATCCATGTCAGAAATATAATAATAAGAAAGCCTGTAAATGTTGATAATCATGAAAATAACACAAGCCATCATAATAAACCATCATCAGAAGCATGAATATGTCTAATGGACATTGATAGACCACAAATAATCATCATTCACAATCATTGGCCAAAATTCATCCACGAACTCTGCTACTGACTTGGTCAAATTGGGTTGACCATGTCAATAATGATCAAAATGATGACCCAAATGAAAAACTCGGATGCTGCAAGTACAAAATGGATATGGCATGCTCAATTATTTATGTTAGCAGTAAGACTCAAGTACAAGTGGCTTCTAATGGCGATTATAAGCACGATATATATATATATATATATATATATATATCAAAGTAATTAGCTGTTGTAAACAAAAGTCTCCATTGTATACTCATTTATGGATTTGGCCATCCATTTTCACTGTCTCCATCCATCTGTTACCTTCCCTTCTTTTTGTTTAATCTTGACTTGTAACTTGACTAAGCTAGCAAGCTGTGTCCCTAAAGGGAAATGACCAAACCCATACTGCAAGTAGGGGATGACCAATGAGTATACAAAAGAATCTCTTAGACATAACGATTAGATCACTTATACTTTAGATTCCATTAAAACTAATAAAATATTGCCAACATACAACCACTATCACCCAAGTATCACTACTTAAATAGACAACAGAGCATAACCGAAATCCATATGTACAAATCCATATATCATTGGGTCATATACCTGCATCCGATCTGAACAGTCTGAAAGGCACTGAAACATTGCTGCTGCTATGCATCATGGGCACTGTCACTACCTCTTCTTTGGGACATGAAAATGGCTAACGCAATCATCCAATTTGGGGTCATGAGGCTTAGTCATGGCATGGAACTAATCAAACTGAATGATCTGGATCCACTGAATGAGAGTGACCATCAACTGGTAGCTCATCATCTGCTGCCCTCAAAGTAAAGGACTGGCCCAAAAATGTGCTTAGGACTACTCAGGAACAATGGTATCCCAGCTACTATGTATGTGACAACAGGTACCATTACACAAATATTTTGAAGCAGATGGGGAGGTAAAAGAAAGATTATACAAATGCATTGAGCGCATGGTCTCTGATCCCAATAAACGAGATGAGATACACAACTAGCTCTTGCATTTCAATGAGAGTCTTGGTATCTTCGACCTGGCTACAACTGTACGATCTAGATCAAAAGATCCTCCAGGTAATTAATTACAAAGACTTTAAATTTCAATTCATTGGAGTCTTTTTGAGTTTGTGCTTAAAAACATTTGCTAATTTTCATTTGTCTTTACATGCAACATATTGGTGGCAGCAATTTGGTAGGCAGTGCCATGATTTGCAAAAGTTTGCTGTTAGAATATTGAGCCAAACATGCATTGCTTCTGGTTATGAAGCAATTTGAGTCTTTTTGAGTGTATGCACACTGTTATCACCAACCTTGTAGTTGCCTATGTATGATGAATCCAGGATGGATATTAGTGGGTCAAGCAACCAAGGAGGTGGAACCTAGACTGCCTAGACTCCCAAAGAGATGGTTGTCACGCCAATCAAGGCAGTCTTTGCTTTATGTTGTCTAAGTCCAAGACAACAATGGGGGAGACCCAAATTTGCTCCCGATAGGAGAGATCAGACTTATACACCAGATCAGATCAAAACAAACTTTGAGGTATGTAAGGTGTAAGGTGTTCAGGAACTCTAGATCTACAGTAGGATTCAGTAGATGGATCAGGGCTTCAGCAGTATATTGGTTGATCCAAAGCAGTAATCGGATGACCTTTGGGGAAAATGGTTAGATCTAGGGTTTTGGTATTAGCAACTAAAGAAGATGATCTCTGCATTGGGAAACGTAATCGAGGCAGGATGGGTAGGAAAATAGTCAGGACTATCTAGTACTTGGCTGACAGACTCAATGAAAAAGGTGAACAGCTGTGATTGTCTGAGTCATCAAAGAACAACCAATTTCAAGGGGAAGAGGTCAATTCAGGGCTAGCGCTAAGGATGGGAGATCAGTGCCTTTCGTGCATTGGGCAATGGAGTCAGTATACACCCAGCGTTGAGGTGAACCCACCTAGGGTAGACCTTGATTTGTGGACCTAGATAAGTGTTTTGGTTCGGATGGCTCAGTTAAGGCAGGAATTTAGTCAAGGAAGGCTAGCGCTAGGGTTGGATGGGACAGATCTGTAGATCTGAGTCCACCAGTAGACAACCAGCTCAGCGTTGAAGGTGAAATGGGATCAGGAGGGGTCGATGTACACACTTGGTTCAGAGAAATTTGGAAAAAGTCAGATCGTGAAAAAGTCAAAGTTGATGATTGAGGCTGAGGGTGAAACACTGATTTCTTCAGATCTAGGGAAAGCAGGCTGGATCTTGCTCAGCGTTAGGGGTGTTCTGGAGTGCTTAGGACCTGATCTATCAGCCTAGTCTGTCAGATTTCGGAAACAGTAAACTCCGGAAAGGTCCAGTTTTTCAGTGATGGCGTTAGGGTTGTTTTCAGTCTAAAACTCAGATCTAGGTCACACTGTCATGAATTTGGATAGCGTTGGGGGTGATTTGGACTGTGTGAAACCCGATCTATCAGTCTATGAAGTCAGAAATCAGAAAAAAGTCAAAACCCTAGCAGGTCAAATTTTCAGTGGGGGCGCTATGCAGTTTTCAGACTAAAATTCAGATCTAGGTCAAACCAGCAGGAATTTGACCAGCGTTGCGGTAGATTCAGTGAGGGGGAGGCCCGATCTATGAAACCCAGCAGTGGTTTGGCCAAAGATCAGACAGTTCCCATATTTAGTATTTTTTAGGGGTTTTTTAGTATTTTAAGGATTTTCAGAAAAATGGAAGGAAAATAGGTACAATGGATTTAGATTTGTTAAAGAGAAGAGAATTACTTGTTGGATCGTACCTAGAAATGCTTGTAGAAGTCTTAACAGCGATGATCTTTGCTATCTCGATGGAAGATTCACGTGATTTCTATGACGGATGTAAGCCCCAAGCCACCAATGTGCCCCCTAACATGCATGAGCAAACGTCAACAATATCAGATTTGCTAAGACAAGATAAAGAAACCAAATGCTATAGGAAAGTAAAAAGAAGTAATCATAGATCACAATAACACTAATGAAAACCCCCTGATCCAAGACGAAGATAACCGAACGAGTTGAGGTCCCCTTGCAAAAACGCTCCAGCCAAAACGCCCTCCTGTAGACAAGACAATGATAGCAGAAAAAATATAGATCTCACATGAATTTCCACAATGCTAGGAAGCAAAAGACTATCCAATCACCATTTGAGAACATTAGATGCAAAGCAGATCTAGAAAATATCCACGGAAAAATCTTTCTATTTTTCAGATCCAAGAGCCAAAGACCCTTTACAAATGAGAAGCTCTCTCCTTTAAATAGAAATGAGAGAACCACAATCGTAACCGAATCCTAACCACTTTCAAAACGAGTGGCTAGGATTAAAAGATTTTTTATTCTAATCAATGGTTGAGATGAGCTCAACATACAATACATGGATCAATATAACCATAAATTAGCAAAGTGGACTAAATCACCCATAAAGAGGGTACCCCACTCAACAAAAAAATGAAGCACATGGTGGGTCCATGGAGTGTTAACTAACTCCCTATGGGTGCCCCATGGCATAATAAAATAATATAACATTTTAATTCTTTGACTTTGTGCCTCCTTGAGGAAATCGTGAGCCTCCCAAAAGCTCCAAAAAATAATATAAAATGCCCAATTAATAGGTGTGGGCCTAATCAGGTGCTGCAACTGCTGGAGAAGGTGCGGAAGACATCACTCTCATCATCGTGACTCATCCCATGTCATTTCCTTGCCTTAGTAGCCCAAATCAATTTCCTCAATAGCCATTTAATCATTTTTTAATCTGCCTCGAGAAATGTGAACCTGCCAAAACAGCCTCCTAAGGTGCCTGCGTTGTCAAACTGAGCCCTCCAGGCTCTCTGGGATGGGGGTACTATGGTACAAACAAGTGGCTACACCCCTATGTCCATACAACGCCCTAGGAGATCCAAATAAAACATCTCCCTGCTTAGACACCTCATCCTGTGAAGCAAAACTGCATCAGAAAGGTAAAATGAGCTTGATCATTTCTGCAAGTGCCCGGAACTAAAAATAAACTGTCTCGTTAGACTCAGAGAGTCCAAATCCATCTAGGGTGTATACTCATACCCTTTCCAGGTCTCTACCTGATCATCAACCATATCCAATAGACAATATAACTATCTGTAAATGATCAGATACCAATAATATAACTCAGACTATCATCCATCTGTTGCAAGTGTTATAAGGCTAAGACATGCTCTACAACTCATTTAAGCAACAATCACAACAAATAGCAGTCATTTCACTGGCGGTGTATCAACCAAATACATATATAGGGCTTTATTTATTATTACTCAGACTAGACTTTCAGTGCTATACTCACTTCATAGTTGTAGTCAATTTGCTAGTGACAGGTGAAGGATGAAATTTACAAGGCTAGGGCAAAGGATGACTTCCTACTTAACATCATGACACTTTGGATATGGAAAGGAAAAACTCACTAAAACTAATGCCGGACAAACAACAACACAAGGCCGGACAAACAACAACACAAGGAATGGCAGTGCTTCACAAATGGTTGAGTTGTTTAGAGAGTGCTTATTCAACTTAGGCATCATGACGACATCAAGCTTGATCCAGTTTCATTAGGATCATCAATTTTCTTTTCATGGCCTTTTTGGCTTATATGACCCTTTAGGACTTCACCAGTGCTTAAAAGCACAACTAATCGCAGCTTTCATCTGGGACATATTCAAATTTATAAGGTTAGCAATATTTGGATATAGCATATTTTAACCATTGCTTTTTGGACCTTTTCTTATACTCTTCAAGGAGTATTTTAGCATTTCATTCCTCTTGCCCTCTTTACATATGTTAAGAAACACAGTTTTATCATTTTCATTTTCCATGGGCGCATATTCAATATTTCCAATACAGGTAGTACATGAGCTTTTAGTTTTAGCCAACAACATCTCAAGTGACCAGGGGGAGTTCTGCACAGTGCCAAACATCGGGACAATCGACCTGAATGATTTAGGCATACAATCTAACTCACCAAAGGCAAGTTTTGTCACCAACTCAGAGCCGAGACACAATATAAACAGGGAGGCTTGTCCAAGAAAGGTTCTGGCGGGTAAAAAGATCCTCCATGCCATAAGTCAAGAAGTCAGTCAGGTTGAAAGCTAAACTGGAAGGTAATGGATGGGTGGAGATGGTGAATGATGAAGCCAACACTAGCAAGCCAAAACAATGGTGGGAATGACTACCTCTATTCTCCCTAAGGAGGGTAAAACCAATGAGTATAGATCAAGAACTTCCAAGTCTAAGTAGGGACATCAATACATAATACAAAATACATCCAAGTCCATATAATTATGACCGCCAGATCATGACACCACATGTTAATACACGTCACCAAAATGAGTATAAGAGTAATGATAACCATAACACAATATAAAAAGCTGAGTCATAATCATGCATATAATCCATGTGAAACATCATCTGTCCAATGAGAAAGCACTGATATAAAACTGGGCATCAATAACTGCTCTGTAATGACTAAATGGCTACATCGGTCCTCAAATTTGAGTGTCCTGAGACTCAGTCCTGACATGGGAGAGTACAATAGTCCACTAATACAATAATGATCCGTCAAAACTGCTCATCTTAGCATCTTATATGTAAGAGATCCGGCTGAAAAAATGTGCTGTGTTTGAAAAATAGAATATGGTAGCCTAGCTACTATATATGTGATAACACACACCAAGAAGCGTAATAGCTTAGAGCAAAAATGGTTGATGATATGGTATTTGTTAAGTACAACCTTAGGTTGGAGCGCAGCCAATTGCAGAACAAGACCCCTGAATCATGTTCCATATTCTTGGATGATGGTGATGCACCATCAAATTGGGTTGTGGGACTTATCCAACAACATTTGACAATGAAGACCTCTCATGGATGGATTTGGACCCACTTCCACAACAATAGAATGTGGGAGTTGATGTTGGACAAGTGCCTTTTGGACCAAGGGAGTCAAGTTAGGTGGTCCAAGCCTAGACACGCCATATTGAGGATCTAAATGTAGATGATGGCTTAGAGTCTGAGTCTGAGGCCTCTGAGCCAGAGGATTCATACGATTCTGATGATTAAATTGTTTAGTGTTTGACTCTAGTCTTTTCTATAGGCCATTTAGAGCCTTTTTGTTTATGTATTTTGATTCAAACATGGATTGCACTCGGTGCTAAGTGCTATTTTGGTTCTATGAACTTTAAGAAACTTTGCATATTTTGTGTATAATGGTTTGAATTCACATGAATATATATATAAAAATTTAAAATTTGAATATTTTATGTATTTTTGGTGGAACGGTTTTATGATTCGGTTTTATTTTTTGTTTTGGTTTGGTTCTGGTCCAGTTTCGATTTCGAGGGTCGGCCGGTTTGTCCACTAGTTCGGTTTTTGTAACCTTGGTTTGTAGTCCTCCATCCAAAATCTCTTCAGAATCTCGACTGCATACTTGCCCTGCCAAAGGAAAATCTCCCTTGGTCTTTGCCGAACCTCTAACCCCAAGAAGTAATGCATCTTGCCAATGTCCTTCATCTTGAATTGAGCTGCCATATTTTCCTTTCACCTTGCGATGAGCTTCTCTGAACTTGTAAGAAACATGCCATCTACATAAAACAACTAAACAAGTAGATTTGCCTCAACAAATATGAAATATCAGTTGGGATCTGCTTCACTTTTGGTGAAGTCCATACTCTGCAGGTATCCATCGATCTTGGATAACCATGCTCACGGTGCCTGCTTGAGTCCATACAAGGCCTTTTTCATCGTGCAAACACGAGACATCTTCCTAGTGATCTCGAAGCCTTGAAGGCTGAGACTACTCATGTACACTTCTTCCTCATGTTGGTTTTTTGTAGCTCGGTAGGTACTTCTATGTTGGGGGTGTCTAGTAACATAGAAGGAGCCAAGGTGATTTTTAGACATATATTGTAAAGGTGGGTTTATAACACCTCATGTAAATGGTATTAGAGGGGGTCCATGGTATTTATTGAAGGTCCCATGGTATTATGTGTCCCATGGTATTGGGTCCATGATATTTGCATGAGTGTGAGATTATAAAAGGAGCCTTAGAGTATGAGTTCATTATCACAGTTGCAAGAGACGGGTTTCCTCTTGTAATGAGTAGTCTAGATCTAAGTTTGTGATCGCAGTTTTTCTAGGGAACTGTTACTTCTTTGTTGTCTATTGGACCAGGGTGGATCTAGAGTATGTCTATCCAGTTTGCAAAGAGGATTTGTGACATCTTTAGTGTGGTTTGGTCTCTGAAAGCCATAGGCCATGGCTAGAGGTCTTTCCAGGGATTTTTGGTCCAGATCGGGAGGGTTTATCCAAAGGACTATATAGTGTTGTTGTAAACGAATCATGCAATAAGAAGAAGACAAACATTTGTTGGTTTTCCTTGAAGGACTGGGGTTTCCAAGGTAAATCCTTGTGTATCTTATGTGGATGCTATTTGTTTTTGCTGTGCATTTATATGGTTGTTTAGACAGTGTATTTTCAGTTTTAATGTTCAATTATGAAATATAGCTATTTGCTATGTTGTAATTGAAGAAAACATTAAAGAAGTTGTAAATCAATGGTTTAAATGTAAAATTTCACACCTCAGTTACCCCTTTGAGGAAAGTTGTATTTACATTCATCTGATGTATCCTTCATCCCATAATGGAGACTAAAGACATCACTGCTCTAATGGTAGTATACCTGATAACTAGAGCAAAAGTCTCCTTGTAGTCCACTCCCACTTTTTGGGAGAACCCTCTTGCTAGAATCCTTGCTTTGTAATTCTCTGTGTTGCCTTTTGTGTTAGTTTTTCTTAGATCTTATTAATTTAGTTAGGATCTTCATCTGAAAGAATAACAAGTACATCAAGATGCATAAGATGTAACAGATACACAAGACACAAAGATTTTCACCGTGTAAACCATAAAGGAGAAAACCTTGCAAACTTTCTCAGAATAGTAAGATGATCAAACCCAGTAATAAGAAGTATTCAACAACTATCTATCTCTCCTCGTCTCTCTTTCTCTCTCATGCGAACTTGAGAGTGTGAGGTGTGTATAAATGAGGAAGAGTGCCTCCCTATTTATACCTTTCAAGTGACTGACCTTTTACATGATTGGGGCTGACTTGTTTCTCTAACAGGGCCAACTTCTCTTAGAGAGACTCCAAATACACATTACATGTTGTTACACTGTGGACTATTGCCCCGTCTTACAACGGAGGTTGTACCTCAAGGTCTAGACACAATTAAGACATCCTGCAAGGAGGTAAACACATCGGGGTACAACACCATACAACGATAATATACTTCAAAATATCTTCCCAAGTTGCAAATACATCAATGCTCCCTCTTAACTAGGAAGACATTCTCTCACATCCACAATCATCAACACATTTGGTCAAGTCTTCATCATAGAGTCATAGAGTCATCATCATAGTTGATGCCATCATCATCTTATTATCGATCATCAAATGGTACTATCTATCATCGAAAGTTTCTACAGAGCCAACCCTCTTTCAAGTTGGGTGTAGGCCTAGTCCTTATCCAGGTCTTCATCACATCTCGAGCAAGCCATCTCGTAGAGACTGTCCAGGTCCTTCTTTACATTGCCACAACAATAACCTGCGTCTTCTACCTTCATCTCGTCGTATCTAGATCATCTCTTTTGTCCTGCACAAACAAAACAAAGCACATAAAGCATCCACGGCTAACCTGCGTTCTACCTATAAAGGAGAACCGCCTAGGTGCACCTCAAGTGCTTCATGACCTAATCATCTCAACATGGGAACACACACATATATAGATATATATGTAAGGATTGATTACGACCAAACAACTTGTTGCATCAGGACTTTTAAGTTCTAGGTCAACCTCAAGGACTTATTACATCTGAACAACCTGTATCCAGGATCTTTTCCGTTCAGATAACCTTCGGGGCGTATTACATCCGAGTAACCTGCGTTACCACATGAGGGCTCTTTTTACACTTAGACAACCCACAACACTTATTACATTCGAGTAACCTACGTACCACGCGAGAGCGCATATTTACACTTGAATAACCTGTCATAGGACTGATTACGTCCAAGGATAACCTACGAGCTTCGCTAGGACTAATTACATCCAAGGACAACCTACAGGACTGATTACGTCCGAGCATCCTGCTTTACCCGGATTTTTCCCTCTCGGACAACCTGTATCATTTCCCATGTGAGATATTATGCATCAACTATTTCTAGCATAGAATCATATTAGGACTGATTACATCCAAAGATAACCTGCGAGCTTTGCCAGGACTTATTACATCCAAGGATAACCTATAGGACTGATTACGTAGGACTGATTACGTTTGAGCAACCTACAATCTTCGTCAGGATGTTACGCTCAGACAACCTGTCTCTCTAGCTATTCTAGAACACATCACTCCCTCTTTCGAGGGGTCTAGATCTGGATCACACCAAGTCTTTCTCTGAAGTACTCGAACTTCACTCTGGCTAGAGGCTTAGTCAACACATTGGCTATTTGCTCGGCCGTTGCCACGTATTGGAGCTTCACTGCTCATCTCTGCACCATATCCCTGATATAGTGGAATTTGATCTCGATGTGCTTCGACTTGTCATGGAACATAGGGTTTTTCGACAACTTCACACAACTCTGATTGTCGCAGAAGATACAAGTCACATCCAACTGGAGATCAAATAAGTCAGACAGTAGCTTCTGCAGCCACATAAACTCGCAACTAGCCGAGCAAACGACAACATACCTTGCCTCGGCTGTACTCAGCGCCATGCATGATTGCTTCCTGCTGAACTAAGAGATCATGCTAGATCCCAAACTGAAGTAGCAACCCGAAGTGCTCTTCCTGTCAGTGGCGCCCAATCCGAATCAACATAACCATGTAGGTAATCTTGTAATTCGCATCATATTTGAGCCCATAATCCACTGTACCTTTTAGGTACCTCAGTACATGCTTTGCAGCTATCAAGTGAACATGTTTTGGATCCGTCAGGAACTGGATTAAGGTGTTCACCGCAAAGCATATGTCTGGTCTCGTATTCGTCACATATATCAATGAGCCAATCATCAGACGATACATTGTGGCATCAACCGACTCAGATGAAGCGTCACTTAGAAGCTTCAAGTTAGATGCCATAGGTGTGGCTATTGCCTTGCAGCCCAACATTTTGAATCTCTTCATAATCTCCACTTCATACTTTCCTTGACCAAGGAAGATCCCATCTGCACTCTGCCACACCTCCATGTCTAAGAAGTAGTGCATCATACCTAGGTCTTTCATCTCAAACTCTATAGCAAGTCTTCTCCTTGCATCTTTAATGAGTTCCTCTTCGCCTGTCAGAAACAAGTCATTGACATATAGCAAAAGCATCATTGGTCTTTCGTCTTTAACCTTGAAGTAAAGGTTGGAATCTGCTTTACTCTTGGTAAAGCCTAAGCTCATAAGGAAGCTATCCATCCTGCCCTACCATGTCCTCGGTGCTTGATTCAATCCATACAAGGCCTTCTTTAATTTGCAAACATGGGTCTTCCTGTCATTTGTCTCGAATCCCAGTGGTTGTTCCTCGTACACTTCCTCCTCGACTACACCATTCAAGAAAGCTATCTTGACATCCATTTGGTGTATTTTCCATTTCATAACTGCTGCCAATGCAAGTATGGTCCTAATAGAAGTGTACCTTGCCACAAGTGCAAATGTCTCTTCGTAGTCTATGCCTTCTTTTTGTGAGAAGCCTCGTGCTATGAACCTTGTATTTCTCGATGCTACCATCTGCAACATGCTTGATCTTGTAGATCCATTTTGAAGTCACGACAGATTTCTTCTCCGGTCTCAGAACTATCTCCCAGACATCATTCTTCATGATCGACTGATATTCCTTGATCATAGCATCCTTCCATTCTTTCTTTTCTGTAGCCTCTTTATAGGTGGAAGGTTCTTTGTCCATGATGTCACACAGCAAAGCCACATAGCTATTGTACGGCTTTGCCCTTTTTCTCTCTCTATGTATTCCTTCTGGAGCGCCATACCTTTCAGCTTCTCGTATGAGCTCTCGTGCCCATGCTGGTTTCCTCTTGTGGGAGTCCTTCTCGAGGATTGTCTCTACTAGTTCTTGTGGTTCTGCATGTCGTGATCTTTATGGTCCTTTGTAATTGCTTCTCCAATTTCCATATCTTGGACTCTTGTCTCTTCAGGTTCCTCGACCTCTTGAATAGATGTCCTCCTGGATCTGAAGTATGTCGAGTCTTCATCAAAGGTTACATTTCTACTGATGTTGATCTTCTTGAATCCTGGGAAGTATATTCGTTAGGCCTTTGATGTATCACTGTATCCTAGAAATATACCCTTCCTCCCAGAAGGATCGAGCTTGGTCCTTTTCTCCTTTGTGATATGTATGTACATCGGGAAACCAAATGTTCTTAGATGGTTGGCTTCTGGTTTATCTCCTGAGAAAGCCTCTCTAGGAGTCTTGTTGTCAAGTACTCGATGAGGAGTACGGTTTCGTACATATACAACTGTTCTTGCTACCTCCGTCCAAAGGTGCATAGGAAGATCCTAGTCATGTAACATTGATCTTGTTGCTTCCATGATGGTTCGGTTCTTTCGTTCTGCAACCCCATTCCAGTAAGGATTATATGGAGTGCTTAACTCCCTCTTAATCCCGGACTCTCTGCAGAGTTCCTTGAATTTTTTCGAAGTGAACTCTCTGCCATTATCTGACCGTAGAGTCTTAATCTTCCTATCGGTTTGGTTCTCGACCAAGGCTTTATATTCTTTGAACTTACTGAAAACTTCACTTTTCCCTGTCAAGAAATATATCCAAGTCTTACGTGAGAAATTATCTAAAAAGGAAACATAGTACACACACCCGCTTAATGAACTAGAAGACATGGGTCCTCATACATTCGAGTGTACTATCTCCAGTATTACTTTGGCCTTGCTCTCACTGCTGGGAAATGTCTTCTTCGCATTCTTTCCTTGTGCACATCCTTTGCAAATGCCTTCATGCTTTGCCTGGATCTCTGGTAGTCCTGAGACTGCTTTGCTTGCCATCGGTATTGCTCTGTAGTGCGCATGTGCAAGCCTTTTGTGCCATAGTTCACTTGGTTCAATTGACTCATGAACCAATGCTTGTTTAGGCTATCCCTTTAGCTTGTACAAGCCTCCGTCTTCTTCTCCAATCCCTGTTGCATTCTCTATTGTCTTCCCTCTAGGGCACATCAGAATTTGGCCATCGACAAATGCAACCCTAATTCACTTTGCATCTAGTGCAGAGATGGAGAAGATTTTTTTCGATCCCGAAACATATAACACATCCTTCATCTTTAAGGATTTCCTAGAGTCAAGCTTGTATGAAGCCTCTCCACTTCCTTTTATGGGGTATTGATAATCATCCCCAAGTTTCACCTTGTGTGGTGACTCATGTTCAGACATATTGACGAATGATTCCTTGTATCCCATCATATGTTTAGAAGCTCCACTATCCACAAGCCAATCATTGCTTCTGTGTGAGATAGTGCTAGTAAGTGCTGAGATTAGCACATACTCTTCATCTGAATCATCCTTCTCTCGTGTGAATCTTTTGTTTGTTGGTTCATTGTCTTCGACAGTATGAGGATATTGTCTCTTTTTCCTGATGGGACAATCTCTTGCAAAGTGCCCCTTTTCATCACAAGTATAGCATCGAACATTGGAAGGATCTCTCTTGGTCTTCATTTGTTTCTTGTCCTTGTTGTTGTTGTGATGAAAGTTCTCCTTCTTCTCCTCCTTCTTGAAGTTCTTCCTGGTGTGAACTGTGAGAACTTGATCTTTAGTTGCTCCCATCTTCTCCTCTTGTCACGAGTCAAGCTTCTTCTTAAGCACATTCTTCTCGGAGCCTACTGAAAGAGATCAACCTCCTTCTTGCACAATTTCCTTGAATGAATGAGTCCCATGATCTAGGGAGACCATTCAAAGTAGTCTTTACAATTTCTCCTTCTTTGACATTCTCTTCAACTGCTTCAAGTTGTTCTTTGATTTGAGCAACCCTTGTGAAGTAAGACTGTATAGTCTTGGAGTTCTGTATCTTCACATTCTTCAACTAGTTCCTCAAAGTCATCTTCCGATTGATGTTCTTCCCTTCGAACATCTTTGTCAAAGCATCATTTACTTCCTTCAGTGTCTTGAATGAAGACACATGGGGGATGAGGTGATCCTTAATATAATTTGCAATGATTCTCTTGGCCTTAGCCATGCTTCTCTTATGAGTAGCCTTAGCCTCATCTCCCTCTGGTTTTGGAACTTCTCTAGTGATGTATTGATTCAAATCATTCTCTTCAAGGATCAAAGAGATTCTGTACTTCCAAGCTTGTCCTCAAGTTGTGTATGGTCACTATGGTGAGTCATCTTTTCAAATGAGAACCTCAAATGGAAATAGCAAAGATTTAGATCTTACCGATTTGAGGTGTTCGACCTGGTTCCGGAGTTGGTTGACCTAGGGTTTGTCAAAGAAACTCTAATTTTCCAAACTTGGAGTTTGGGAATTTTGTTTGGATAGAAAGATGCGCCTCCTTGAGGTGAGTTGCTCAGCAAGGTCACTTTCTGAAAACCGAGGTGGGAAGCCTCCGAAACTTGATGCCCTAGTATCTCTCGACACCAGTGACAAGGTCAAATATGAAGCTTATTCAAATCTGAAACTGGTTCCACCAAAAGATGCACCCTACTGAGGTGAGTTAGCCTAGCCCTCTTTTCTTGATGATCCGTGGAGAGAACACCTTGAACGAGGAAGCCCTAGTTTCCGTTGCCGTCCAGTGCCTTCTTTCATAAAGGCTCTGATACCATGTTAGTTTTTCTTAGATCTTGTTAGTTTAGTTAGGATCTTCATCTGAAAGAATAACAAGTACAACAAGATGCATAAGATGTAACAGATACACAAGACAAAGATTTTCACCGGGGAAACTATAAAGGAGAAAACCCCGCAAACTTCCTCAAAATAGTAAGATGATCAAACCCAATAATAAGAAGTATTCAACAACTATCTATCTCTCCTCCCTTCTCTCTCTCTCTCTCTCATGCAAACTTGAGAGTGTGAGGTGTGTATAAATGAGGGAGAGTGCCTCCCTATTTATGCCTTTCAAGTGACTAACCTTTTACATGACTGGGGTCGACTTATTTCCCTAACAGGACCGACTTCTAGAGAGATTCCAAATACACATTATATGTTCTTACACTGGGGACAATTGCCCCGACTTACAACGGAGGTTGTACCTCAAGGTCTAGACACAATTAAGACATCCCGCAAGGAGGTAAACACTTCTCCAATGGGGGTACAACACCATACAATGATAATATACATCAAAATATATTTCGAAGTTACAAATACATCAACATTTTGCTACATGCTTGATCTTGTAGAGCCACCTAGAACTCATTACTGATTTCCCTTCCAGTTTAAGCATGATGTCCCTGTTATCATAGATCTTGTAGTTGCCCCAGTAGAGTAATCCTATACAGGATGGTAGAGGGGACAAGCAACCAAAGTCGCGATCTACAAAAACCCTAACCTCCAAAAGATGGATGGTTGTCACGTCGGTTAGGACTTCCTTCGCTTTATGCCTCTGGAAAAGCCCAAGTGACAATGGGGGAGACCCAGACCTATCCTGAAAGGACAGATCTAAGGCAAATCACCAGATCAAACCCCTGAATGGGAATACGTAAGGTGAGTCCCTGAAACCCTAGATTTGAGGGATAAGCCACAAATTGAGGAGTACCTGAGTAAAGGTGGTTAAGGACATTGGAAATGTTACTCAAGTAAGATAACACGGTGACTTGTGGAGATTGGGATCAGATCTAGGATTAATGTGCTGGTTCAAATGATCAAACCCGAGACACTAGGGGGATTTAAATAGACAAATGAGAAATTCCCAGGACAAGGTTGATATTGAGAATTAAGGCTTCCCGCACACTGACTTGGATGAAGGATTTAACAATTAGAGAAAATCCAAGTGAAACCGAAAAAAGACACGGAGAAATTGGTTATTAGATTAAGAGGGGCGCTACCTCCTTAAGTGATCAGTGCCTGGAGATGGGTAATGGAGTCCAATGCTGACGCCTAGGAGGGAGAGGGGCTTTTTCGGGATGGCCGACAAAACTCAGATCACCGAATTTGCAGATTCCCAGTGCAAATTGATTCGGTGATTTTTTGCTACTTCTAATGAGGGTTTTTTTAGTAAAATTGATTATGGGCAAAACATGCGAAAATCAAAGGGCAGAGGACTTACCTGAAAAATGTACCTGAATCATGTTGATGACCCCCTGGATGACGAAGAATGTTGTCATTCCAATCAAATGAGAGTTCCGAGCAAGATTTTGATTAATTGCTGCTTCAGTTAGTGACCCTAGCGCCCCCTTTATACCTGTCACACCAAAGAACTCAATCGGTACGACAAATAAACGAGATTTGCAAGCTAAAGAAAATACAAGGAAAATAAGTCATGAAGAAGTTGCTACTCCCTGATAACCAACACCGAGTTCCGGCAATAGAGTGAGTCTCCCCACCAATGCGCCTCTCTCAGAATCGCCTCCTTCAACCTGCAGATAAACGGGTACAAGAAAATGTACAGAATCTATGCTGGATTGATCTCAGTGCAAAAAAATAACAATGCTAGTCATCATCTCATTCATTCATCAAACAAGAAGCTAGTGTGTAGTTCGAGAAAAAATTTATTTATTCAATTTTCCAGTACCAGAGCTCATGCTTTACAATGGGGAGGGTCTGGCCTTTATATAGCTTTTGAGATATGTAAACCCTAACTCACTTTTGCATCCAACGGTTGAGATTATAACATCATTAATGGTGGAGATCAACTTAACAAGGATCAATACATGGATCACATTGACTAGATCAAGGGGGGGCACACTTTTGCCTAATAACACCTTGTCTAAGTTAAATAAAATTCAACATAAGATATGATCATGATAATACATCAAAAGGGGGTCACTAGGGGCTTAATTCACCCTAGGCCCCATTACAACCTCATAATATAAGATATGACTATACAATATATCATTTAGCCAAGTTGAGGGGCGTCCCTTAGGGGACGTCTTCACTGACTGAGCCAAAAATAAAATAATCTGGACAAAAATGCTAACTGAAATTGTTGAAGAACTGTCCAAGGAGCCAAACTACATCATTTGACAAGTTTCCAAGCCATTTCCTTGACCCAACAGGCCAAATTGATGTTTTTAGTGAATTCCTTAGTTCATTTTCTGGTGGTACATCCTCTGAAACTGAATAAAATCATCATAACTCCGTTTAGGCTGAGAACTGGGGAAAACTGACTGTATTGGATGATCCAGAGACACAGAAGAATGGTTTAAGTGACTACTCATACCCCCTGTAACACTGCAATGCTCTAGGAGAACCAAAATCACTGCCATCTGTAATAAAATTTGATCATTTGGCCAATAATAAAGTGATAATAATCACTGATCATGAGATCTGGGGCCAAACTCTCAAACCTGAAACCGCAGTATTGGTCTTGGGCATGTCTGGTTGTTTTTGAGTCACTGCCTTGGGAACCTTCTTTGACTTGGTCAACTGGGTTGACCATGTCAAAGTACCCAAACTAGAGGTGAGATACTGTACCTATATGATCCTGCATGCATCCATGGTAAGAAATGCTCCGATGGTGTATATCAAAACCAAACTTAAATCATGTTATTCATAATCATGGTGACAATAATAATATCAGTAAGTAAGATATACCTGTGCCTTTGAAAAATCTTGGAACCTTCTGGAAGTCTGTTTGTGCATGCCGTACTTACAAAGTTTAAACCAGTGTTCCACGAGGATGCGTCTCCCATGATCGGGGGCGCGCCCCCTGCGCTTCCCACGCCATGGGGGTTGGGAGGTTCCATGGGAAACGTTTCCTAGCTCTTCCTTTTCTGCGAAACTTGGGGAAACATGGGTCTAGGAGTTTCCCGGATTGGGGGGCTCCCACACGCCCCCTCCTGAAAATGGGGGGCTCCCACAAGCACCTAGCCCCGTCGAATTTTTAATTTTTTTACTTAAAAACAAAAATGTTTCATCTTAAATTTTAGTTTTTTACACTAAATGGTCAATTATAAATTGAAATAGAAACAAATAAAAAGAAACAAACATCGATATGATATGCTTGGTTATAACGATTACATTTACATTACACTAAACTCTTCTGGAACATGCGAGTTTATGTGTTGGGGTTCATATTTTTATTTATTTTTCTATTTTTTTATAATTTTAGAGACCCCGACGCCCTCCACCCCCCCTCCCCTAAAATACCCCAAAATTTGGGGTGTCCTTACACATCCCTAATGTGCGTTTCCCTGCTCCCATGCTCCCGCGTCCTCGAAACTTGGTGGAACACTGGTTTAAACAGTGTGCTAATGTTGGTTGAGGATGGAAAACAAGGGTAAGGTAAAGGCAGATGACTTGTAGCTGACTTTGATCATATGATTTCTTAGAATGATGCTAATTACAAACGACCACAATGGCATATACATGACAGATGAACAATAGGGGACGATGGTGTTTCACAAGTGGATGAGCTAACCTAAAAAGAGTCCATTCAACTTTAACAACATGTTTACGATTCACATCCAAGCTAAGAACAAGCTCTGTGAGGATCTTTACTAGGACCCTTGTGTTGAGTACACAAGAACTGTAATGTGGAGATCTTAGGGGTCACTGTGAAGTAGCGATCCCTTGCCCCATCTCACATTAAAACCCGCAAACTCCGTGAGGAATTAATTATTACATTTCAATAGCGGCCAACAGTCTTTAGATTTAGCATTTCTTTATGCACTGCTTTTTCTTTAGGCCTTTTCACAATTTTATTTTATAGCCCCTTTTGAGTTGTGTCTAGGGACACATTTTGCATTTATTTGAGGGCTTTGCATTTCAACAGATAGAATTTATAGCACATAATGCATGTAATGATGGTAAACACATTGCTTCAAGTTTTAGCTAACACTCTTCGAGATAACTCAGAGCCGAGACACATAAAACATGGGATCCATCATGCATAGAGGTCAAAGTGGGGAAAGTGATCTTCAATTTCATAAGTCTTGATCAAGTTAAAGTCATGGGTTAAAGAATCCATCATGGATGAACTGGAGGGACGAGGACAAATGGCACATGGAACCAACATAGCACTAAAGTTTAACATTTGTGTAAAGCATGGCATGAGCAACAGTCTTCAACGTGAAGTACTTTGACCAGTCTTAGCACAAGTTCAAGCATCAGTATATATATAAGCATAGGTCATCATGATCATCCTAACAAGACAAGCCTAGGTGTTTGACATACATCATAGAGAAAAATCAAACCAGGGAAACATATACCTGATCTCACCATATATGCCTGTCTCCATCTGATAGGGCCCCTCTGTAACTGTGTGTACCATATATGATCTGCTACTTTGCTTAACTGAACTAGGTCATCAATGAAAGCATCTCAATGGACTAGTGAATCGCAGTCCTGGCAAGGAAACTCTGCTGAATAAGGCTCGGAAACGATCGAGGCTGTAATGATCCATGCTCAAACCCCATGTGAAAAATAGCTCGGAATAGAAAAAGAGATAGATTTGTATGCTGCATCATGGTAACCCAGCTGCAAATGTGTATGTGATAACAATCCCATACATCATTCTTCATGAGGGACGTGTACTCTTTCACCATGGCATCTCTCCATACTTGTTGGTCTGTTGCGTCTTGAAAATTGGAAGGCTTAGAATCTATGATGTTGCTCATAAATGCCATGTAGTTTGGAAGCTTCTTCAGAGGTTTGCTCTCCTTGAATGAACTCCTAGGAGCCTCAACATGCTCTTGAGCATCCATTAATGTTTGCATGAACCATTGGGGTCTCTTGATGGAATCAGTAGGAGTTGGTGGCTTCTCCTCTATAGTTGAAGGCTACTGCCTTGAGTTGGAAGTCGTTGGTGACTCTAGCTAAACCTTCGAAGCTTCGTGCTCCTCATCCTTTGTCACTGGAATAGGCTCATAAGACTTCATGGATGCAAAGTCTTCCTCAAATTTTACATCCCTACTTACAATTGTCATTCTCTCCCCTAGAATATAGATCTTGTAGGCCTTTGAAGTCTCATTCTAACAAAGAAACAAACCCTTCCTATTGGAGGGCTCCAACTTGATCCTCTTCTCGATTGGTATATGGATATAATTTGGACAACCAAAGATATGGAAATGAATCACCTTTGGCTTCATACCAGTGAATGCCTCCTTTAGTGTCTTGTCCTCCAAAATCCTATGGGGACACCTAATCCGGATGTAGATTGCTTCATTGCATGCTTCTACACATAGAAACATCAACAAATCTCGGTCATGTATTATGGCCTTGTTCTATTGTGGGTTGTACAGAACAATGAACTCCCTCTTGATTCTTGCATCCATGTAGAAATCCTCGAAATCATTAAAGCTATACTCACCGCCATTGTTCGATCTCAAAACTTTGATCTTCTTCCCTATCTGGTTCTCCACTAAAGCTTTGAACTCCTGAAACCTACTGAAGACCTCATCCTTGGTCTTTAGGAAGGAGATCCAAGTTTGGTGAGAGAAGTCATCAACGAAGAAAATAGACATGCTTCTTGTGATTGATGCTACTAACATTGCTCTACATATAACCGAATGCACCAGGTCTAGAATCCCCTTAGACTTGTGCTCACTGCTTGGGAAAGCAGCCTTGGCATGCTTGCCAAAGGCACACACCCTGTGGGTCAATGCTAAACTTGGGAAGACGTGTGACTATCTCCCTCAGAATAGGCAACACATTGTGATGCTGGTGCCCCATCCTCTTGTGCCATAACTTGTACAAGTTATTTGTGTTATGCACTAGGGCTCAAATAGGATCACCTTGTAATTTGTATAAATTGCCTTCCTTAACCCCAATCACTTGAGCTGATCTCGGGCTAGACTCCCTGGATTTTACAAGGAGTTTCCGGTTCTTGAACTCTACTGCATAGTCCTTATCTTCCATGAGCGAAACTAAAAGAAAATTCTTTTAGATTCTTGGAATAAACAACACATCATCAAAGTCTAAAGAATTGTCTGAATGGAGTTGGAAAGGAATCATATCGACTCCTGCTAACGGATACTTGGCATCATCACGAAATTTGACCTAAACTCTTGAGATGTGCTCATGCTAATAGATACTTGGCATCATCACCAAACTTGACCTAAACTCCTGAGTCCTGAGATGTGCTCTTGCTAAAGGATACTTGGCATCATCACCAAACTTGACCTAAACTCCTAAGATGTGCTCCTTTAGACTTGAAAATAGATCTGGGTTGATGCCATATGCCTAGATGCTCCATTGCCTACATACCTAGCATTCTTCAGAACCATGTTGGAAGAAAGGCAATATACCATTGAGAAATCCTTCTTGAACTTGTAGGCAAATTCGTTCATATGCATTTCAATTGAGGGTCCTACCTGATGCTGCTGATGCTTCCCTTTACACTTCTTCTTTTTTGGACACTATGATGCATAATGGTTGTGCTTATGACATATGAAGCACTTGATTTTACTCTAGTCCTTCTTCCCTGGCTATGTGGATAACTCCTCACTTAATACCTTACCATTGCTGGGTCCTTAACCTCCACCGTTCTTTGTTTGACCAACTAAGGCATGGTCATTGTCACCTTCCTTCTTGTTGGCCTTTAACTCCATCTGAGTCTCCTCTTGGATATAGTCATTCCATAGTCTTTCCCAAGAGGGAAGATTCTCTTTGTTAGTTTTTGATAGCTCGGTGGCACTCCTGCATCAGGTGCCTAGGTGCAGGGGTGATTAAGTATGAAGTCTCATTTATATTCGAAAAGTGACTTTAGTAAATGTTTTTTTATTAAAGTACCTTTTGATGTGACTTTATGTTTTTAAAGTGAGTTTCACTTTAATATGTTTTTAAAGTGACTTTAAGTCATAAAGTGTACTTTTAATATTTAGGGTGATGTGACTTTTCAAAAAGAAAAATTTCGTGTAAAGTTCACTTAGGAGATTTAAGTGAGTGAAAGATTAGATCCCAGCCATAGATCTCTTGGCCAAGATCTAATCTCGACCGTAGAAGGTGAAAAGTCATGAGAATAACCCTAATAGGGTAAATAAAGTACGTGAGATTTCATTTTGGCACACATTCAAGAGAGATTTCTTGGAGAGGGCTCGATTTCCAAGAGAGGAGCTTGGTGAGGAGTGTGTGAAGCACTTGAGCAAGAGATAACAGAGATTGAGCATGAGAATGAGAGAGAGGAGCAGCCCAAAGTGAGGGCTCGAATTTCTAGAGAAGGGCACGTTTTTTTTTCAGAAGAAGGGCGCACCAGCTGAGATAGTTAGTGATCGTACATCCCCAAAAGAAGTCTGAAATTCTGTGTAGTTTATGCAGCAGTGGTTTGGTACTATTTTTGAGGCAAAATAGTGGCTCAAATTCGAGGTGATTGCAGCATTTATTGAGGGCTGTTCAGCAGAGGAGAGGACCGTACAGCAAGTGTTTTGCTGCTGGTAGCACACTCAGATTTCCTGTAGCAGCCTGTCTGTTGATGCAGATTTGAAGAGGGTCTGTGCACTCAAACCAAAGGTGAAAATGATGACTGAGAGGTACATACAGTGAGGCCGTACATGGCAGTTTTCCTGTAGCTGATCTTGTGTGTTCAGGCACGCATTTTGAGGTAGATTTTGTGCACAGAAATCGAAGTTCTGTTCAGATTATTTATGCTGTAATTAATGACTGTTGTACCTTCAGAAATTTCTCTCTCAAGCTCAATAAAATTTCTCTTGCATGCTGGTTTTCCCCCAGGGGTTGAGGGGGTTTTTCCAGGGTCTATTTGACCAAAATACTGTGTTTTAAATGTGATTTACAGTCTGCTGTTATTTATGTTTTCCGCTGCTAAATGTGCTTTATAAACAGTATATCAGCCTACAGGATAGTTTCTTTGCATGGTTAATTAATGTGCTTGATTGTGGTTTACTGTTGAGGCCTGATATCAAAGGTTTATGAAGTGTTTGACGAAATCTGTAAGTGAACAGAGGTCTGTTTTTTAACACTCTTGAGCACAAACACCCTGGACAAATGTTTCTTACTGAGATGGGAACCCATTTAGTGCCCAATTCACTAGCTCTTTGTCTTCAACCTTTTCCTCAACTGTTGCAAGTTGATCATGAATCTGTGTGACCTTCATTAGGTTACTGACGATGATGTTTGATCTGGTCATCTCAACAAGTCTAAGTCTGTTGTGCAATATCATCTTCATGTTTATGTTCTTGCTCTAGTAAAGGCTAACCAAGGCATCGAACGTCTCTTTCTCCATCTTCTTCTCAGATATATGAGGGATCAAATGATTCTTTATAGCATTTGTTGGTACTCAAATTTACTACCTAGAATTTCCACACTTACCTGAGTTAAAGCCTTTTAAGGTAGTCCTCTCAAATTCTTATTCCTATTGACCCTCTTTCTAGGCTCCTGATTTTTGATTACCTGATTTGCTTGTTCTTGCTAATTCCTGCTTGAGTTTTATTGTTTTGACAAGTTGATTGATTGCATGATTTATGGAAATTTCAGTCTGTAGAGATGTTTTGTTATACTTTGATCATGTGCAGGAGGTGGCTCTCAAATTAATCCTTGTTCTTCTAAAATTCAGGAGTTTCACCATTCTGTAGCGAAATCATGAAGTCCCGTATGTATCGGCGCTACAGAATGAGCTTTGATTCTTCAGTGAAAGTCCAGTTTTGCTTATACACAGGTGCTACAGAATGAGTCGTCAATATGTAGCGTAAATCAATTCTTCATGGCCTGCATGTGCTACAGAATGAGCTGCAATTCTGTAGCAAAAGGTTATTTGGTAATAATTTGGTGCTGAAGAATTGCATTCAATTCTGCAGCAAAAGTGTATTTCCGCCAGTATCAAGTCGCTGCAGAACCATGTTAATTTGCAAGACACGTGTTGTAATCAAACCTGCCATGGCTTTATCTTTCAAGTCGATTATTCGCATCTGTCAAATCACCTATATGAAGGGATTGTTATCATTAAGCAAGATCGTGCGGAGGCCGACTCAGTACGTGTATGATGATTTCGTTATACAAGCTCGCCGTCAAGAAAATGTATGCATAATTGTCAGTTGCACTGCTGGCGCCACTTGTCCCTGACTAGAGATTGTGACCTGGTTGACCAAAAACATGTGATGATGACGTTGTAGTCTGTGAAAATATCATTATTTCTTTTCTTAAAAAAGGAAACTGTTTTTTCTTTTGTAAATTCAATTTGTTTTTTACAACCATTTCGCGTTCTACAGCTCTTTGTCAAACCGACATTCTTCAGCTACTACATTGCAGACTCAGTGATGGCGCCTTACAAAGGTGGTCACTTAGTTCGTTATGAACTTGATGGAGCGTTACTAGATGTGTATCCTGAATCCAAACAAAGGTTTCAAGAGGCCAACCCAGGCATAATCAACAGACACCCCAGGCCTTTGTTGAAGTCTTTGATGGTCACCAAGCAGTGATGGCAGGTTTAACTATCAAGGTCTCTGAAGAATCAATAACTCGTATTTGTCTTCTTCCTGCAGAAGGCAAAAGATGGTTCAAACAACACCAGGTGAAGATTTCAGACTGTAACCAGTTTCAGAAGGATTAACATCAAAATCCTGAGTGGAAAAGGGGCATCCCCAGAACCTGGTTAAAGGAGTGGGCAGAGCTTTTGGTCCTAATTCAGAAATTTATAACCAACGAGGGAAGGTACAACGTTGTGTTCCTCTATCACATGCGTTTTCTTCTATATTTTGCTGGAGAATGTAAACTCAATTTACCTTACTTCTTTCTGAAAAGCTTGACCAAGATGTCCAAGAAAATACAGAAAAACCCTAAGCTCCAATAGTGTTATTCACCAGGCATTAATCAAATTACTAATACAGGATGAATTAAGTAGGGTTGAAAGAACATGGGCCCACTTTCTTTTCTTTTCTGGTTTAAATACTGAAAATACCCCACCACAGCAAAGTGAAGCTTTACCTTCAAGTAAAGGGTCTGGGTCAGATAGAAAATCGAAGAGTTTAGGTGGAAATACTTCAAACTCACAGCAGGTAGTACCACCTTCTACAGAGATTTCAAACAAGGGAGATGAAGGATTAAACACAGTAAAGATAGGTTCAAGAAGAAAATTGCACTTTGCAGCAGTGGAAGGTGAAGGGAACTCAAGAATTATTAAGGTTTATACCCGGAAAAGAAAGAAAGAAGCATTAAATCCAAGAATGAAGTTCGAGAAGCTTCACCTGAGTTAGAGGTTTTGCCTGATGATACAGTTAAAACTTCATCTCCAGTTGAAGTCCCTGATAATCAAAAATCAAAGAAAAAGAAGAAAAACTCATTTGACAAACCAATTCCACCCCGGTCAGAAATTAAATCTTAAGGGGATGAAGAAGTAGAATTCTCTGATATTTGGACTAAACAGAAGCAGTCAAGAAATTCTAAGAAGGACAAGCAGAAAGTCCCATGCCCTTTTATAGGGAGGAGGTCTCATATCAGACTGACTAACAAATTGAGGATGAACTCTAAGGATATGTTTGACACATCCTTAAAAAGTAAAGCAGTCATCCAGTTGGATGGCTCTCCTTCAACTGAAAAAAAGAAGCATTCAAAGGTTAAGCCATCCAGGATCCATAAAACAAAAAGAAAGCAAACAGTATCTAAGAGCAAGATTATTGAAGAACCTAAGATAGCAAAACCTGTGTTTGAGGCAGAGTCAGGGCCTGAATTGGAACAATTAGAATTGGAGAGACAGGTTTCACCTATACAAACAGAGTTAGAGGATCCAAAAGTGACTGTTACCAGTGATGAACCAAAAGTCAAGAACATTCTAAACCTGCCTTACTCTGATAGTGATGAAGAGATAGACAAAGAAGAAAATCCACAGGTAATGGAACAACAACCTATAGAGGCCACTCAACAACAACAACGGCATGAACCAGAAGCTCCAAAGCTGGACATTTTGGCAGAAATTTCATTGAAGGGCTGATGCTGAAGAGTGGAGATTTTGCAGCGCCGATAGTCACAGTAAATTAACAAAGGGTTGAAGAATGGTTCCCAGTGTCCTAATTCTCATTTTTGCCTCGTGTATTTTGATCTTTTCAAGGACTTTCATATGTAATAACTCCTCATGTAATTTTGATGGATATATAGCTAAGTTGCCAGGAAACTTGGGTACGGGTACGGGGATGCCACTGTGGTACGGGTACGGGTACTTGCGTACGTCGGGGTACTGTGGATATATATATATATATATATATATATATATGTCATAGTCACATCATCTATACATATAGATTTCTTCATAAATTATGAATCATGATTCATAATTTATGAAGAAATCTATATGTATAGATGATTAATTATAAATTCGCTGATTATTTGAACAGTGAACATTCAGATTGAAAATTTGAAACATAAAATTTGATAAATCATAGACTCAGTAGATATCAATTAGAAGACTGGAAGTTACATAAAATTTGATAAATCATTGTACCAGGCAGCTGTAACAGAGAATCAAACTCAGACATGAAAGTACACTTGAAATCTTATTTTAAACACCTATTTGTACTGCTCTTACATACAATAAAAAATTGAAATTTGCCAAATATATTCCTGCGTTGATGTGAGTGTATCTCTCAATATTAAATACATATGTATATTTTGTATGTGCACATTTGGTAGTCAAATTATGTTCCATGAGTGCTGAACACAAAACCATAAAAACATTCATTGTAAATCAATGTAAAATCAATTTACTAGATTTGGACAATATTCAATGGAATTTGAATAGTGTTGCATAGTGTTTGACATAAGTCCTGAATTAGACTCCATACGTAGTTAGCAAAAAATTAGTTCAGATTTGGTGGGGGGTCATTACATTTTCCCCAATGAATTGCATTTTATTGAGTTGGCCGTACCCCTGGAGTACCCAAACATGGGGTACGAAGTACCCAAACACAGGGTACGACGTACCATTTCGCCTTTAATTACCCATTTTTTTTATAACGGAGTCTCGGGTACGTGGACCCAGTATGGGGTACGACAGGAAACGTATCCTACGAGTACCCAAGTACTTGGTACAGGTACATGTACTCTACCCTTGGGTACAGCTACCCTGGCAACAAAGATATATAGACTCTTAAAAGGTGTTCATCATTCAGGATTTGATGATCTAGGTCAAAGTAAATTTAGTTGTGATATCCCTATAAAACTAGATCTAATCCAGTATTGTAATTAATGTAAATATCCTGATGTAAATGATGTAATTAATGTAAATATCCTGATGATCTAGGTCAGAGTTCGATCCCAGTTTCTAGGTCTTACATCCTATTTTGCTGTCAATGAATGTCTATAAAGGCGGAAAGGAATATGTAAAGAGGGGTTCGAGAGGGGAGATTTCAAGGGAACTCATATTAATGTATATTTTGGCTCAGCATCTAATACAAACGGTGAAACTTCATGCCTTATGATCATTTGCTTATTTTACAAATTGTGATTTTCATATTCATTGCTTTTATCTCTTGTTTAAAATTTAAATACAGAAAAGCTTTTTGCAGTACAGTTAGTGACCTTTCCTTGTTCAAATCAAAGCACAGTTATGATGTTCTGTTGAGTGCCTGAACCTGAAAGTTGTCTTTGAGTATGTATTTTCCAGATCTATGAATGATACAATGAACTTGGTTTTAGTTTCTGAATATATAGCAACCTTCCTATGTGTTCATGTAATTTAATCTTTGTCTGTATCTCAATATTCAGTCTGTTCCTTGAGTGGGATGCCTAAGAGTTTTGAGATATCACCCTAAGTATTAGACATTTATAAACCCTTAAACCAAAAGCTTCATGTCCCTGTAACCTTTCCTAGCAAACCTACTTTAAAACCTTAACAACATATCCTCAACTATTTTAAATCTTTAAAATGTGCTAGGCATGTCCTATATACTGTTAGATTAGCAGCAACAAGGAAGGTCTTCCTGCATGCAAGTGTCCTTCCATGCAGAAGACTCTAAATCAGGAAACCAGTTGTATTTAATTATTTTTCCTAAGTTTACTTTGGAAAATAATTAAAGTGATCTAATTAATTATTGACTTTAAGTGAAAGTGAAATTAGGGTTTTCGCTTTAGCTAAAGTTATATAAGAGAGGTCAATTGGTTGAGAGGACACACACACTTGTATTCCGACAGAGACAGGATACAAACAGGGAGAGAAAGTCAGACAAAGAATTTAGCTGGGAAGATGAAGGAGCGAGAAAGCAGGATCGTCGAGCTACCAGGTAGGAACGAGTCTGCATAGTCGATAGGCAGCAGTTGTAGAGGGAGTCATACAAGGCCGTATGTATTCTGTACAGCTGTCGTACAGACCGTACGGATTCTGTACAGCAACAGTACAACCATACAGATCCACACGTGTGAGGCCATACACTCTTGTAGGAGGGTGCTGAGGTTTAGCTGGTGTTTTGCTCAGTGATTCTGTCGTGTAACTGCATTCACCAGGTTTGGGTGAATTTGCAGTATTGTAAACACTCCATATTTTTTCATAATAAAATCTATATCTAACTGCTGCATTGGTTTTCCCATATTGGTTTTTTCCGGGGGTTTCCATACCCAAAATAATAGTGTCATTATTGTGATGTGATGTTGTGATTTATTTCTCAGTTTTATATTCCGCTGCATACTGTAAATGATATTTTTGCGTGGTTATCAATAGAGATTTTGCATGCACTTTTAGCCCTAGTTTGAATATGAAAGAAAAATTTACATGGTATCAGAGCTCTGGTGAGCTAAAGCTGAGAGATTTGTAGCAACAATGATAGATAAGGGGCAGATCTATAGGAAGATACAAACCTAGACTTCCAGATCTAGGGTTTGACGGGTACACTTCAAGATGGCTGTATAGTTGAGAGTTGAGTATAGACTCTAGGATGCTCAGAACTTTCCTACATGGAAAGAAAGGATCACAAGGATCTTGGACGTCAGTGATGCACAGGAGCACATTGACTCCACAAAAGTTGCACCCACAGATCCTACAGATTTGATAGCTTGGAAGAAGATTGATTCCAGAGCCATGCTGATTATCATGGATGGAGTGAAGGACCATATATTCCCTCACCTTTCTGGTAAGAAGACCGCAGCAGAGAATCAGAGATGTGGACGATTTTGGAGAGTCTGTACCAAAGCAAGAACGAGAACCGGAAGATGGTGCTACAAGAGAGGATGTGCAGTACCGGGATGGCTAAGGGAGAAGGAGTGGTTCCTTATCTTACAAGGATCACACAGATCAGGGATGAGCTTGGAGCTGTTGGCTCTAAGACAGTGGATGAGGAGCTAGTTCAAATAGCCCTCAATGGCTTCTCTAAGCCATGGGACACCTTTGTTAAAGGTGTCGTGGCTAGGGAGAAGCTCCCTGATTGGCATAAAAGAGACCTGCATGGGTCAAGGATCAGGGTCATTCAGCAGTGCCCCACAGATTGTGGATGCGGAGGAAGGGTAAGGAAAAGAGGAAGAAGGATGGTAAGAAGAACCTTGATGTGTCAAAGGTCAGGTGTTTTATCTGCCACAAGCAGGGACACTTTGCCTCCTAGTGCCCATACAGGAAGAAGAAGAGTAACACTCAGATGGCTGGATTTGCAAAGGTGGATTGGTCAGCAGGAACTTCGATGAGGAGTTTTGCTTGATAGCTTGCATGGCAAGCACTACAGGGAGCATCATATGGTACATCGACAGTGGAGCATCTGGTCACATGACTGGACATAAGAGATTCTTTAGAGACTTGGAGGAGGGTGGAACAAGGATCCACGTTGAGCTGGGTGATGATGCGCGGTATCAGACGTAGGGAGTTGGCAATGTTTCATTTGAGAGGGAGTGTGGCAAACCCCTCAGTTTTGATGATGTGTTATATGTTCTAGGACTGACCAAGAACCTTATATCAGTGTCCACTCTGGAGGACAAAGGATATCAGGTGAAGTTCCGTGACCATAGAGTATATATCAGGCGCAAGGGGTCTGATAGGAGCTTGGATCGGGTGATTGGCAGGAGGAGCGGGAAAGTGTACATACTACACTTTGAGCCTGCAAAGGCTCTAGACAACAGTAGCAACATCAGTCAGGGTGAGTTGTGGAATAGGAGGATGGCACACTTACAACATGGAGCACTGAGGCACTTGTGACAGGCTGCCATTGGATTTCCTCAGGTACAGGAGGAGAAGCATAACCACTGCACGGGTTGTGCTTTGGGGAAGAACATCAGGAAGTCTTTTCCACAGAGTGAGCACAAGTCTAAGGAGCCCTTGGACTTGGTGCATTCTGATGTATGCGGACCTATGAGTGTCCATTTGTTCAGTGGTTATAGTTATTGTGTAACCTTCATTGATGACTATTCTAGGAAGACCCGGATCTATTTCTTAAAGGCCAACCCAGAGGTCTTTGAGAGGTTCCGAGAGTCCAAGACTCTCTTGGAGAACCAAACAGGAATGAAGATTCGTGTGTCGAGGATAGACAACGAGGGTGAGTACACCTCCAATGAGTTCATGGAGTATTGTTCGGCAGAGGGGATCAAGAAGGAACACATTGTGCCCCATACCCCACAACAGAATGGAGTTGCTGAGCGGAAGAACATGACTATGGTAGGAGCTACCAAGGCCATGCTCTTTGATCAGGGATTGCCACTATTCCTTTGGGCCGAGGCATACAGGATTGGAGTGTACATTCAGAACAGGTGTCCCCACACAACTTTGGGGAGGAAGACACCAGAGGAGGTCTTCAGAGGAACTAAGGTCATATGTGAGTCATATTCGCATATTCGGTAGTCTCTGCTATTGTCATGTTCATGCTGATAATAGGAGAGAAGGGGTTACTTGTTGGTTACATCGAGATTTTGAAGGCATATAGAGTTTACATTCCTTCTCGTAGGAGGATCATTGTGAGCAGGGATGTCTAGTTCGATGAGGACAGGGCCTTGCGGAGATCTCTGGACTTACCAGCAGAGTAGCAGCTAGCATAGGAGTCAGGAGTCAAGTTGGAGGAGCCAGATGTACAGGTACAGGTACAGATACAGAGCACAGGTTTTGGTGGTTAGAGGGAGTCAGGTGGATAGGATCCTACAGTCATTGGGGATGAGTTGCAGCAGGAGACGGATATCTAGCAACCGCAGCAGGTTGACACTAGGCTAAGGTCCAAGTGGTTTAGGTCCACAGTGCAGGATTCCAGGCAGGTAGATCCTCCACAGAGATCTTTTAGACAGAGTGTACCACCAGGGAGGCTTAGTTACATGGCACTGATGACAGAGTTGATTAAATATGAACCTTCCAGCTTCAAGGATGCTGCACAACATGATGTGTGGCAGGAGGCTATAGTTGAGGAGTATGAATCCATTATGAAAAACCAGGTATGGGAGGTTGTGCTAAGGCCACAAGAGAAAAAGGTGGTGGGATCCAGTTGGATCTACAAGGTGAAGCATGCAACAGATGGAAGCGTGGAGAAGTTCAAGGTGCGCTTCATGGCAAAGGGGTTTTCACGAAGGTATTGACTATGAGGAGACCTTGGCCCCTGTTGCCAGTTATTCTTCCATTCAGACCATTATCTCACTAAAAGCTGAGATGGGTGGGCGAGTCCATTAGATGGATGTCAAGACTTCCTTCCTCAATGGAGTGATAGAGGAGGAAGTATATATTGAGCAGCCAGAGGGGTTTCATGTGGAGAATAGGGAGTTGCATGTATGCAAATTGCATAGAGCTCTTTATAGGCTTAAGCAGGCACCTCGAGCATGGTACTCGACGATAGACAACTATCTACGGGAGATGTGATTTCAACGGAGTGAGGCTAACCACAACCTGTACTTCTTGACAAGTGAGGTGCCTCTCATACTGGTCCTATATGTGGATGATCTCTTTCTTATAGGAGATGAGAGGTTGATTGGAGACTGCAAGTCCAACCTTGCAGTGGAGTTTGAGATGAAAGACCTTGGGTTGATGCATTACTTTCTAGGCTTTGAGGTTTGGCAGAGAGATGGATGCTTCTTCATGGACAGGAGAAGTATGCAGTAGAGATATTGAAGAGATTCAAGATGGAGGACTGCAAGCCTATGGCCATACCTCTAGTTTCCAACTGGAGGAAGATTGATGCATCAGGGTCAGACAGATTTGATCCTACATTGTATCGTCAGCTTATCGGATCACTTATGTATTTGGTCGACACTAGACTAGACATCAGCTTTGTTGTCAACTCTTTGAGTCAGTTCATGGTGGACCCTCTGAGAGTGCATTGGACAGTTGCGAAGCACATACTTTGCTACATCATAGGTACAGTGGAGTATGGATTGGCTTATGAGCATAGGGGGAGTGTGCAGTTAGTAGGTTTCACAGATGCTGACTAGGCAAGATGTGTAGAGGACAGGAGGAGCACATCTGGTTGCTGTTTCAGCATTGGGTCAGGGGTTGTCTCTTGGTTCAGCAGGAAGCAGAAGTCAATTGAATTGAGCTCGGCAGAGACTGAGTACATGGTAGCCAGCATGGCTGCCCTTGAGTGTATGTGGTTGAGGAAGTTACTTGCAGGGTTGTTGGAGTGTGAGCTAGAGGCTACAATAGTTCAAAGAGGAACCATTCGGTTGGAGTACATATAGGTAGATGAGCAGGTGGCGGACATTTTTACCAAGGCACTTTGCAGACAAATTTTTCTGAAGTTTAGGGATAAGCTGGGTTGCTACCGAATCCCTTCCTCGTTGAGAGGGAGTGTTAGATTAGCAGGAACAAGTAAGGTCTTCCTGCATGCAAGCGTTCTTGCATGTAGAAGACTCTAAAACAGGAAACTAGTTGTATTTAATTATTTTTCCTAAGTTTACTTTGAAAAATAATTAAAGTGATCTAATTAATTATTGACTTTAAGTGAAGGTGAAATTAGGATTTTCACTTTACCTAAACTTATATAAGAGAGGTCAATTAGTTGAGGGGACACACACACTTGTATTCCGACAGAGACATGATACAGACAGGGAGAGAAAGTCGGACAAAGGATTTAGCTGGGAAGAAAGAGGAGCGAGAAAGCAGGATTATCGAGCTACTAGGCAAGACCAAGCCCGCACAGTCGACATGCAACAGCTGTAGACGGAGTCGTACAAGATAGTACGGATTCCGTACAGCTTCCGTACTGACCGCATAGATTTTGTACAGCAGCCATACAACTGTATGGATCTGCACGTGTGAGGCCGTACAACTGGGCTGTACTCTCTTGCAGGAGGCTGCTGAGGTTTAGTTGGGGTTTTGCCCAGTGATTGTTCTGTGTAATTGCATTCGCCAGGTTTGGGTGAATTTGCAGTATTGTAAACGCTCCATATTTTCTCATAATAAAATCTATATCTGACTGCTGCACCGGTTTTCCCATCTTGGGTTTTTACGTGGGTTTCCATACCCAAAATAATACTGTCATTATTGTGATGTGATGTTGTGATTTATTTCTCAGTTTTATATTTGTTGCATACTGTAAAAGATATTCACGTGTGGTTATCAGTAGAGATTTTGCATGCAATGTTAGCCCTAGTTTGAATATTAAAGGAAAATTTATATATACAGTCATAAGACATCCTCTAGCGCTAACAACATCCACAATCATTCCCTTGGCCTTCACTTCTTTCTTCTTGTGAGCTGCCAAAAGTTTTGGATCCGTCATTGAAGTGACTACATCTTTAATACCCTAGAGATCATTATCTTTTTATAGAAGAGTTACCTTGACTTTCCATGACAGAAAATTCGAGGCACCTTCCAATTTGTCCTCAAACTTTAGGTTAGTTGATGCCATCTTTGATTTGCCACCTTCGAAACCCTCTTACTGCTGGTTCTGGCCCCGATAGTTGATCTACTGCCATAAACTCTTCAGATCCTCTTAATGAGAGAAGTTCTGATACCATGTTAAATTTCCCAAACCTTAGGTGACTACTGTCCTTATGTTCTCCACTAAACACAGGTTATTATTTAATTGCAGAAATTAAATTCTTTCACATAGCAGAATTCACAGAGTAAGCTGGAAATTAAACAATAGAAGCAAAACGTAATACACAGGAATTTTGTCCTTGAAATTAGCCTTTCATTATTAATTCAAAGCTTACAATGAAACCTCCACAGGCTGTCAAACTAACAGTTGTATGTTACACTCAAACGAAACTTATCTGCACACTTAATGAGGAAAACTGCCTACTAAGAACTAAGAAAACAACTTCCTCTTTACTGCCTACTGTACAGGCCGCCCGTACGACTGTATAGACCGGTTTGTACAATGGTACATAATCCATACGACTGTACGGATCTGTCCTTGCGTATCTGTACGACTATATGGATCTGTCCTGTACGGACTTGCACTGCTCAGAATGAGGTCAACCTTCCTTTAATAACAATCCTATCCTATTTCAAAACCTTTCATGCAATACTTTTATGATTGTTATAACTGAGGCGCTTTTACTCATAAGGGAAGGCGTCTTCAAGAAGGCTTTGGCTGTCAAGTACAACTGTGATATCCAGTCTACCTTCTACTGAGCATCGAACCTGTTGTTTAGTTGGTCTACTTCTGGTTGTCACGTGCATCAACATGTGTGCTTAATAGTTTCGTCATACAAATCATCCAAGCACTAAATTTCCTGAAGGATGCGTGCATGCATGGGATATATACTATGTCTGTTGTTTCTCTTTCATTATTGTGTTCACCTTTCTGCTGATTTGCTATTTGTTTTTCATTGTTTTGTTCACCTTTTTGCTTGCTGAAAGGAATGACAGGTAACAATGTCATGATGTTTCTAATGAAAGCTGCCATAAGGTTTGGGGAAACACACCTTTCTTCAATCTGCTGGAAATTCCCCATGACTCTCTTGTGACCTCTGTAGAATGTCCAATTCTAGACATATAACATTTCCTCTATGTTAGATTTTCACAAGATTATAGCAGTATATCTTAATTGCAATTAATCAATAGGATCACTAGAAAAAGAACAAAGCACAAAACAATAACACAAGCGTTTTTATCTTGGGAAACTCAATCGAGAAAAAACCCCAGCAAACCTTCGTATAGAGATAGTGGTCTTCTGAGAACAAAGAGAAGAAGAGAGGGAGAGAAATTGTCTCTCGTAGATATAACCCCAGAAAACACTCTCCTAGACTGCTGGAGCACACCTTTTTTGCTGAGCTGAGTAGCTGTGAATGTGTGAAATAATGAGGGGCGCCTCCTATTTATACTGATTTTCCCCTAGGAAAATTATTGGGGCCGACTTGACAGTTTGACTGGGGTCGACCTACCTTGAGGAAATACAAGTTTAATTTATAATTTTATTCTTTTCTTTCCTTAGTCTTTCCCCAGGGTTTACAATGAATAATTACAATAGTATAATCTCCTGTAGGAGGTACAATACAAGTACAATAAGAATAGATTTTGAAGTTGCACAAATTACGACACTCCCTCTCAACGAGGAAGGTATTCTTCAGATATGGTCATCATCAGCATCATGAACATCTGGGTCTCTTCTGTACATCTCATCCGTCTCGATCATCTCTATACATGCTGAAGGTCATCAATATGTCTTTGTAAGGTCTTTTATCATCTGTAATTCCATCTGCTACCTATCTGTCTCATCTGCCGATGGGATCATCCCATACCTGGCTTGAGAACTTGGACGAGCAAATGTGCACGACCATCTACTACCTGTTCGTCTCATCTGCCGATGGGGTACTCCCATACCTGGCTGAGAACCTGAACAAGTAGAGGTACCTATGCAATAACACGTCCATCGACTGCCTGTCTGACTCATTGGTCGATGGGATTTCTCCCATACCTGGCTGAGTAGAGGCACCTGTGTAAACCCGACCATTTACTACCTGTTCGTCTCATTTGCCGATGGGATTTCTCCCATACCTGGTTGAGAATCTGGACAAGTAGAGGCACCTGGGTGAAAGCATGGCAACTATCTCTTTGTCATCTCTCTCTCTCTCAAGGAGGAACACATTCTCTTCTACTCCGAGTCTTCTGCGAAAGTATTCAAACTTCACCCTGGGAAGAGGCTTGCTGAGAAAATCTGCAGTCTGGTCATCTGTCGGAATACACTGTAACTCGACCGCACCTTTCTGCACCATATCACGTATGAAGTGATACCAAATCTCTATATGCTTCGACTTGTCGTGAAATATAGGATTCACTGACATCTGCACACATCTTTGGTTATCACAGTGAATCACGGTTGGTTCTGACATCTGGCCAAACAAACCTGCAAGGAGTTTACGAAGCCAAACTGCTTCTTGGGTTGCTGTACAACAACCATATACTCGGCCTTTGCAGTACTGAGTGCTACTTAGTTCTACTTCCTGTTGTACCAAGAAATTATTGCAGAGCCCAAACCAAAACAACATTCTGAAGTACTCTTCCTGTCTGTAGCGCATCCAGCCCAATCTAGGTCTGTATGTTAAACTAGCAGCAACAAGGAAGGTCTTCTCGCATGTATGTGTTCTTGCATGTAGAAGACTTAAATTAGGAAACCAATTGTATTTAATTTACTTTTCCTAAGTTTACTTTGGAAAATAAATTAAAGTGATCTAAATTAACTTTAGTGAAACATTAGTTAAGGTGAAAGTGAAATTAGGGTTTTTGCTTTACCACTAGTTAAAGTGAAAGTGAAATTAGGGTTTTTGCTTTACCTAAAGTTATATAAGAGAGATCAATTGGTGGAGAGGACACACATACTTGTATTCCGACAGAGACTGGATACAGACAGGGAGTAAAAGTTAGACAGAGGATTTAGTTGGGAAGACAGAGGAGCGAGCACAGGATCACGGTTTGGTACAGCTGGGCCATACACTCACACAGGAGGGTGTTGAGGTTTCGCTGGGATTTGCCCAGTGATTCTGCTGGGTACTGCATTCGCTGGGTTTTGGTGAATTTGTAGTGATTGTAAAAGTTCCATATTTTCTCATAGTAAAATCTATATCTGATTGCTGCACCAGTTTTCCCATCTTGGGGTTTTTCGGGGTTTCCATACCCAAAATAATAGTGTCAATATTGTGATGTGATGTTGTGATTTATTTCTCAGTTTTATATTCTGCTGCATATTATAAAAGATATTCATGTGTGGTTATCAGTAGAGATTTGCATGCACTGTAAGCTGAGAGATTTGCAGCAACAGTGATAGATCAAGGGAAGATCTATAGGAAGACACAAACCTAGACTTCCATATCTAGGTTTTGACAGGTACACTTCACTATAGCCGTGCAGTTGAGAGTTGAGGATAGACTCCAGGGTGCTTAGAACTTTCCTACATGGAAAGAAAGGATCACAAGGATCTTGGACGTCAGTGATGCATATGAGAACATTGACTCCACGAAGGTTGCACCCACAGATCCGACAAATTTAGCTGTTTGGAAGAAGATTGATTTCAGAGCTATGTTGATTATCATGGTTGGAGTGAAGGACCATATAGTTCCTCACCTTTCTGGTAAGAAGACCGCAACAGAGATGTGGACGGCTTTGGAGAGTCTGTACCAAAGCAAGAATGAGAACTAAAAGATAGTGTTACAAGAGAGTATGCGCAGCACCAAGATGGCCAAGGGAGAAGGAGTGGTGCCTTATCTCATGAGGCTCACATAGATCAAGGATGAGCTTGGAACTGTTGGCTCTAAGACAGTGGACGAGGAGCTAGTTTGGATAGCCCTTAATGGCTTCTCTAAGCCATGGGACACCTTTGTCAAAGGTTTTGTGGCTAGGGAGAAGCTCCCTGATTGGTAGAGACTATGAGATGACTTTGTTCAGGAGGAGACCTGCATGGGTCAAGGATCGGGCTCATCCAGCAGTGCCCCACAGATTGTGGATGAGGAGGCTCTAGCCCTTACAGGGAAGAGCAAGGGGAAGGCAAAGAGGAAGAAGGATGGTAAGAAGAACCTTGACGTGTCAAAGGTCAAGTGTTTTATCTTCCACAAGCAGGGACACTTTGCTTCCCATTGCCCATACAGGAAGAAGAAGAGTAACACTCAGATGGCTGGATCTGTAGAGGTGGATGAGTTCAGCAAGAACTTCGATGAGGAGTCTTGCTTGATAGCTTGCATGGAAAGCACCACAAGGAGTAGCATATGGTACATTGACAGTGGAACATCTAGTCACATGACTGGACAAAAGAGATTCTTTAGAGACTTGCAGAAGGGTGGAACAAGGATCCACGTTGAGCTGGGTGATGATGTGCGGTATTAGGCGTAGGGAGTTGGCACTGTTTCATTTGAGAGGGAGTCTGGCAAACCCCTCAGTTTTGCTGACGTGTTATATGTTCCAGGACTGACCAAAAACCTTATATCACTCTCCACTTTGGAGGACAAGGGATATCAGGTGAGGTTCCATGAGCATAGAGTGTATATTAGGCCCAAGGGGTCAGATAGGAGCTTGGATCGGGTGATTGGCAGAAGGAGCGGGAAAGTGTACAAATTACACTTTGAGCCTACAAAGGCTCTGGTTAGCAGCAACAGTCAGGGTGAGTTGTGGCATAGGAGGATGGCACACTTACACCATGGAGCACTGAAGCATTTGAGACAGGCAGTCATTGGAGGTCCTCAAGTACAGGAGGAGAAGCATAACCACTTCAAGGGTTGTGCTTTGGGGAAGAACATTAGGAAGCCTTTTCCACAAAGTGAGCGCAAGTATAAGCAGCCCTTGGACTTGGTGCATTCAGATGTATGCAGACCTATTAGTGTCCATTCATTCAGTGGTTACAGTTACTGCGTAACCTTCATTGATGACTATTCTAGGAAAACCTGGTTCGATTTCCTGAAGGGCAAGTCAAAGGTCTTTGAGAGGTTCTGAGAGTTTAAGACTCTTGTGGAGAACCAAACATGAAAGAAGATTTGGGTGTTGAGAACAGACAACGGAGGTGAGTACACTTCCAATGAGTTCATGGAGTATTGTTCGGAAGAGGGGATCAAGAAGGAGAACACTGTGCTCCATAGCCCATAGCAGAATGGAGTTTCAGTGTGGAAGAACAGGACGATGGTTGGAGCAGCCAAGGCCATGCTATTTGATCAGGGATTGCCACTATTCCTCTGGGTCGAGGCATACAGGACTGCAGTATACATACAGAACAAATGTGCCCACACAGGTTTGGGGAGGAAGACACCGGAGGAGGTCTTCACAGGCACTAGGCCAGATGTGAGTCACATTCGTATATTTGGCAGTGTCTGTTATTGTCATGTTCATGTTGACAATAGGAAGAAGTTGGACCCTTCTGGAGAGAAGGGGTTACTTGTTGGTTACAGGGAGATTTTGAAGGCATATAGAGTTTACATTCCTTCTTGCAGGAGGATCATTGTGAGCAGGGATGTCCAGTTCAATGAGGACAAGGCCTTGCGGAGATCGCTGGACTTACCAGCAGAGCAATAGCTAGCACAGGAGTCAGGAGTCAAGTTGGAGGAGCCAGATGTACAGGTATAGGTACAAACACAGAGCATAGGTTCTGGTGGTTAGAGGGAGTCAGGTGGATAGGATCCTACAGTCATTGAGGATGAGTTGCAGTAGGAGACGGATATCCAGCAACCACAACAGGTTGACACTAGGCCAAGGCCGAAGTGGTTTAGGTCCACAATACTGGATTCCAGGCAGGTTGATCCTCCATAGAGATCTTTTAGACGGAGTGTACCACCAGAGAGGCTTAGTTATATGGCATTGATGACAGAGTTGATTAACTCTGAACCTTCCAGCTTCAGGGAGGCTGCACATTATGATGTGTGGCAGGAGGCTATGTTTGAGGAGTATGCTTCCATTATGAAAAACCAGGTATGGGAGGTTGTGTCGAGGTCACAAGGGAAAAACGTGGTGGGATCTAGATGGATCTACAAGGTGAATCATGCAACAGACGAAAGTGTGGAGAAGAACAAGGCACGCTTCGTTGCAAAGGGCTTTTCACAGAAGGAGGGTATTGGTTACGAGGAGACCTTTGCCCCTGTAGCCAGGTATTCTTCCATTCAGACCATTATCTCACTAGCAGCTGAGATGGGTTGGCGTGTCCATTAGATGGACGTCAAGATTGCCTTCCTCAACGGAGTGATAGAGGAGGTGTATATTGAGCAACCATAGGGGTTTGATGTGGAGAACACAGAGACGCATGTATGCAGACTGCATCGAGCTATTTATGGGCTCAAACAGGCACCTCGAGCATGGTACTCGAGGATTAACAACTATCTATGGGAGATGGGATTTCAGCGGAGTGAGGATGACCACAACCTGTACTTCTTGACAGGTGAGGTGCCTCTCATACTGGTCCTGTATGTCGATGATCTCTTTTTGACAAGAGATGAGAGGCTGATTGGAAACTGCAAGTCCAAACTGCAAGTCCAACCTTGCAGTAGAGTTTGAGATGAAGGACCTTGGGCCTAATGCATTACTTTTTGGGATTAGAGGTTTGGCAAAGAGATGGATGCTTCTTCATCGGACATGGGAAGTATGCAGTAGAGATCCTGAAGAGATTCAGGATGGAGGACTACAAGCCTATGGCCATACCTCTAGTTTCCAACTGGAGGAAGATTGATGCATTAGGGTCAGACAGATTTGATCCTACCTTGTATTGTCAGCTTATCGGATGGCTTATGTATCTGGTCAACAATCGACCATACATCAACTTTGCAGTCAACTCTTTGGGTCAGTTCATGGTGGACCCTCGGAGAGTGCATTGGACGACTCCGAAGCACATAGATGGAGTATGGATCATCAGAGGTACAATGGAGTATGGATTGGTTTATGAGCACAGGGGGAGTGTACAGTTAGCAGGTTTCATAGATGCTGACTGAGCAGGATGTGTAGAGGACTGAAAGAGTACTTCAGGTTGCTGTTTCAGCATTGGATCAAGGGTTGTCTCTTGGTTCAATAGGAAGCAGAAGTCAGTTGCATTGAGCTCAACAGAGGCTGAGTACATGGCTGCTTGTGAGGGTATGTGGCTGAGGAAGTTACTTGCAGGGTTGTTTGAGTGTGAGCTAGAGGCTACAATAGTTCACTGTGACAATCAGAGTGGCATCAGGCTATCTGAGAATCCAGTGTTCCATGATCGGAGCAAACACATAGACATCGGATACCACTTCTTGAGAGATTGTGTTCAGAAATGAACCATTCAGTTGGAGTTCATACAGACAGATGAGCAGGTGGTGGACATTTTTACCAAGGCACTTTGCAGACAGAGTTTTGTGAAGTTCAGGGATACGTTGGGGTTGCTACTGAATCCCTTCCTCGTTGAGAGGGAGTGTTAAACTAGCAGCAACAAGGAAGGTCTTCCTGCATGCATGCGTTCTTGCATGCAAAAGACTTAAATTAGGAAACCAATTGTATTTAATTTACTTTTCCTAAGTTTACTTTGGAAAATAAATTAAAGTGATCTAAATTAACTTTAGTGAAACACTAGTTAAAGTGAAAGTGAAATTAGGGTTTTTGTTTTACTACTAGTTAAAGTGAAAGTGAAATTAGGGTTTTCACTTTACCTAAAGTTATAAAAGAAAGATCAATTGGTGGAGAGGACACACACACTTGTATTTCGACAGAGACAGGATACAGACAAGGAGAGAAAGTCAGATAGAGGATCTAGCTGGGAAGACGGAGGAACGAGCAGCAAGATCATCGAGCTTGGTACAACTGGGCCGTACACTCACACAGGAGGGTGTTGAGGTTTAGCTGGGATTTGCCCAGTGATTTTGCTGAGTACTGCATTCGCCAGGTTTGGGTGAATTTGCAGTGATTATTAAAGTTCCATATTTTGTAATAATAAAATCTATATCTGACTGCTGCACCGGTTTTCCCATCTTAGGTTATTTTGAGGGTTTCCATACCCAAAATAATAGTGTCAATATTGTGATGTGATGTTGTGATTTATTTCTCAGTTTTATACTCCGTTGCATACTGTAAAAGATATTCATGTGTGGTTATCAGTAGAGATTTGCATGCACTATTAGCCCTAGTTTGAATATTAAAGGAAAATTTACACTGTAAACCCTTGCAATCTCAAGTCACATTCTGAATCATATCGTAGACCATATTCCATAGTGCCACGTAAGTATCTGAGCACATGCCTTACAACAATCGAGTGAATCTGCCTTGGTTCACACATGAACTAACTGAGAGCATTCACAACAAAACATATATCTGGTTTGGTGTTCGTCATATACATCAAGGACCCAATCAACTGGCGATACATAGTGGGATCGATCAAATTTGAATATGAAGCAGAATCCCTCAGCTTCTTCATCTCTTCAGGATATCTATGGTATATTTTCCTTGACCTAGAAATCTCCTTCTGCCTCTCCCATGCTTCTAATCTCAAGAAGTAATGTATCAACAATATCATTGAGAAAGGCTCTCTTGGCATCCATCTGATGCAACTTCCATCCCATAGCTGAAGCAATAACAATGATCGATCTGATGCAAGTATATCAAGCTGTAGGAGCAAATGTCTCATCATAATCGACTCCCTCTTTCTGAGAGAACCCTCTAGCAACAAATCTAGCTTTGTATTTTTCAATACTCCCATCTGCTCTATGAAAAGTTTCATGCCCCTCCACATTCTGCAAAATCTGTTGTACCCATCTAGGCCTTTTTCGACTTACTGCCATATATGTGGGAGCATCATCTGGCTCAACTTTATCAATGGGACTGATCGATTCATTCCTTTCTTCAGAATCCCTCTTAATTTATGGGGGGGGAGATGATCCCATCTCTTCATCGTCATCGATCTCCATATTAGATCCTCTTCCTTTTCGGATAGCCATTTCTTCTTCAAAGATTACATCCACCGATTTCGATTTGCCTCGATCTTGTAATGTATATTCTGTAAGCCTTTGAAGACTTGCGGTATCCAACAAATGTTCCCTTCTCGCCTAAAGGTTGAAGGTTCTAATTGGGGCACATGAATGTAGATTGGAAAGATGCGAAGTAAGTAACCATCCTGGTGACGACCATGCTCATCATGGATCTTTCAATTGTCTTGCTCGAATCACGACGACAGTGTCGTCAGGTTTCTATCATATGTAATAGACCAGGATCTTGTCTTTGAGGGATAGCTCCCTCCATCTCTCAGAAGTCGGTTGAGTAAATCTTTTCGAAGCAGCAGATAGACCGACATTCATAGAAGCCTTCCGCTTCTAATCACCAAATCTCTGTATGAGATCATTCTGGGTCTGAGAGTCATAATTCATGCTTCTAGAGGCTTTCTGCTTTCGTTCCATCCGTATATCAATGGGATCACTTGTCCTTGTAGATCGTGACATTCCCTACAGGTCAAATCCCGTCAGATGGTTAGCAATATTTCATAATCAATGTATCAATAATAATTTGTCCAACAATGTAGGCAACTTTTAGTTAATGCTTCACCACAACACACATGGCTATTATTTGGATGTTTATGGTCTTCATTATAGCATACCATTAAGAGTATGTACTACTCCAAGTATGTTATAAAGGAGGTGTCATCCTAGATAGGTTATGCAGCATCACAAGCTATTTAAACAATCATGTGTTTAGCAAATACTATATAAGCCTACTGTAAATAAAGGAACTATATCACAAGCTCAACCACTTCCTGAATCTAGGAATGCAGATCTGTGTAAAATATATTCAAAGCACCCAGATCTAATCTACTAGAGCATGGAAAATCAAGTACTTATCTTTTGTTCTTTTGTGGGTGGGCTCCCACTGTTAGAGTCCACTGATCTTCATATTATCTCTTTAGTTTACTAGAAGAAGAACTCCGAACAATCATCATTCCTTGGCTTCTTGTGAGGAGTGTCTTCTTCTACATCAACAGTTGAAGCTTCATGCTTCCTTTTGTTTGAACTTTGACAATTGCTGGCATAATGTCCATATGCCTTGCACCTGTAGCACTGTATTTGAGATAAATCCTTCTTCTCTTTCTTTTGCTTTGGGGGTGGACTTGATCTCCTACCTTGGTGCTTGTGATTGTAAAACTTCCTTCCCCTCACCTTGCCTTTCTTGGCATGAGATACGAACGCTTGATTCTCCTCAGGTTGAGTGCCATGAAGTCTTTGACATGCTGCTATTCTCGTCTCTTCTTGAGTGCATTCAACCCTTATCAAATTTGGGCAACTTGGTTCGACCACTTATGGTTTGGATGAACGACTCCGAAGATGGTGGGAGACCATTTAAGGTGGTTATATCAAGATCCTTTTCTTCAAGGTTGTCTCCACTGGTCTTTAGCTTGTCTCGGAGCTTGGTGATCCTCATGAAATATGAGGCAATATTTTTGGACTTCGTCATCTTCATATTTGACAGTTTATTCCACAATGTGAGAGTTACATTGATGCTACTATGTTCAAATAGTTTCTTCAATGTCTTGAACATCTTCTTAGTTGTCGTTTTTTTTGAGATTTGAGGAACCAAGTGGTCTCCTAACTGAGTTCACCAAAATCCTTCTTGCTTTGGCATCATTCTTCCTCGAGCGAGATTTGTCTTCTTCAGCTTCTGGTTCTTTTGTATTTACACACTGTAATAGATCATTTTCTTCTAGTAGAAGTAGAACCTAGACTTCCAAGGGATGAAGTTGGAAGCCCCCTCTAGACGATCTTCAACTTTCATACTAATTATCTTGACTGCAGATCTGGATCTCAAACCCTAGTAGGAGCTAGGTCAAAAATGAAAGTTAGAGTTGTGGAAAATTGACTCCACAGGTGGATGCGTCCTAGCAAGGCGAGTTGAGAAGTGGTAGAGTCGAGCCAAAACTGTGGAGGAAGTAGGTCAAAAACGAAAATCCTAATTTCTATTACGGTTGCAAAATTAGGTCAAAAATTGAAAGTTCTCAGAATTGAGTTTTGCCTTCACCAAAAGATGCGCCCTCCTTAGAGAGAAATTCCCAAGGCTCTTTTCTTGCCAAGAAGTTGAGTAAAGGCTTTGCAAAATGAAACCCTAGTTCTGGCAAGGTTTTGACAATGGCTTCTTCTAGTACTGCTCTGATACCATGTTAGGTTTTGACAAGATTCTAGCAGTATATCTTAATTGCAATTAATCAATAGGATCACTAGAAAAAGAACAAAGCACAAAACAATAACATAAGTGTTTTTATCCTCGGAAACCCAATCGAGAAAAAAACCCAGCAAACCTTCGTATAGAGATAATGATCTTCTGAGAACAAAGAGAAGAAGGGAGAGAGAGAGAAAATGTCTCTCGCAAATATAACCCCATAAAACACTCTCCTAGACTGCTGGAGCGCACCTTTTCTGCTGAGCTGAGTAGCTGTGAATGTGTGAAATAATGAGGAGGGTCGCCTCCTATTTATACTGATTTTTCACTAGGAAAATTACTGGGGCCGACTTGCCAGTTTGACCGGGGCCGACCTACCTTGGGGAAATACAAGTTTAATTTATATTTATATATATTTTATTTCCGTATTCTTTCTCCAGGCTTTACAATGAATAATTACAACAATATAATCTCCCGTAGGAGGTACAATACAAGTACAATAAGAATAGCTTCTGAAGTTGCACAAATTCCAACACTCTAATATGTTACGAACCAGGTAGTGGATCATTGCAACATCATGTTGGGAATATTCTGGACTCCTGCTACAGAATTTGTCAATCTGCAAAGTGTGCCCAAATTTTTTTGGACTTTGCAATGCATTGATATGTTGAAGGTACAAAATCTGATTTGACTGTTACTATTGCTCCCTTTTCTAACGGAGAATTCGACTCTAGATTGTATGTTACTGGAAGTGCTGTGACCACATCGTGATCATTATGTTCTCGAGGTGCCAGCGGCTTACAATAATTTATATGACTGAAATGCGCAACCTGACCTCTTAGCTGAAGCATCAAAACTGCACAGAAATTGAGTGTCGGGGCGAATACTCAATACATCAATGTTTAATATTTACCCCTTGCCAGATTAATCTTGAAGAATTGCCTCTATCACAAGGTTGCTGGTAGGGATTATCCTTCTAGGTGCTTAAATAAAGGTTACCCTGGTGTTTGTATAGAATAGAGAATTATGGACTAATGATCATAATCAGGGAAACTACCTTCTCTTGTGAGAAGCATGCAAAATACCTAGCTGTTCTAAAGATGTAACTGCTATAGCAAGCTGGGTTACTAAGTCTCGTAGCCAATCCAGGGGAATCTACTTTCAAATTTTTTGTTAGAAGCCTGTCACCGTCTTCTCGTGCTGGTCTTCCCTCATTAGCAAATATGCCTTGGGGTAAAATTTGTGTTAACACTGTGCAACAAGCTTTCTTGAAGTTTCTTGCTAGTTATTTAGTGTTTTCTTAGGGTTTATGCTTCCATGATCCATTTTATTTATTATAAATCTGTTTTTATTTTGCAGCAGCAATGGTTTCCAACCAAGCTAGTTCTTCCTCCTTGTCCTAAGCCCAACAAGATGACTGGCTACTATCCACAAAGATTGCAAGAATTTGTGATGGTGGTTCATGGGAATGGCAGTGCAATCTCTATAATAACCCATATAAGAGCTATTACCCAAGAATGAAGGCACACTTTTTGCAAGAATTGGGAAAGGGTGTTGATTGTTACCCAAAAACAAGTGACCACAGTAGAGAAGAGGAACTTGGAACTTGGAAGTATGAGAGTGAGAAGGAAGAGGTTGATAGGATTAAAAGAAGACATGGACAACTTTCTAATTCTTCTCCTTAGGCTCCAAACATTGAGGCAAGGATTGTACATGAAGCAAGGAAGAGGAAAGTAGCTCAACAACAACAATTACAAGCATAAAAAAATTCTAAAGATTCGTCTTCTGCAATTCAAGAGAGCACAATTGCTAAAATGGTAAATATTCAACGGAGAGAAGAAGATGATACAAGAGTGGCAAGGGCTATTGATGCTTGTGGTATCCTTTTAATGTGGTTTGGCCTCCTTATTGGCAAGATATGGTGAAGGAAATTAGCACAGCTCCTCGAGGGCTCAGGGGGCCTAACTATGAAAATTCTGAATTGATTTGTGCAAAAGAAGGAGCTTATTTAGCACCTATTCATGCTTCATGGATTAATTTCGAGGTTTCCATTGTCTTGGATGGATGGGAAAAGACTAGTAGTAGGCCAATGGTTGATATCATTGCCACTTCACCCAAAGGAGCAATGTTTTTGAAGGTTGAAGATTGTTCAAACGAGGTAAAGAACTAAACATAATGAAATTACGCAGGTGATTTCTATTGAAATAAGATGGACCTTTGTGTTGGATGTCAGCAAAGCTCGGCTTGTTTCAATCCCACTTGGGATCATCCTCAGGAGCGCTATTCAAGAGAAAACCAAGAGCGGCTCACCGGAGAGTGAACATATTAATGAATATAATTACTAGATCATGTCACCTCTTGGATGCTGAGAATAGTTAGGTCATTAGGTCATCTAGCCGACCTAACTATTCTCAACAGCCAAAAGGTGACATTATCTAGTATTTATATTCATCAATATGTGCACTCTCTGGTGAGCAGCTCTTGGTTTTCTCTTGAATAGCGCTCCTTAGGATGATCCCAGGTGGGATTGAAACGTGTCGAGCTTTGCTGACATCCAACGAAGAGATCCATCTTGTTTCAATAGAGGTAATGATTGCTTGATTCATTGCTGATATTTTAGTCAAAGCTATCGAGCAAAGAAGGTCTACTAAGGTGGTGCAAGTTATCATAGATAATGCACCCATTTGCAAAGCTGCAGGTTTGATTATTGAGAATAGGAATGATCACATTTTTTGGAGTCCTTGCAGTGTTCGTAATTTAAATTTGATCTTGGAAGAGATTGACAAATGAGGCTACTTGCATATCAAATGAGGCTACTTGCATATCACAATTTTTGGACTCCTTGCATTGTTCGTAGCCTCATTTATAAAGGTTGTTTTTTGGATATTGCTGCTTGCATATGCAATCATCTATGAGAAATCATATAGTTATGGGTTTAGGAGTAAATTGTGATGTTCACTTGTCATTTATGTTTCTCATTTAAATGTTCTTGCTCATTTATTCATGAACTATAATGCTTTCTTTCTAAGTTTACATATATCGTGCTATTTATAAAATAGCACCTTATCTCTCTCTCTCTCTCTCTCTATATATATATATATATATCACTTTTTGTAATATTGCGTTTCTCCGTTTCCAAATTTTAGAGGGATCACATTTCCAATGCATTTCTATTTCGGAAACTTGTACCCATTTCCCCGTATTTTGCAACTTCGCCCAAAACTCAGACAACACAACTATAGAGTGAGGTAAGGCTAGAACAAATCTACGGTACTCATGAACCATCGATGCCGAATGCTGGACTTCATAATGTTGTGTCCATTCCGTACAATGTCCATGATCCTATGCTTGAAAGTAACACTCAGATTTTATGAAGGCAAATCTGGTGTTAACAAGACCAACTAGATTTGGAAGAAAATAAGCCAGGTTGTTTATGCCTTGTTGACAAGAGTTGTGTTCATGTCACATGATGCTTTCCATGTGTCATGCTTGAAGAAGAAATTGGGTAATGATTGTCCAGTGCAGATGAAGTTACCAGTTCTTGATGGAGACAAAAAGCTTATCCTTGAGTTTGAAGGCATATCAATGCACAAAATTTTTAAGATCTAGATGAATAATAGAATATGCCATTCTGATGGCATAGATACGCCCTTCATAGCATGGCAGCTTAGCCAAAGAGATTCTATAAGGCATTTGTCCAAAAAAATGTCATCAAATAGAAGAATTTTCTAGTTGATGAAGCTTTCTGGGAAAACGAGGTATGTTGAAATAAATATCGTTCTCTTCCTATGCATTAAGGGCAAAGCATTTTTATTTTTAAGGGGGAGGGTTTTGTAATATATGTTATATTTATAATTACTTAATGAAGATGCCCAACTACCAGTATTTCCCTTCCCCTTCATCTGTATAACTATCATGTACTTGTGTAATTGGACATCATCTTTTCTTACTCATTATTCAAATATCAGTAGTTCTTATTTGTCTCTGTCAGTATTTGATTTGATCAACCTTTTTCTTCATCAGCAACATCTCTTTACTTGACAATGTTTATTAGACTTCACTACATTTAACAGCCATGCAGGACACTGCCTCTCAACAACAGAATGTTTCCAAATCCTTCAGCTTATGTTCAAAACATAGACTGCTGTTTGCTAGGTGCAGAAGTGAACCATTATTTTGTAGTAGTCCTTTGTTATCAGAAGTTTGAGTGTATTTTACTTATGTATGTAGCTGAAGAAGCATATCAAACAGCTGTAAGAGGTACCATTTTTCTGTTATTCATGTATAATGACCGTCTATGAAGGCATTTATAAGTATTAAGAAGCAGTTTTCTACTAGAAAAATTTACTGCTCAAAGGCAGGAGAAAAAACAGTGCAGGATGGCCTGTTCAATAAATGTACTAATTGATGTTAATGATATCCAGGTTGAAAGATTGACAGTGACACACTTAATCATGATCATTATTCTTTGAATCCTTTGCATAATTTATTAGGTGGCTGAGAAATGGTATAGACTCTAGGTCTCTTTTCCCCGGATAATTGGTTCTGCTAAACCCTTTAAAGATTCAGCCAGTGCAATATTCTAATGCCAGTTAGAATTCATTCTTTCCTGTTATTGAGTTCGTTTCTCTTGCTTGCATATGAAAGTGCTGAACCTGAAAGCAACTTTTGAATGCTTCAGGGATGGTTCTTTGTTCACAATGCAAAGGGAGTGGTGTAAATTCTGTAGATCACTTTAATGGCCAGTTCAAGGCAGGTGCAACTTGTTGGCTCTGTAGGTCAGTTGATCTCTGTTTAAGTTTTTAACACTACTCTGTATCTACTCTCCTTTTACCTTTGTTAATGAATAGGAATGTTTCAGTAAAATTATATGTAAAGAAATTGTTGGTTATGGGGATATATCTTAGTCTAAATATTCAACTGAAACATTCTTTGGAAAGGCTTTGATACAGCTTCAATGGCATCTAGAACCTTAAAAGATGATAGTATCTTTTGAATAATAATTAAACTGAATTTCAACAAGCATGTATGTTAATCTTGGTTTTTAAAGAAGCTGAGTCTTGATGGGATGAATCTAGTATGGCCTTTCAGTTAATTGTATTTTTCTTTGGGGTGAGGGAGGGGCGGTAGGGTAGCTTCGGTGTGCAAAACCTTGCTACACATGTTAAATATCTTGTTATCCTTTGTGTAGCAAGGGTGTGCACACCTGCCCCTGTTGAATTTTAGCATTAGCATGAATACTTAAAAAATTTGCAGACTAACTGATAACAAATGATAAGTGCAGTAAAACAACATCAACACATCAACACATAGTACACAAGGGTTTTTCACTGGGGAAACCTTTAAAGGACAAAAACCCCAAAAACATTAGTAACTCATCTCATAAATGAGATGACTTGAAAAATTCTTCAAAAAGTTCCTCAAACCCTAACAGGGTTTAAAACAGAAGATCCACAATTTACAAAATGATAATTTCCAGAAAATTATAATTAGGGCTTTCTGCCCTACCTACCCGGAAATCTCAGATCTCCTGCCCGAATTCAATTTTGCTTGCCCAGTCTGTTTGAGAGGCAAATTCAGCTACCCATGATGGTCTGATGGCTTCCTGTGACTGTCCAGATTAAACCCCAGCCTGCCCGAGTTCAATTTCCTGTTGCCCGGGTTTCATTCTCACCTGCTCGAGTTCACGTTTCTGCTGCCCAGATCTTCAGCAGAATATCCGAGGTGAATCCGTGGATGCTCGGATTTTGATCTGTTAGCCCTGTTAAAGTTAGTGCAGCTGCGAGATCCATTCTCAGAGAATGATTTCCTAGCCAGTTGACTAGGACAGAGTAAGACCCTAGAAGGTACCCTAGGGCCCCCAGTTGTCTCCTAGGGTTCTTGGTCTAGGACCAAGTAGGTTGATGCCATGGCAAAGCCCCTAGCATGTGGCTAGGGCCCCTATGTGCCTCTAGGGTATTCTGGTCTAGGACCAGGGATGCGATGTCCAAGTAGATCCTGCAGATAGAGGTAGAGACATATTTTTGGTCTGGAACCAAGGACACGATGTCCAAGAAGTCCTGCAGGCAGTTGATCAATTTTCAGTGTGAGACTGAAACTCAGCTTAGTACTGAGAACCATTCTGCGAAAGAATGGAGGACCCGGTTAGGGTCTAGGGATTGATCAACTCGATTCAGTGTGAGACTGAAACTTAGCCTAAGGATGAAATCATTTCATTAAGAATGGAAGATAATGATGTCCCCTCTCCTAATCGGTTATTGCTAGGTTGATTCTCAAGGGATTGGCCACCCCTTGACGATATCCCTAGTACCTAACCCTTAGGAGTAGTATCAAGGACAAAAGGATTGTACCATCCGTTTGGATCTTCCCCCTTATATAGTGATGACAAAATAAATAAAACTATGTATCTTGACTCTTGAGAGAGAGAAAAATCTTTGGTGTTGTTGGTCCTAAATGTTGATTGTCCACTTTTATGGTTCACCTGATCTTATGGTTGTTGGCTCTTGGTCCTATTCCTATTTGGTCCTAGTACTCTCACTTGTGTGCACCTTTGACTATGATGTCTCCTACTTTATGGAGTGTATTTACTTAATGGTTTATTAAGGACCATATATTGTTATGGTTACCTTATGTTTTGTTAAAGGACCCTTGACCCACTTATGGTTTTGGTTTATTTACCTCATGTTGGATTTTTTGGACTTTCACTTTATTATAAATACATTAAATAATTATTTTATAGTCTTATTAATAAAATCTATCTTATGATTTTATTAATAGACTTTTTGGTCCATTTTACTTTTATGCTTAAAACCGTTTACTTTACCTAAAGTACACTTATGTTATTTTTTTATTGGACGAATTACTTTATGATTTTATTATATTTATTATAATAAAATCTTATGTTATTTTTTGGACGAGTGACTATATAATCTTATTATATTCATTATAATAAAATTTTAGACTTTTAGACTTTTACTTTTGGACCACATTATTTTATTTAATCTTGTTTTATTTTTCTACAAGTCTATACAAATCAAACAACAATCCTTCAATATATGTGATTTTTCCTCACATGGATGTTTACGGTGATCTCTGCGATTTTGAAGGATTTTTCCCTAATGGGTTTTGCGATTTTTGAAGTATTTTTTTTTCCTCTGCGATTTTGAAGTGTTGTGGTGACCTTCAGTGATTTTTCCCTCACGGGCTCTGCACGTTTTAGCTCTGCGTTTTACCGACTGTCTGCACTTTGTCTGCGGGTTTATTGTTTTTCCCTCACAGGCTGTCTGCATTCTTTCCTCTCATGAGCTTCTACAATTTCTCTGAGCAAGAGTCTCTCCGATTTGGTTATTCTGTTTTTTTTATCGTGACTCCTCACTGATATTTCTCATGGGATCTACTTGATCTCTCTCTCTGCAATTTCTGAATTCATGATCTCTGCCATTTGCCGAACTGAGTCTTATCTCAGCATGTCTGCGATTTCCCTCTGCAGCGATTCTTCCTCAGCATGTTTGTTTACGGGCTTGACTTTGCTTTGCTGCATTTGATCGCTGTGTGAGTGCTGTAGGTGATTGCTTACGGTCTTATCTCTAGACACGTCTCTGTGATTGAACTCTGTGTGAGTTCTTATAGGTGGGTAATTGCATACTCGTTTTGCAGCACTTATGTGTCTTTCCTTACCCATGGTCACTTTCATGTTTTTTTTTTGTTGAAGCACTTGAGATCTGTTTAGTCCTACCTAAACCGTCTTTCTCACAAGGTACGTATATGGTTTAACCAGTTTGACTTGTCCTTTCAGTGACAAGATCAAACTCAGAACTAACTGAGTATAAGGCGAATCCAACGAATGGTTATGATTCTTTATCTTCTGTAGTTTATTTGAGATTTAGTTTACTGCACATGCTATTTATTATTTTTCTGTACATGACATTTGATGAAACATTTCAATGATCAGCTTTAACGCAGTGACCAGCAGAGCGTTAAAGTTAACGCAGTGACCAGTAGAGCGTTAAGTTGAAAGAAATGAAAGTTATATAGTTTAAATTTTACCTCAGTTTTTATATGTTCATGTATTGAAGTTTAGAACTTGTATTAACACTCATCTAACCTGCAAAATTTAACATGGTATCAGAGCTTAGGGTGTAGCTAACTCTATTTTGCAGCCAACAAAAACTACAACGATCCTAAGACAAGATCTATATACTTCACAGAAGCTTACTTATCAAGTTGACAAGTAAAGGTTAAGATGACTACTCCTTCAGTAAAATCAGAAGATAGGCTTGAGGGAGCCTCCAACTTCAATGCATGGAAGGCTAGGGTTCTAAATATCCTAGAAGAAAGCGATCTAGATGGTTTGGTTACTAGAGTTGTTGAAGAACCTACTACAGCCCAAGGACGAGCAGCATTCAAGAAGAAGCAAGCCAAAGCAAAGCGAGCTATCTTTGACTCAGTTAAAGATAACCTGATGGCCGTGTTAGCTCCGTTAAGGACAACCAAAGAATGCTTCGATGCTCTAGCTAACCTCTATGAGAAGAAAGATCCTACTCAGAGAAGAGTCTTGAAGAAACAACTCAGATTAGTTAGAATGGAGAAAGACGAGAAGGTTGCTACTTTTTTTTCTAGGATCGCTCAGATAAGAGACCAACTCTTGGCCATTGGAGATAAGTAGAAAACGATGATCTTGTGCAGACAGTGTTCGATGGCCTCCCTACAATGTGGGAGACATTCTTGGCTTCAGTAAATGGATGAGGGGATCAACCCAACTTTGAAAGGTTGTGGCATGATTGTTTAAATGAAGAAAGCAGGATCCAAAGCAAATTCGTGCCCCCGCCATAAAATAATCAAGCTCTATTTGTCAAAACAAAGAAAGGAAAGAATCCCTCACCACACAAGGACAATAGTAAGGAACCTCGAGGTAAGCATTCCTTTAAATCAAGAGTTAAGTGCTATAATTGTGGTAAGCCTGGTCATTATGCATGGGAGTGTAGAAAACCATCTAACAAAAATTGGCATAGAAAGAAACACCATGTTTTAGTTGCTATAGAAGAAGAGCAACCTCAACAAAATAGGTCTAAGGTTGAGACCAAGAATCCAGGTCAAGCAAAAGAATATTACTTGGCCTTAACACTTTCAAGTCCCACCTTTAACTTTTCAGATTCCTGGTGGATAGATAGTGGAGCCTCTAAGCATATGACTGGATTTAAGGAGACCTTGGCATCTATTAAGACCAAGCAGTTTCACAAGAAAGTGGAACTTGCAGATGGAAGCACCTTTGACATTAAAGGGGTTGGTTCAACCAACATACAACTTGATTTAGGTATGTTGATTAATGTTGAGAAAATTTTATATGTTCCTGGTCTAAAGAAGATTGTTATTTCAGTGACAGTTTTAGAAGACAAGGGATACTCTGTATCTTTCTCAGAAGGAAAAGTTTTGATATGGTCTAAAGATAGAAGTATAAACTCAGCCATTGTGATTGGAGTTCGTGAAGGTGACCTCTATAAGGTCCCAGGACATGCTACTAAAACTCTATACCCTAGTCAAGATTCAGAGATCAAGAGGGAGAAATTTGTACTCTCTAGTCCCCAACCAAGTGGGGTTGCAGAAGATGAAAAAGTGATCTTCCATCAGTCCTCCAGTGACTTAGAGATGAAAGCTTATAAGACTTCTCGCCTAGAGAAGCAGAGGGAGAAGGCCAAGAAGCCTACATTGGATCTCTTTGAGAAGCCTATTGAAAAGCTTTAAGGTTGCTCCAGTGAGAGCCATGTCATTGATTTAGTTTACTCCCAGTATGAGGAGTCAGTCCAACAACAGATTTGAAAAACTAATTTGTGGAAAGTAATTCTCAGCCATCAAGGGAAGTCAACTATAACTTCCAAAAGGGTCTATGAGATCATGCTTTGTGCTAAGATGGAGAGTTGTCTGAAGTTCTCAAGAAGCCTTGTATTTGATGACAGGCTGAAAGACAATGAGATGAGTTATCACCATGTAAGGGTGATGTATGTTATCGATATGCTGAGAATGTCGCTCTTGCTGAGAGGGAGTGTTAAAGTTAGTGCAGCTGCGAGATCCATTCTCAGTGAATGGTTTCATAGTCAGTTCACTAGGACAGAGTAAGACCCTAGAAGGTACCCTAGGGCCCCCAGTAGTCTCCTGGGGTTCTTGGTCTAGGACCAAGTAGGTTGATGCCATGGCAAATCCCCTAGCATGTGGCTAGGGCCCCTATGTGCCTCTAGGGTATTCTGGTCTAGGACCAGGGACGCGATGTCCAAGTAGATCCTGCAGATAGAGGTAGAGACATATTTTTGGTCTGGAACCAAGGACATGATGTCCAAGAAGTCCTGCAGGCAGTTGATCAATTTTCAGTGTGAGACTGAAACTCAACTTAGTACTGAGAACCATTTTGCAAGAGAATGGAGGACCCGGCTAGGGTCCAGGGATTGATCAACTTGATGCAGTGTGAGACTGAAACTCAGCCTAAGGCTGAAATCCATTCATTAAGAATGGAAGATAATGATGTCCCCTCTCCTAATCGGTTATTGCTAGGTTGATTCTCAAGGGACTGGCCACCCCTTGACGATATCCCTAGTACCTAACCCTTAGGAGCAGTATCAAGGACAAAAGGATTGTACCATCCGTTTGGATCTTCCCCCTTATACAGTGATGACAAAATAAATAAAACTATGTATCTTGAGAGAGAGAAAAATCTTTGGTGTTGTTGGTCCTAAATGTTGATTGTCAACTTTTATGGTTCACTTGATCTTATGGTTGTTGGCTCTTGGTCCTATTCCTATTTGGTCCTAGCTCTCTCACTTGTGTGCACCTTTGACTATGATGTCTCCTACTTTATGGAGTGTATTTACTTAATGGTTTATTAAGGACCATATATTGTTATGGTTACCTTACGTTTTGTTAAAGGATCCTTGACCCACTTATGGTTTTGGTTTATTTACCTCATGTTGGATTTTTTGGACTTTCACTTTATTATAAATACATTAAATAATTATTTTATAGTCTTATTAATAAAATCTATCTTATGATTTTATTAATAGACTTTTTGGTCCATTTTACTTTTATGCTTAAAACCTTTTACTTTACATTTTACTTACCTAAAGTACACTTATGTTATTTTTTTATTGGACGAATTACTTAATGATTTTATTATATTTATTATAATAAAATCTTATGTTATTTTTTGGACGAGTTACTATATAATCTTATTATATTCATTATAATAAAATTTTAGACTTTTAGACTTTTACTTTTGGACCACATTATTTTATTTAATCTTTTTATTTTTATTTTTCTACAAGTCTATATAAATCAAACAATGATCCTTCAATATATGTGATTTTTCCTCACTTGGATGTTTACGGTGATCTCTGCGATTTTGAAGGATTTTTCCCTCACGACCTCTGCGATTTTGAAGTATTTTTTTTGCCGCTGCGATTTTGAAGTGTTGAGGTGACCTTCAGTGATTTTTCCCTCACGGGCTCTGCACGTTTTACCTCTGTGATTTACGGACTATCTGCACTCTGTTTGTGGGTTTATTGTTTTTCCCTCATAGGTTGTCTGCATTCTTTTCCTCTCATGAGCTTCTGCAATTTCTCTGAGCAAGAGTCTCTGCGATTTGGTTATTCTGTTTTTTTTTATTGTGACTCCTCACCGATATTTCTCACGGGATCTACCTGTTCTCTCTCTGCAATTTCTGAATTCACGATCTCTGCCATTTGCCTAACTAAGTCTTATCTCAGCATGTTTGCGATTTCCCTCTGCTGCGATTCTTCCTCAGCATGTTTGTTTACGGGCTTGACTTCCCTTTGTTGCATTTGATCTCTGTGTGAGTGCTGTAGGTGATTGCTTACTGTCTTATCTCTAGACACGTCTCTGTGATTGAACTCTGTGTGAGTTCTTATAGGTGGGTAATTGCGTACTGGTTTTGCAACACTTATGTGTCTTTCCTTACCCATGGTCACTTTCATGTTTTTATTATTATTGAAGCACCTGAGATCTGTTTAGTCCTACCTAAACCCTCTCTCTCTCAAGGTACGTATATGGTTTAACCAGTTTGACTTGTCCTTTCAGTGACAAGATCAAACTCAGAACTAACTGAGTATAAGGCGGATCCAACGAATGGTTATGATTCTTTATCTTTTGTAGTTTATTTGAGATTTAGTTTACTGCACATGCTATTTATTATTTTTCTCTACATGATATTTGATGAAACAGTTCAATGATCAGCTTTAATGCAGTGACCAGCAGAGCGTTAAGTTGAAAGAAATGAATGTTATATAGTTTAAATTTTACCTTAGTTTTTATATGTTCATGTATTGAAGTTTAGTACTTGTATTAACACTCATCTAACCTGCAAAATTTAACAAGCCTGGACTTATCTGCCTAGCCTGTCTGCCTGCTCGTGCTGTCTGTCTGCCCGACCTGCCGTGGATCTACTGCTGAAGTGACACCTCAGATTTGTCTGGACCCTATCCGGGCTGCCCGTACGGCTGTCGGATGGCCCTGCTGTTGGTTAGGAGCCTAGTGGCTAGCAGAAAGGGCTTCCAGGTTTGTCAGCTGACTTCTCGAGGCCACAACAGGCTGCCCGAGCTCTTGTGGGTACTCTCGAGCCCTACTGTGGGTGCTTGGAGATGCTCTTGAGCTCTGTTGTATGGTTAGTAGGGCTTCTGTAATGTCCCCTTCCTTTTAGGCCCTGAGGTCCATACCGCTAACCTATGTGATTCATGTGGGTTCGAGCGGTTACTGATAGCTAGGGAATCAGATCAGGACTGATGCCATCCATAGAAGATCTACGGCATCCTCACTTGGTCAAGAAGGGCCACCTGGGCCAAAGGCCATCTTCATGCATGACCATGCTCTAGGCATAACCATTCTCTTTTTAGGTCTCCAGCCGCATGCATGCAAGTCAACGGCAAATTAGAAGATAAAGTGACCTAATTAGGTCAAAGATTAGGTTTTGCGCAGTTGGACTTTATAAATAGAAGGTAAAGCAAGAGGAGACCTCACTTATGATTATTGATTATTTTGGGAGCACTTGGATAGCAGCACAGCGTGCAGCACAACAGTTGGGGTTGGAGACAGAGTCTTCAGCTAACAGGATTTCGGCAGTGAAACATCTGTCCTAGTCTTATTCCGGGTAAGCCATACTGGTTCACCACTTGTTCTTCATTTCATTCATCAGTTATATCGCACAGGGTATAGATTTGTGCAGAGGCACGGTGCAGCCGTAAGAGGGGGTTTTCCACCAGAAAGCCCTAATCAGCTATTGGGCCTTCAAATCTCAGTTTCCATCCGAAACTCAGGCATCATTCTCACCAGCAGCTTCATACTCCGGTACCCAGTGACAATCAGCTCCATCTGAGCTCATCCGAAGGAGTTATCAGCATTTCCAGACCACCAGGGGCGTGAGCAGCTGCCTCAGAGAACCAAGACGCTATCATACTTAGAGGGTTCAGAATTGCAGTATATTCCAGCCAATCTCTCCGGCACAGCAAGGCTATCAGCCCTGCAAATCGGCAGATCCATCGGGCACCTCCTTCCTTGAGGGCGTCACCTTTTTCTCTGATTGGGCGTCTTATTGCTGGAGCATTCACCGGAGACGGGAGAGATCAGTTCCTCTCCGATCCAGATCTCAGTACTTGCAGACTTTATCTGCAGCAGTTCCGCTAGTTATCAGTGGTAAGTGTGCATTCTATCTCACAAACCCTAACCCTAATTTTTCCTATAAAATAGGGATTTTTGCCTGGCAGTTTGTAAGCCCAGTTGTATCCGCATAATTGTTTAGAAATAGAAAATATCGGGATTTGGGATATTTCAGTGGTATCAGAGCTATTTTCTTGGCCAGCTGTGGGCTTAAGAGATGAAAAGTAGATGAATACAGAAGGGGATCCTTTTGTAACCTATAGGAGGAGGAAGAGTAGGTACACAGGAGACTTTGAAGATATCCAGCTAGAGGATACCAATTCCGACATGGAACAGACAGGTATTCATGCGGACAGGGGAAAGGGAACGGGAGATGAGGAGGATCGGATGGACTTTCGCAACTTGGTCTCTGCATTGCAAGACTTAGCGAAAGGACAAAAAGAAGTCCTCAATGCAATCAGTAGACTGTCAGCGAAATCGGAACCAGGTATCAGCAGTACCCCCCCTTCACCGGTAGAGCGGGGATCTTCTAGCGGCAGTGGAAAGATGGCGTACACCAACATCTAGAACACTCCCCACATATACAGCAGACCTACTATCAGGCCTACCATGCCTCACTTCTTGGCAAATACAGTAGGGGGCCCGGTCATGCAGGTAGAGCCCAGTGAGCCTTATGGGGTTTATTTGCAAGAGTACACAGACTTAGGAGATGAGTTTCATGCTGTTATGTCTTTCTCTGACTTCTGCAACATGAAGAGCAGGAACAGGCCCAGGAATTTCAACAAGGGTTTCAGTCACAACTATGAGCTGCAGAAAACCTTGGGTAGGTTAACCATCCCAAACTTTGATGGGACTCGCGGAGGATCAGCGAGAACATGGGTCCAAAAGTTGGATACCTATTTCCAGCTCAACCGCATGACAGAGACAAACGCCATTAAGTTGGCTACACTTCACTTGGACGGAGAGGCTCACGAATGGTGGTGCCACGGACTGGTGACATTGGGTCACAACACCATACATTCTTATGGTGAGTTCACTCAGAAACTCATGGAGAGGTTCGACAGGAAAGATCCAGAGATCCATTTCAGGGAGTTGGCTCAACTCAAGCAGACTGGTAGCGCAGAATCATTCATTTCAGAGTTTCAGAGGCTAGCCATTATGGTAACAGATGTGTCAAAGAGCAGACTGACTATGTTATTCACTGAGGCCCTCATAGAGCCACTACGGGGATGGGTGAAAGCCTACAAACCCCTCACTCTGCAGGATGCTATTAGCAGGGCAAGGGATCTTCAGGATTCAGTTCCCAAAAACAAATTCCCTATGAAAACCAATTTTCCTGTTAGGGACAAGGACATGAAACCTTTCCAGCAGGATGTGCCCAAGAAAACCTGGTTAGATGAGGACACCAGGAAAGATTTGAGAAGGAAGAAGCTATGCTTCACCTGCCAGGAACCATGGGTACCAGGACACAGGTGCTCAGGGAAGGTAAAGGCACACTACATTGAGGTGTATTCAGACAGTGACGAGGACGACGATGAGCAGGAGGCCACAGAAGAGGAATCACACCAGGGTGATACACCAGAGGGAGTCATTGCTACACTGTCTGGAGTACCGAGATTCCATACTCTCAGGGTCAGGGGAGTAGTGCAGGGTCACAGAGTAGGAGTTCTGATTGATGGGGGAGCCACCCACAATTTCATTGACTCCGCTTGGGTAGCCAAACGAGGTATTCAGACCGAGAAGTTCGAGGGATTCACTATAGCAGTAGCCGAGAACTCTAGCATGGAGTGCAACTACTGGATCCCAAAACTGAATGTTGCCTTGGGTAACTATCAGATGACAGACTCTTTCTATGTAGTGGATGTAGCGGATACTCATGTGGTATTGGGTGTTCAGTGGCTTTACTCTATAGGAAAATACACTACAGATTACAGGGCAATGGAGATGGAGTTTCAGGGGCCAGATGGCAAACGGGTAGTTTTGTGGGGCATGAACACTTATCCCCCAAAACCGGTCTCGTCACAGAGAATGGAGGCAGTGCTTCGACAGGATGATATAGAATGGGCTGCAGAATATTTTGTCACCTTCAGGAAACCCCCAGAGACCAGCTCACAACACCCCAGTGACATTCAAGCCTTGCTACAGAAACANGCTTTGCTACAGAAACACGAAAAGGTTTTTCGAGACCTTCCATCAGGCAGACCACCAGACCGGGGCTTTGAGCACATCATCGAGCTAGAGGAGGGGACACAAGCCGTCATCACCACTCCTTACAGGCATCCCAAGAGGTACAAAGATGAGATTGAGAAAACCATCAAGGAATTACTGAAGCTTGGTTACATACGACCCAGTTCTAGCCCCTTTGCATCTTCAGTAGTTCTGGTTAAGAAGAAGGATGGCACTCTGCGTATGTGCATCGATTATCGAGCACTTAACAAAAAGACCATCAAGCATAGGTATCCCATTCCCAGGATTGACGAACTCATGGATGAACTTCGGGGAGCTCAATACTTCTCCAAGATCGATCTTCGCTCGGGGTACCATCAGATCAGGGTAAGGGACCAGGACATCCCCAAAACAACTTTTCGCTGTCACTTTGGGCACTATGAGTTTTTGGTCATGCCTTTCGGGCTTACCAATACTCCAGCTACTTTCCAGTCGTGCATGAACCACACCTTCAGGGCACAGCTACGTAAGTTTCTACTTGTCTTCTTTGATGACATCTTGGTTTACAGCAAAACATGGGAAGAACACTCGAAACACCTAAACGAGACGTTGAGTATTTTAGAAGAACAGTCGCTTTACGCGAAAATGTCCAAGTGTCAGTTTGGCATGAAGGAAATGCTGTACTTAGGACATGTGATCAATGCAGAAGGAGTACAGGTGGACATGGAGAAAATCCGAGCTATCAGAGATTGGCCTGCGCCAAAAACAGTGACAGAATTGAGAGGGTTCCTAGGTCTGTGCACTTATTACCGGCGGTACGTTAAGGGATTCTCCCAGTTTGTAGCACCCCTCACAGATCTCACCAAGAAGGGGGCATTCACTTGGACAGACTTAGCGCAGAAAACTTTCGAGGAGATGAAGGTTATCATGAGCTCTTGCCCAGTGTTAGCATTGCCAGACTTCTCACAACCCTTTACAGTAGAATGTGATGCCTCAGGAGAAGGGTTAGGAGCAGTATTGATGCAGAATCATCATCCTATTGCATTTGAGAGCCGTAAACTGAAGAACTACGAGCGCCATTATTCCATATATGACAAAGAGATGCTAGCTATCTTGCATGCTCTCACAAAATTCAGACAGTACCTGGTGGGCAGTAAGTTCAAAATTAAAACAGATCATAACAGCCTCAAGTATTTCTTGAAGTAGAAGGAACTGAATGAGCGACAGCAAAAATGGGTCAGCAAGGTACAAGCCTACGATTTCGAGATCGAGTACGTGAAAGGTAAGACTAATGTAGTAGCTGATGCATTATCTAGGCGTCCAGCCCCATTATCTCTCAGTAGTATATCCACGGACTGGAGGGCATTGCTCTTAGTGGAATACTCCAAAAATAAATTCGCTTGCGAATTATTGGACGGGCAAATTCAGGATGACAGGTACAGGATTGTGGATGACATCATCTACTACAAAAACAGGATATACCTCGTTCCAGAATCCACATTGAGGAAGAAGATCATCCAGGCAGCTCACGATTCTCCTTTGTCAGGCCATCAAGGGTTCTTAAAGACCTACAGGCAGATCAGAGAGAGGTTCTCATGGAAGGGCCTCAAGGGGGAGATTATGCAGCATGTCCGAGAATGTAGCATCTGTCAGCAGAACAAGGTTGAGAACACACATCCAGCAGGGCTACTCCAGCCACTACCGATTCCAGAACAGAAGTGGGAGAGCATCTCCAAGGGCGAGATTGTTTATATGTGGTAGTTGACAGACTGACCAAGTTCGCACACTTCTTCTCGATACCATCAGACTACTCAGCAGCTCAGGTGGCGGAGTTATTTTTCAGGGAAGTTTTCAGGTTACACGGGTTGCCTAAGACCATTGTCAGTGATCGGGATAGCAGGTTCACAGGTGCCTTTTGGCAGGAACTGTTCAGATTGGTGGGGACCGAACTGGCTACTAGTACGAGCTATCACCCCCAGAGTGACGGGCAAACAGAAATAGTCAACAAGTGGATCGAAGGTTATCTCAGGAACTACGTAGCAGGGCAACAGAGAACATGGATCAAATGGCTACACCTAGGAGAGTACTGCTACAACACTACTTATCACATGTCTATTATGATGACTCCTTTTAAGGCATTATATGGTTATGAGGCCTTGGACTATGCAGATTTAGCATTTGGAGACAGCAGGGCTCCTAAGGCCAAGGATTGGATACAAGACAGTCAGGACACCCTGAAAGTATTGAAAGAGAATTTACAGACAACCCAGAATCAACAGAAAATGTATGTCGACAAACACAGGATTGAGCGGAGCTTTGAGGTAGGGGATTTAGTCTACTTAAGGCTCCAGCCTTACAGACAGTCGTCACTTAAGAAGAAAGGAGCAGAGAAATTAAAACCCCGCTTCTATGGACCATACAGAATAATTCGGAAGGTGGGAGAGGTGGCATATGAGCTAGAGCTGCCCAGAGAAAGCAAAATCCACAATGTGTTCCATGTGTCCAGCCTGAAGAAGACCCTCGGACAACACATTGCTCCATCTATCGAATTGCCCCCTTTAGATGATGAAGGACTGCTGATACTGATTCCTGAACGGATCATACAGACCAGAGAGAGGAAGCTCAGGAACAGGGTGATCAAGGAATATTTGGTTCAATGGAAAGAACTACCGCCAGAGGATGCCACTTGGGAAGGTGAACAGGTGTTGCAGCATCCCAGTTTGAAGTTGCTTGAGGATAAGCAATCTCGAGTGGGGAGGACTGTAATGGCCCTTTTTTTTAGGCCCTGAGGCCCATACCGCTAACCTATGTGATTCCTGTGGGTTCGAGCTGTTACTGATAGCTAGGGAATCAGATCAGGACTGATGCCATCCATAGAAGATCTACGGCATCCTCACTTGGTCAAGAAGGGCCACCTGGGCCAAAGGCCATCTTCATGCATGACCATGCTCCAGGCATCACCATGCTCTTTTTAGGTCTCCAGCCGCATACATGCAGGTCAACGGCAAATTAGAAGATAAAGTGACCTAATTAGGTCAAAGATTAGGTTTTGCGCAGTTGGACTTTATAAATAGAAGGTAAAGCAAGAGGAGACCTCACTTATGATTATTGATTATTTTGGGAGCACTTGGATAGCAGCATAGCGTGCAGCACAGTAGTTGGGGTTGGAGACGGAGTCTTCAGCTAACAGGATTTCGGCAGTGAAACATCTGTCCTAGTCTTATTCCGGGTAAGCCATACTGGTTCACCACTTGGTCTTCATTTCATTCATCAGTTATATCGCACAGGGTATAGATTTGTGCAGAGGCACGGTGCAGCCGTAAGAGGGGGTTTTCCACCAGAAATCCCTAATCAGCTATTGGGCCTTCAGATCTCAGTTTCCATCCGAAACTCAGGCATCATTCTCACCAGCAGCTTCATACTCCGGTACCCAGTGACTATCAGCTCCATCTGAGCTCATCCGAAGGAGTTATCAACATTTCCAGACCACCAGGGGCGTGAGCAGCTGCCTCAGAGAACCAAGACGCTATCATACTTAGAGGGTTCAGAATTGCAGTATATTCCAGCCAATCTCTCCGACACAGCAAGGCTATCAGCCCTGCAAATCGGCAGATCCATCGGGCACCTCCTTCCTTGAGGGTGTCACCTTTTTCTCTGATTGGGCGTCTTATTGCTGGAGCATTCACCGGAGACGGGAGAGATCAGTTCCTCTCCGATCCAGATCTCAGTACTTGCAGACTTTATCTGCAGCAGTTTCGCCAGTTATCAGTGGTAAGTGTGCATTCTATCTCACAAACCCTAACCCTAATTTTTCCTATAAAATAGGGATTTTTGCCTGGCAGTTTGTAAGCCCAGTTGTATCCGCATAATTGTTTAGAAATAGAAAATATCGGGATTTGGGATATTTCAGCTTCCCATGGAGCAGAGGTGGCAACCTGTGGAAGAGTAGGCTATCGGAGATACTGCTGAGGAGGAATGAGGCTGCCCAGAGGTGAGATGTCAGCTGCCCGTGAGAAATCTGCTGTTGTTCGTGGAGGAGGAAGTTGGTTGATACCCTAGCTAGACTCATCCAAGCTAGGGCACAATCATAAACTTTCTTCTTCAACCTGTGATATCTTCTTTTAGGAGCAACTGTACTTGTGAGAGCAAGTGTGTGTAATAATGAAATGGATTGATCTTCTTTTATATCCTTGAGTCACCTGTAAGTGGACCAAAATTAGAAAGAACAAAATAATATTATTTTATTCTTTTCTAATTTTTCACTTTCACCCTTTTACCTTTTTGTAGTCTAAAAGGTCCTTTATGTATTTTTGACTTTTACCAAAAGTCCTTGTGTATTTTTTTACTTTCACCTGTGGTCCCTTTTCCTGTGGTCGAAAAGTCCTTCTGTATTTTTGAATTTTGCTTTTAGCCTTTTTCAAGTGCCCCTGTGGTCTTTTAATTCCATTCAAAGTACATCATCATAAACCAAGAGAGTTACTAATGCTTTTATCTCACACTCTGTGTGACACCAAGATCAGGTACTAGGGTATCTTAACCAAGGGTAGTTAAGCCTTGGAGAAAACCACAAGCCCATTGATCAAGGGTAAGATTGACACACATGCCTAGACCAAGTCTAGGGCTTATAGTGCCTTCCTGGTAACAGGCCAAGTGCCTCACCATAGGCTGCATAATTTGACCCTAGGTCAAATACTTGGTAGTAGACCAAGTGCCTCCATTCTTGAAGAGAATGGCTACTCAGAACTAAGCTGAGTCTACTGGTACTAGACTGGTCCACATCATGGTCCCAGACCAAATGTCTACCATTCAACAGAATGGTCACTCAACACTGGGTTGAGTCTACCCAGGGCAGAGCTGGGTCCATATCATGGTCAAGGACCAGATATCTACCATTCAATATAATGGTCACTCAACACTGGGTTGAGTCTACACCGTGGTCTCGGACAAGGTGTCCCCATTCTCCTAAGAGAATGGCTCTCGATGCTGTTCAGAAAAATCAAGAGGCATTCTTTGCCATACCAAGCTTGTCACGATTTCGTACACGAATTTTGTTGCTGACAGAGGCTTGGTCAAGATATCTGTAATCTGTTCATCTGTACAAGTGTACTGCAACTTCAGAGCACCTCTTTGCACTAGGTCTTTAATGGAATGATACCTCATTTCAATGTGTTTCGATCTATCATGAAACACTGGGTTATACGAAAGCTTTATGCAACTATGATTATCGCAATGGATGATTGTTGAGTCAAGCTTTCTTCCAAACAGATCAGATACCAGTTTTCTGAGCCAAACTGCTTCCTTGTAGGCATCACTTGCAGCAATATACTCTGCCTCATCTGTACTCTAAGCTATGAAACCCTGCTTCCTGCTGGACCAAGTGATCATCGCTGATCCCATACTGAAACAATAACCAGAGCTACTTTTTCGGTCAACTGCACTGCCAACCCAATCTAATTTTGAATATCCAGATAACAATACTCCACTGCTGGAAGTATAATTGAGCCCACAAGTGATAGTACCTCACACATATCTGAGCACATATTTGGCGGCTACCAAGTGTATGTGCTTCGGATTGGACATGAACTGACTCGGTGCATTCATTGTGTAACAAATGTCTGGTCTCGTATGCACGAGATACATCAGGGAACCAATAAGCTGTCTGTATAGAGTAGAGTCCACACTTTGTGAACTAGTGGACGAGTCCTGCAACTTTGTCAAGTTGGTAGTCATTGGTACGCTCATGGACATGCCATCCTGCATCCCAAATCTCTGCAAGATACTTTCTTTGTGTCAGGAAGATCTCACCTGGATTTTGCCAGACTTCTAAGCCAAGGAAGTAATGCATCAATCCGAGATCTTTCATCTCGGATTCAGAGGTAAGCTCCCTCCTACATTGATCTATCAACTGTTCATCACCTGTAAGAAACAAGTCATCTACATATAGAACAAGTATCAAGACATGATTATGAACAATCTTAAAGTACAAGTTAGAATCAGCTGTACTTTTTGAAAACCCCAAGTTGTGGAGAAATCCATCCATCTTGGCATACCAGACTCTTCGAGCCTGTTTCAGTCAATATAAGGCTTTCTTCAGTTTACATACATGGGTCTTCTTCCCATGAGTCACAAAGCCTTCAGGTTGATCAATATAAACTTCTTCCTCAATCTTACCATTGAGAAAAGCTGTCTTTACATCCATCTGATGTAACTTCCATCCGAATACTGCAGCAAGCGAAATGATGGTTTTAATGGTAGTATACCTGGAAACATGAGCAAATGTCTCATCATAGTCAATGCCTTCTTTCTGAGTGAAGCCACGAGCTACGAATTTGGCTTTATACTTCTCCACACTGCCATCTGCAGCATGCTTGATCTTATAAAGCCATTTGGAAGTCACAACTGACTTTCTTGTTGGTCTGGGAACAACTTCCCAAACATCACTCTTCATGATTGACTTGTATTCTTCAATCATGGCATCATCCCATACCTGTTTACTTGCTGCTTCTTTGTATGATTAAGGTTCTGAACTGATCAGCTGACTCATAAGACCAGAGTACTTTCGTGGTCTCATGCTTTCTCTGAAAGTCCTGAGAGGAGCTATATGCTTCTCACCTTCTTGCATCGTCTCTCGGTACCAAGTAGGTCTCCTTTTGGAAGGAGGAACTTCAAGTAGTTCTTCTAGTGGACTTTCAGTGTTCTCAGGTATGTCTGGAATTTGATCCTCAAATTCCTCTTCCTCCCTTTGAATTTCTGAATCTGGAAACTCAAGTGGAGAAACTGCATCTTCTAGTGAAAGCTCTAGTGTTTTACAAAACACAACTTCCTCATGGAAGATCATATCTCTGCTGACCTCAATGTGCCTTTGTCTCGGTATATATACTCGATAAGCCTTCGAGGAATCACTTTACCCGACAAATATACCTTTCTTACCGGAGGGCTCTAGCTTGGCCCTCTTTTTTTTTGGCACATGGACGTATAGAGGAGTGCCAAAAAATCCTCATGTTGTCAACTGCATGTTTCTACTTGGTGAAGAATTCTTCTGGAGTCTTCTCCCCCAAGATAGCATGAGGGCTTCTGTTTGGAATATACACAACGGTACCTGTAGCTTCAACCCACAAAGATAGAGGAAGATCTAGATCAATGATCATAGCTTTAGTAGCTTCACAGATCATTCTATTATGCCTTTCTGCAACCCCATTCTATTGAGGGTTGTAAGGTACTGTCAGCTCTTTATTGATTTCTAGAGCACATCCTTTGCAGATTCCTTCATGTTTTGGAGATACTTCTGGCATACCTGTAACCATCTTCTGCAATCCTAGAAGAGCTGTGTAGTGAAGGTTTCCAAACCTTCTATGCCAAAGTTCACATGGATCAACTGTGTGATGTACCAAAGCATGGGTGGAATCTTCGGAAGCCTTGTAAAGGCCTCCCTTCTTTTGCTGAGGAAAAGGCTTCTTGAACTTCTTTGTCTTTGCTGCAAGTGCAAGGTTGTTTTCCTTGGTTACCTTACCCGAGGTCCTTCCCTCTTCTTCTATGCAATCTTGCCAAAGCCTTTCAAAGGTTGGCTAATTCTCACGTCCACTGACAGATGCCATGAAGGCTTCCCAAGAGCTTGGGAGACCATCAACCACAGTTTGCACAAGGTCATCATCATCAACAGCAATACCGATAGCAATGAGTTGATCTCTTACTTGTGCAATCTTTGTGAAGAAAGAACCGACACTTTCATCCTTGTTCAACTTCAAAGTTCGTAGCCTCTTCTTCAAGACTCTCTTCTGACTGGGAGACTTCTTTTCATATAGGTTGGCTAAAGCATCAAAGCATTCTTTAGCAGTCTTCAAAGCTGTGATGTTGGGCATCACTATCTCTTTGACAGAATCATAGATGATCCTTCTAGCCTTACCTTGCTTCCATTTGTAAGCAAGCCTGCCAGCATTAGATGTTGGCTCTTCAATGACATTGAAAACAATGTCATCCAAGTCATTCTCTTCTAGAGTGGCTGTTAACTTGGTCTTTCAGGATTTGTAGTTGGCTGAACCATAGAGCTTCTCTTCCGGTCTGAAAGCATTGACAACCATCTTTGCAACTTAGTCAAATGTTAAGTCTGCAAACCTTATCCCAAGGTCTAGGAAAACAACAATAGTGTCTCTTTACTGTGTTTTCACATGCCAAGCTCTGATACCATGTTGAATTTTAGCATTAGCATGAATACTTAAAAAATTTGCAGACTAACTGATAACAAATGATAAGTGCTGTAAAACAACATCAACACATCAAAACATAATACACAAGCGTTTTTCATTGGGGAAACCTTTAAAGGACAAAAACCCCAAAAACATTAGTAACTCATCTCGTAAATGAGATGACTTGAAAAATTCTTCAAAAAGTTCCTCAAACCCTAACAGGGTTTAAAACAGAAGATCCACAATTTACAAAATGATAATTTCTAGAAAACTATAATTTAGGGCTTTTTGCCCTAGCTGCCCGTAAATCTTAGATCTCTTGCCCGAATTCAATTTTGCCTACCCAGTTTGTTTGCGAGGCAAATTCAGCTGCCCGTGATGGTTTGATGGCTGCCCGTGATGGTCTGATGGCTGCCCGTGACTGCTCGGATTAAACCCCAGCCTGCTCGAGTTCAATTTCCTGCTGCCAGGGTTTCATTCTCAGCTGCCTGAGTTCACATTTTTGCTGCCCAGATCTTCAGTAGACTGCTCGAGGTGAATTTGTGGCTGCCGGGATTCTGATTTGTTAGCGCAGACTTATCTGCCCAGTCTGTCTGCCTGGCCGTGCTGTCTGTCTGCCCGACCTGCCTTGGATTTGTTGCCGAAGTGACAGATCAGATCTATCTGGACCCTATTCGGGCTGCTCGTAGGGATGCTGGATGGTCTTGCTGTTGGTCGGGAGCCTGGTGTCTAGCCCAAAGGGCTTCTGGGTCTGTCAGTTGACTGTTCGAGGCCACAACCGGCTGCTCGAGCTGCTGTGGGTACTCCCGAGCCCTATTGTGGGTTCCCGAAGATGCTCCCGAGCTCTACTGTAGGGTTAGCAGGGCTTCCCGTGGAGCAGAGGTGGCAACTCGTGGAAGAGTAGGCTGCTTGAGATACTGCTGAGGAGGAATGAGGCTGCCCAGAGGTGAGATGTTAGCTGCCCGTGAGAGGTCTGCTACTGTTCGTGGAGGAGGAAGTTGGTTGATGCCCTAGCTAGACTCATCCATGCTAGGGCACAATCATAAACTTTCTTCTTCAACTTGTGAGATCTTTTAGGAGCAGCTGTACCTGTGAGAGCAAGTGTGTGTAATAATGAAATGGATTGATCTTCTTTTATATCCTTGAGTCACCTGTAAGTGGACCAAAATTAGAAAGAAAAAAATAATATTATTATATTCTTTTTTAATTTTCACTTTTAAGTTTTACCTTTTTACCTTTTTGTAGTCTAAAAGGTCCTTTATGTATTTTTGACTTTTACCAAAAGTCCTTATGTATTTTTTGACTTTCACTTGTGGTCCCTTTTTCTGTGGTCCAGAAGTCCTTATGTATTTTTGACTTTTGCTCTTAGCCTTTTTCAAGTGCCCCTGTGGTCTTTTAATTCCATTCAAAGTACATCATCATAAACCAAGAGATTTACTAATGCTTTTATCTCACACTCTGTGTGACACCAAGATCAGGTACTAGGGTATCTTAACCAAGGGTGGCTAAGCCTTGGAGAAAACCACAAGCCCATTGATCAAGGGTCAGAGTGACACACATGCCTAGACCAAGTCTAGGGCTTATAGTGCCTTCCTGGTAACAGACTAGGTGCCTCAGCCATAGGCTGCATAATTTGACCCTAGGTCAAATACGTGGTAGTAGACCAAGCGCCTCCATTCTCCATGAGAATGGCTACTCAGAACTAAGCTGAGTCTACCAGTACTAGACTGGTCCACATTGTGGTCTCGGACCAGATGTCTACCATTCAATAGAATGGTCACTCAACACTGGGTTGAATCTACCCAGGGCAGAGCTGGGTCCATATCATGGTCAAGGACCAGATATCTACCATTCAACATAATGGTCACTCAACACTGGGTTGAGTCTACATCGTGGTCCTGGACTAGGTGTCCCCATTCTCCTAAGAGAATGGCTCTTGATGCTTCTCAAAAAAATCAACAGCCCCTTCAGTGTGTGCGGTTGGAGCAGGTGTGTCTCTAGCACCTTATGTGGGTCTTCGGATGCTCATCCCATTTCTGTGTGTAGGTCCGTGGGATAGCGCTCTGAATCTGTCAAGGGACATCCCCCTAAAACCTTTAAAAAAACTATTATCCTAGGTTTGCACTACTGCTTTTTCCAGCCATGTTGTGCAGTCATGCCTCTCATGTATGGCCCAATACCAACTCACTGTTACATCCACAACAAACACCTTAATGCTGACACTGTTGCCTACTAGAGTACATTGGGATGCATAACCAGTTACTGCTACACATGTTCCTTTCTTTTTAATTGTAGTACCCACCATACAATGTTTTTCTCCTTCATTCAATTGCAGTAGTGCTTAGATTGTCATGGTCTTCTTCTTTGATTATCGATCTGCAAGCATGTTTTGCAAACTCTATGGGTTGTTATCAACACTTATACCTACCATTGACTGCATTCTTATCCAAGACTCATCTCTCCTGTTATTCCCCACATTGTTGTGGTCTCCTTCCCTTATTTCAATTCGCTACACTGAACTGATTTGCTTGTTGCTTGCAATTTTCGGCACTGCCATAGTTTCATAGTGTACTATTGTTGCAAACCTGACATTTAAAACCCAACTACTTCTGGATATATTAGATTGGGCATATGCTCTATTTTCTTTCCTTAATTTAGGTTTCTTCTTTCGAAGGTTGTTCTTTTCTATCTATGTGGACCTCCATTCTCATCCATTTTTTTCCTTGTTCCTTCCTCATCTCTAATGTCTTACTATAATGTAGTAAATGTGGATCTGAAATTGGAATCGTCAATGTCAAATTGGAATTGTAATTGTGACATTATTGTATTATTTTACATTTCTAAGTTCATAGTTATGTATTATCAATTGTATTTTTTTAACATAAATCACTAATGCCTTTCCTCCTTCATATCCTGCAAACTACAAAAACCCGTTAGCCTTGTAGAGGGGATGCTTCCCCACTTGAACTTCTGATTTGAAAAGTGAGAAGAGTCTCCGTTTTATAGAGCTCCTCTTCAACTAATTTCCAATAAAATATTATTTGAAAAGGCTCTAAAGATCCCTAGATACACCACATAATATTAAAATATAAAGAAAGGTCTAGAAATCCCCTTGGGAGTATGATGTCTTACCAAATTGAACCTCCATTTGATCTTGAAGAGGTCAAATGTCTAAGTGTCACCTCCTCAAGCTAGACGTCCCCTTAAACAATTATCTTTTTCTTACTTCTTGTGCCATTCTAGAGGCTTCTTCTTGCATGCCTCCTTCAATCAAGGCTTGTATGTTACAAATAGTAATTGATAAATTCCTTCTAAAGCATTCGAAACAAGTCGTTCCACTAGAATATTGCTTTTGTTTGAAGTATGTGCCATTCAAGATGCTTCTCCAGTGAAGACACTTTTTTAATTTGTGCTTATGCATCATAAAAAACATTAAAATTTGTTGTCTAGAGCCTTTTTAACAAAGTCGCTCCAACAATTATGGCTTCAAGGCTACTTAAATGATAAATTTATGATTGGGTGTGCTATCTGTGGGTTATAGTGATGAGCAACCTCAACAAAACACCATTACATTGCCATGATGCTCCCAAATTTGCCCAAGATGGTGGATGACTCATCAAATAAGGTGTAATCATCCTTGTAGAGGATTTAAAATACCACAGCTCCACATTATATGAAGGTCGTCCCTTCAAATAACCATACAAGTAATGCCAAGTTGTTAAATCATGCCTCAAAATAAGTAGAGCATGTCTCATGAGTTGTGGAAGATGCCCATGAACATGCCTCCAAATATGCAAATATGCTTCGGAGAATGTGAACATGCATCAGAAGTACAACTCAAGGTAAAAATATGCATCAAAATGTGTAGAAGATGCCACGAAAGGTGAATCACTTCGATGTGTGCAAGAGTACTTCCAAATGTGTGACCTTAACACAAACACACCTCAAAAGGCATGAGCATCTCTAAATTTTGTGGAAGAAAAACAAATCTAAGTTACCGATGTACATATGTCTTGTGTAATGCTTGTTGAGAGAATGCCAATGAAAATGAAAATTGGATTTTGCATTTTCAATTGTAGCAATTGGCTCTGTATGTGGACCGCACACTACTGTAGGGTGCAGGACAACTATAGAGTCTTTGAGGGCTACTTCCATGCATGATGTACCTGGCAAGAAGAAAATGTTGGAAATAGGTGATGTAATGGATCCAACTCTCCTTCACCTCCAACAGATAAATCTAAATCCACAACATTCTTTTCCACTTGATTTATTACAAAGAAAAATTGGTAGTATTCCTATCTAACTATTCACTCTGGAGTATCTAGAGGCTCTACTATTAAGGCGTTAGCCAAGTTTCCAAAGGGAAACATAGCATGAATGAAAATCTAATGCTCATAGTAGTGAATTTATTCTTCCACTACTCAACATTGGGAAGAAAAAATGCTACTTATAATCAACTAGCCAATGTAACCATGTAGGTATCTCCTGGAAATTGGAATACATGAAATCTTCCCTTGTGTTTGGTTATGAACCAAACAAGGAGACATCAAATATCATCCTACACATATGTTGGAACCTCTATCAAGGTGTGGCTGGAGTCTAAAGAGTGCCCATGTAAATGGGAAAGAAGACCAAATTTACACCAAAAGTGGCATGTTCTGCTGCAATATTGCTCTATCCATTGTTGGATAGGACTGACGCAATCATCATCAAGCCATGAATCATTCTTCATGCCTTCAAGCAACAAGTGCTTAGTCAGCTCCACCGAAAATCTGCAACAACTTTCTTCGCTTTCATCTATCAAAAATGAAAATGAAGAAGGAGAATTATCAGATCTGAAAAGTTAAATATGTTCCTAGCTTAGATCTTGATGCCCTATCTCAAGAGACTGAATATCCCTTCAGTAAAAAATCCTTTGAAAACACTACTGTCCAAACAAATTGCAGCCTCAAGAACACATCTTTTGGCTGGAATTTTGAGCTTAATTTGGAAAAGGGCTGAAGACATCAATGGCTGGAAACTTTCTACTTTTTATTGACAAAGAAAATGTCCTTTATGCTATGCTAATAATTAAGCCTCATTATTGAGATCTGTTCCTGGAAAATGCTTCGCATACCTCCATAACCCATGGTTGTCCTGGGTTTTCAAAAATAGGGTTTGCAGTACCTTATTTATGCCTTATGAGGTGGCTTTCAAGACTGATTGGAAGTGCAGTATCCCAAATTAACTTTGCCCCCATCGTGTTCTCTCTATCCATGTCATAGATGGGATTTCCATGAAGAAACCAATGATCTAAATTCCATCTATGCTTTCCTATAAAAAAGAGTGCTCAAATCCCCATCCTTTTGGCTGCCATGTTCTTCCTCACATGTGGGAAAGAGGGTACCTGAAAAATCTTCATCTTCTAAGTGTTTCTGTACCATATATATGCTCTTCAAATCACCAATGATTTCATCATTAAATTCAGTATTTTGGAAAGGCAAATATCTCACCAAACCCTTCTCTTTATCATGATAATGTGCTTGTTCTTCAATGGAATCATGGTCTTCATCATTCTTCTCCTTCCTATCTGAAATCTCATGCATAAATGGTTCTTGCAGTGAAGGGGCATGCTGGTTGTGCTCATGAGAATAATTTCCAAGCTTTCCTTGGTCAACCCTACCATAATTTTTCTTGATATACTCGATCAAGGACATCAAACCTTCACCCCCATCTTTGATTTCAGCCAAAAGAGCATTCGTAGTGCTTCTCTCACATTCAAGACTCAAGCATTAGGTATCAAATGAATTTTTCTTTATCTTGGCAAGTTTCAATTAGATCCTCAACCCTTTCTTCTTCCTCATAGCTAGGGTCCCATTGCTTGTGAAATGCCTGGATCAAACTTGCAAAATATGATATTTCCCCTTTTCCCAAATCTCCAAACCAATGTTTTGCATCTCCTTCTAAGCTATGATAAAACAATCTCATCATAACACCTTCATGTTCTATATTAACTTATTAAGCTTTGAAATATGATCCATAAAAGATACAACATGATGTGTCGCTAAATGAATGTCCCCATGAAACTTTGGAACATGTTTGGTCCATTTTGGAGGGGCCTTATTTGGATACCCAAGAATGCCTAAATTTTTTAAAGGGGCACACTCTCTAGCATGCATCTCTTCTAGGATTGATGCCATATTGATATCCTTCCAAATCTTCAAAATGAAACGGTGATACGGAATCTGAAAATAATATTACATCCATACTTTTCATACGATTGGAATTGCCAATCGAGAAAATCAGATCTTCAACCAAATCCATCTCATCAGATCATTGTAGTCATGTCTACTGAATTTTGGAAAGGGACTTCATCCCCGACAATGACACCAATTTCTTAGCTCCTGGATTTGCACACAAGATAAGTTCAAATTGTCCAAGTACAAACCCTACGGCAACTTAGAAGTGCCACCCACTATTACCTTAGTGGCAACTTCTTTCACTTTAGGCTGGTTCTCCTCTGGCACAAGGGCAGTTTTCGTAAGATAAAATCACTAATCTATCAGCACAGATCTGAAAATTAGATTAGTGATTTGTGTTTAATGATCTTCTTAAAATAAAGGGTGAGAAGACAAGCAAGATCAAGTGCTTTGCCCTTTGGGTAAATGGAGTCCAATCAATATTTGATAAGAATCAACAATTAACAATCGAATCAACCATAAGCATCAACAATCAAATCAACCATATTGTCACAAGGGACTATTGATAAGCTTATTAAGATGCTCTATCGTTTCTAGCTCTAAACCCACCAACATATAATGTAATTAATGAAGCAAAGAGATCAGCCATAACCATCAAATATATTATATGAGTGAACAACAGCCTTTATCTTCATTAACAGACATTGATTACATCATAGGGAAATATGGCATGGATACCTCTCAAATACACCTTTCTCTCATACCAAAACAACACACAAGACATGTAACAGCTCTGAAAATAGAGATGTATACCAGCATATTTTAATCTTGTAGCCCTAGCTTCATTATGGTTCATACCCAAGCACAAGACAACATAAATCACCAATGCCTTTCCTTCTTCATAACCTGCAAATTACAAAAACCCCTTGGCCTTCTAGAGGGGAGGATTCCCCACTTGAACTTCTGATTTGCAAAGTGAGAAGAGTCTCCTTTTTATACAGCTTCTCTTCAACTAATTTCCAATAAAATACTCATTGAGAAGGCTCTACAGATCCCTAGACCCACCTTTACTCCAAAACATAATAATAAAACATAAAGAAAGGTCTAGAAATAAACCCGGGGAGTAGGACATATCACCAAATTCATCCTCTAGTGTAATGTCCATCAAGTTCTTGTGAGGACCCCTATTCAGAATATACAGGTACAAGCCTCGTCCCAAAAACACATGGGCAAATCCATGTCATGAAGAATAGACTTGGTAATGTCAATGATAGACCCGTTCTTCCTCAATAATCCCATGCTGCTGTGGGTTGTAAGGTACAATCAACTCTTGCTTGATGCTGGCTTCTCTGCATAAAGAATTAAACTTTGTGGAGGCGTACTCTCCTCCATTATTTGAGTGAACTACTTTGATACTTTTTCCTATTTGGTTTTAAACCAAGCCCTTGAACTCTGTGAACTTGTTGAACACTTCATGATCCGTCGGATCTCAACTTGAGTGCATTAAAAGTTTTTAAAGAACGCGTTTATCAGTTCGTTTAATTCATGGAACAGCATTAACAGAAATTAAATGCTTAGAACAGAAATGAAAAGCAACACTGATAAACAGAGATAAAAAGAAACACAGAATCAGAGAGTCACAAACAGAAGTTGATAACGAAGTTCACCCCCTTCACTGGGCTATGTCTCTGGGTCCCTCTCCAATGGGACTTTGGCTATAATATAATATATGGTATTTGAAACATATATTAGGCTAGTCTCGCACTATGTGACAAAACATCTCATGCATCGATCATAGCATATTATATGTTGAAAACATAGGTTAGTATGCGTAACATGTGGCTCATGCACATAGCATTCTCTATGTATAACCATGTAATAACCATTGTACCATTTTTTCTTCTTCTTTATATTGGATCCCTGTAACTTGAAGATGAAATGACCTATTTGGATCACTTCATCCTTAGTCTTCAAAAAATAGATCCTGGTCTTGCGAGAGAAATCATCAATAAAATTGACATAGTACCAACTACCTGTCAAGGAAGTAGAAGACATAGGTCCAGACACATCTGAATGGATTAGATCAAGACTCCCTCTTGATCTATGCTCATTTCTAGGAATAGTAGTCTTGATTCTTGATTTGCTTACCAAGAGCACGTTCTTTGTAGATACTTTCCTTCTCCATCTTGAAGTTTGGCAATCCTCGTACTAACTTCTTCAATATAGGAAGTGATCCGTAATGTAACTTTGTAAGTGATCAAGATGTTTGTGCCATAACTCTCACAACTTGGTAATCATGCACCAAAGCACCATTCTTCACTGGATTTGTCTACAACCTGTTAAGACCTGTACAAACCTATTTTTCCACAGTTTTGGTTTGTTTTTTAAATACAACACCCAAATCATCAAACTTGGCCATACACTAATGGTTTGCCATAGAGGATATTGAAAGAAGATTATTGTTTAACCTAGGAACAGTAAAACATTATCCAACTCGAGTACATCACTTGTAGGTGTCTAGAAATAAATGGAACCAATTCCCCTCAAAGGATGTACCAGGCTCACGATTGGCTTAGTCACTGAAACAAAATAATATATTATAAAATATAATTGATGAATATTGAGATGATATTTAATAAGAATGAAGGCCTAAATAAATATGTGAGATGGGGTGCCTTGGTGACTATGAACAGTTATGTCTTTTTAATAATATTTATTAATTTATTTTATGATTCAATTACTTATTTATTATTTATTATTGATTTTATTATTTTTTGTGTATAGCAAATGATAAGTGGTATCATCACCAAACTCCACTCTCATGTCTCCCTCTTGCTCCTAAATCCTGTTAAAAAGGGATTCTCATATGTCATATGCCATATGCCATGAAGCTCCATTGTCCACAGACCAACCAACACCAAACAGTGTTGGAAGATAAACAAGAAACCAAACCCATATCCATCCTAGAAAATCTACAATATGAAGAAGAAGCAACCCTTCCAAGGGTCAAAGTGCTTCTCTCAAGCAACTTAGGGTTTGAAACCCCACAACTTCAACACAGTCATGAACGTCTGCCAGGTAATCTCCAACTGGAATACAAGCTCCCTCTTACTCAAGAGTGATCTCAGCTATAACAATCTGATACCATGTTGAAATTTTCCACTTTTGGATTTTAGTTTAAAACTGAACATTTCACCTCTATCCTAGAGGGTTCCCAGATCTTAACTCTATGAATTTTTAGCTTTAGTACTGTCGTGAAATAGTATATAGAACAGCAATGGAAATAGTACAATATTCCACTTCCAAACAGTCCAATCTTCTAGGCAATTCAAGGAGAAAAGATACCAATCAGCTTTGATAAATTCCAGCTCTCTAGGGAAACTTATCCCACATAAACAAGATATCAAATTTATCTTTAACAGGAGTTATAACGACAATACAACAGCAGGTATAGCAACAACAAAATAACCCCTTAAATTCTTCAATGAAGATGTTAAATCACAACTGTCTTTTTACTCATGTCAAATCTTAAAGACATATATAGCTGTAAATAACAGTGCATAAAGAACATACATGGCTTAAATTCAACACTGGAAATTACACAAGTTTTGGACAAGGAAAACTTCATTTATATACTCAAGATGAAGTACTCGTACATACCAAAGCCTTTTTTCAAGGCTAGTACAAATCCACTAGCTCTCCAAAACCCTAGCTAGGCAAAATATGAAAATCTTGTCTCAATGAAGGAGATCCAATATGCAAGAATCGCTCCAATAAATTCTTCAAGGAAAGCCTTTTTCTTCTCTTCCTCTTCTTCAACAAATGTGCCTTAGAATTTTATCACAAAACCCCAATCTTCAATCTCCAAGGGACAAACCCTAACCCTGGTCCTCCAAGATGCTCTGGTATACTCCAAAAGACCAAGAAATCCTAGAGACTCCAATAGAGAGAAGATCAAGTCCAAGAGAAAACCAAGAGAGAAAGAGAGGACTGGTGCGGACAACTCTCTTGGTCACATCTAAGCTCAAGAGTGAATTCAAGTGAGTAAATGAAAATGAATGATGAGAAAGACTCTTTCTTTCCTTTATTTATATGAGAGGTAAGGGAGACCAACAATACAATGTGGGCCTTAGTCCTTACAAGCAGCCTACAATAAGCACTTGTAGGCCAACACAAGTGAGGCGTTATACTCCAAAGTACATGCCATGCTCCAAGGTGATTTCGTACACATTAAGGGCTCCAAGATGATGTAGCTATACAAGGTAAGTTGACATGTTTCTATCATAAGCCTCCATGGACTTCATCGATCCTCTTGAGCAATGCACTCCACTAAGTTAGCTTCCCTTACAAGAGCACTGTCACAACCTAGTCATCATGAAGCCAACTCCAAGCCTTGAACTTAAACCCAAGCAACTCCATGCCAGCTAGGGCTTGATGTCCTCCTCCATGATGCACAACACTTCTCCTCTCAAGCAGGGTGTTCTCCAAATAGTGAAGTCTCCATGTGGCCATTATGGTGTCAAGAGAACTCTAATGCCTAAGGGAAGAATACCAATCCAACACCTATATGGGTTCAAGCAATCATCGAGCAAGCTATCTCAACTGTGCAAATCCATCACGAACCATCTCCCATGCTCCATTCCATCTCGGACCATCTAGGGGCTGAACATACACCATGTGCCCCAAATATCATCAAGCACCCTAAACATGGTGTAAACATTTTCAATGCAACCGAAAAAATTAACATAAATGCCATATACAACTATGGTAAGAACAATATTGCCCATGATAAGAAGATTCCATCATAGCAAGGTAAAAGCATCAATATTGACCAAATTTGACTAATGAGTAAGAGCATACTTGCCAAAGATGGGGGATGATCGCGGTACCAATGTGGATTTCTAACATTTTGGGCAATATTTGGGGTTTAAGATTTCCCATGAATCCCCAAGTTGGATAGAGGACTCAAATGGGGGCTCATATGGCCAAAAGTGATCAACCAAGGCATGAGACAAAGGAAAAGACGAAGATGTTAGTTTTGTACATAGGGAGGTGTTCCCCTAGGTGATTTTAGCCTTAGTCACTTAGAGAGGGGACATCAAGCGACCCTTGCATTAAATGACTTAAGTGAAGCATTTAATTTGACTTTAAAGTGTTAAAGTCACTTTTTGATAAACTTAAGTGGGTGAGTGAAATTAATATTTTGAGATTAAAATATGAGCAATTAATTTCATCCTTTGATCTCGTCTAGTCTCCACCGTTAGATTAGACTCACCCTAGGGTTCACTCAAAAAGGCAAGGGAAAGGCGTTTTGCCTCATTCTTGAGATGAGGAGCTGAGAGAGAGAAGAGAGAAAGTTTCCATTTTTCCTGAGCAACACGTTTTTCGAGAAAGATTTTGCAGCAGGAAGAGGCACGATTTACAAGGCAAGGGATAGGGCACACATTTCGAGGAGCAACATTAATTGCAGGAAGTCCGTACATGCCGTACGGTACGGATCCGTATAGGGCCATATAGGTAGAAATTAGGCACACATTCCCAGGAAGAAATCGGGCACGAAAATCAAGGCAGTGGTTGGCACAATTTTTGAGGCATTAAATATAGACCGTATAGGCCGTACTCCAGCAGCTGTACTGTTTGTACAGTGGCACGGTTTTCGAGACAGTTCAGCAGGAAAACAAAATCAGAGTTTGGTTTTGCTGTTGGGCACAAGAATCGAGGCAGAAAATATTCTTCTGGGTTGAGATAAGTTGGTTTGATATTTTCTGTGTATTGCTGTAAATGATTAACTTCTCCTGAAAAAAAAAATACTCTCTCTGATTGGTTTTCCACTTGTGGGTTTTTCCAGGGCCATTAGTCAAATTTTTTTGAGTACTATGTGTTGAATGGTGTGCTTATTTTTTATTTTCTGTCAGTGAAAAAGTGAAGTTACAGCAATGTTTTAAGTCTGAAAAATTTATGTTTATTTCCAACATTTTAAATTCTGAGTATGAAATAAACTGAGACGAATTTTTACTTATAAACCGGAGGCTGAAACTTGTGAAAAATTTACATGGTATCAGAGCTGAGTGGGGCAAAAAACTAAATATTTGCAGACATACTGTCATTTCCAGAATTCAGAATTTTTTTTGTGACAGTAGAACATTTTGCTGAAACTTGTTCTTTTGAGAAAAATGACTTCCGTTGGGTTGAGAACTGAGGATAGGTTGGATGGGGCAGTGAACTTTGTCTCATGGAAGGCCCAAATTTTACTTGTGTTGAGGGAGAATGAGTTGTGGGAGGAGGTAGTTAGAAACACTACAACAAATCCCATTGTCATTCCTACTGCTACTGATGCAGTAGCATTTTCAGCCTTTAATAAGAAAGATATTAAAGCCACGAGGATTGTCTTAGATGCTGTTAAAGACCATGTTATACCTCACATTTTAGGGAAGGATCATATACATGAGATGTGGATTGCTTTGACCGGATTGTTTGAGAGTTCGAATGAGAATAGGAAGATGATTTTGAGAGAGAAACTGAAGAGTATCAAGATGGTCAAAGGGGAGGTTTGTATGACTTATCTTACTAGGATCTCTTAGGTGAGAGATGAGCTTGTAGTTGTTACTGGTCCTGTGCTAGTGCGTACAACCTTGAATGGGGTGACTGCACCTTGGGCTGTTTTTGTACAGGGTTTGGTGGCTAGAGAGAACTTACCATCATGGGACAGGGTCTGTGATGACTTTATTCAGACTCAGAGGGGTCTTCTACAGTGTAGTGCTACTACTAGTAGACAGGATGAGGAAGATGCGGCGTTGACAGCAAAGGGGAAGAAGAAGAACAAGAAGGGTCCCAAGAAGGGTGGGGCCAAGCAGTAGGATGGGAAGAATAGAGATCTGAGCACTGGAAAGTGCTTTGCATGTCACAAGATGGGGCATTATGCTGGGCAGTGTCCTAACAAGAAGAAGAAGCAACAACAGACAACAGCTTCAGCGGAAGTCGATGACTTTGCCGCGAGATTTCAGAGTGAGTTTTCACTATGCACTGGACATGTTGAGATTGAGAGAGCATCTATTCTCACTAGTGCGGATGTTGATAGATAGAGGGAGCTTTGCTTGGTGACAGACTATTCCTACAGTGCATCTACTTCCAACACTTGGTATATTGATAGTGGAGCCTCGAGCCACATGACCGGTGTTCGCTAGATGTTCTCCGAGCTTTCACAGACAGAGACAGATGTGGAGGTGGTGTTAGGAGATGACTCAATAGTCAGAGTTGTTGAGCGTGGGACCATTACCTTTCAGAGGGAGTCCATGAGTCCCATGGTGTTGCGAGATGTATTGTATGTACCCAGGCTGAAGAAGAACCTAGTGTTAGTTTCCATGATCAAGAATCAAGGTCTTGGGGTGTCTTTCCTAGATGGATACATGCATATGTTTCCCAAAATTGCAGGACCATCTGCTTCAATTGCTATTGGAGTTAGATGCGGGAAACTGTATAGGTTCTTGTTTCAGCCTCGGCATGCCTTGGCACATAGCAGCGACATTGAGCTTTCTGAGCTTTGGCATAGGAGGATGGCTCACTTGCATCATCCAACCTTGGGGTTGTTGAGACACATGGCTACAGGTTTACTGGAGTTTAGTACATGGTAGAGTGATGTGTGCAGGGGGTGTGCTTTGGGAAAGTACACCAAGACTGCTTTTCCGAGCAGTGATAGCAGGTCAGCAGGGACCCTTGACTTGATACATTCAGATTTGTGCAGACCGATGTCTTCTGTTTCCTTGAGAGGATACGAGTATTATGTGACATTCATTGATGACCATTCCAGGAAGACCTGGATCTACTTTCTAAAGAGCAAGAAGTCCGAGGAAGTCTTGTAGAGGTTCCAAGAGTTCAAAGCTCTTATGGAGAACTAAATAGGGAGGAAGATCCTAGTTCTTAGATCGGATAACGGGGGTGAGTATACCTCCAAGGAGTTAGATGGATTTTGCGGACACGAGGGTATCATGAGACAGTTGACAGTTTTGTATACTCCAGAGCAGAATGGAGTAGCAAAGAGGAAGAATAGGTCCATTGTTGGAGCAGCCAAAGCTATGTTGCATGACCAGTCTCTTTCTTTCTTTCTCTGGGATGAGGCTTGCAACATCGGTGTATGTCTTCAGAACATGAGTCCCCATCGTGCCATGGGGAACATGACACATGAGGAGTGTTTTTCAGGAAAGAAGCCTGAAGTTAGCCATTTTCGGATATTTGGTAGTTTGACTTACTCTCATGTCCCTTCAGAGAAGAGGACAAAGTTGGAGCCCATTGCAGAGAAGGGAATCTTTATGGGCTATGATGAGACTTCGAAGGCCTTCTAAATTTACCTTCCCTCTCAGAGGAAAGTGGTGGTGAGAAGGGATGTGAAGTTTGAGGAGGAGCGGGCCTTCAGGAAGTCGAGAGAGTCAGAGCACGGAGAGCAATAGGTCCCTTCACCTCAGGTTGTTACACAGGTTCCATCTGGGCAGCATTCGGGATCACAGGTTTCCAGGGTTACAGGACCACACAGTGCAGGCACAGGTTCACCAGATTCAGTGGTTCAGCTAGCAGGGTCTTCGGGGATAGGTGATGGGTCTACTATTACAGGTACACCATACAGGGGATCATGATCAGGATTACAGGGTACACTTGGTGTTGGTACACCAGCTTCAGGTTCACCGGTTACTGAGGGTACTAGCTCTGGTAGTTCTTCAGATGAGGACAGGCCAGTGTGGGAAGAACCTTCAGGGAAGAAGAAGCCTAAGTGGCTTTGGGAGGCCTTGAAGGAAGCTATGAAGGTTGGGACACCCAGAGATACAGTGAGAGCCATCAAGATGCCTGACAGATTGGGCATGTTGTTGGTGGCTAGTACACGTGATTCTGAGCCTTCTACTTTTGAGGAGGTCTCCTAGCATTCGGTTTGGAGAGATGCCATGATGGATGAGTACCATTCCATCATGAAGAATGATGTATGGGAGATTGTTCCGAGACCCGAGGGGAAGTCAGTGGTGACTTCTCGGTGGCTTTACAAGCTAAAGCATGCAGCGGGTGGGAGTGTGGAGAAGTATAAGGCTAGGTTTGTAGGGGGGGGGGTTTCACAGGTTGTGCCAATTGTTCGATATACTTCTATCAGGGGATTGATCTCCATTGTANGTGCCAATTGTTCGATATACTTCTATCAGGGGATTGATCTCCATTGTAGTGGAAATGGGTTGGAATATCCATCAGATGGATGTGAAGACCGCATTTCTCAATGGGATCATACAGGAGGAGATCTATTTTGAGCAGCCTCAGGGCTTTGAGATTCATGAGAGAGAGTCTCATGTTTGTAGATTGAAGAAAGCCCTTTATGGGCTAAAGCAAGCTCCTAGAGCTTGGTACTCCAGGATCGATTCTTACTTGCTGAGTATGGGGTTTCAGAATAGTGAAGCAGATCCGAATCTCTACTTCATCATGGTTGGAGATGATCCGCTTATTCTTCTGCTATATGTTGATGACTTGCTTATCACAGGGAGAGAGAGACCCATTATAGCTTGCAAGAAGGATCTTGCAGCAGAGTACGAGATAACTGATATTGGACTGACTGATGCATTATTTTCTGGGATTGGAGGTTTGGCAGGAGCCTGGACATATTTTCCTGGGGCAGGGAAAGTATGCTGTTGATATTTTGAGGAGATTCAGGATGGAGGATTGTAGGCCTATGTCAACACATGATCGCCAACTGGAAGAAGCTTCATGCTTTTGAGGGAGAGTTGGTGGATCCTACTTTATACTGTCAACTTATTGGGTCATTGATGTATTTGGTCAACACTCAGCCAGATTTGTGTTTTGCAGTGAACACTCTTAGCCAGTTCATGGTTGAGCCTAGGAGCGTGCATTGGGTCGCTGCAAAACATGTGTTGCGTTATCTAGTAGGGACAGTGGATTTTGGTTTGGACTACAGGAGGTCAGAGGGGATTAGATTGGTTGGTTATACAGACTTAGATTGGGAAGGCAGTGTGGCAGATCGGAAGAGCACTTCTGGATGTTGTTTTAGTTTGGGCTCGACAGTAGTGTTGTGGTTCAGTTGGAAGCAGAAATTTGTTGCATTGAGTTCTGCAGAGGTTGAGTATATGGCATCCAGTCAGGCCAGTTGCAAGGCTTTGTGGCTTCGCAAGTTGCTGGTGAATTTATTTGGTTAGGAGCTGAAGCCTACGGTGATCTACTATGACAATTAGAGTTGCATCCAGCTCTCTGAGAATCCAGTATTTTATGACCGGTCAAAGCACATTGAGATCAAATATCATTTCATCCGAGACTATGTTCAGAGAGGGGCAGTTATGCTTCAGTACGTTTCCACCGATGAGCAGGTAGCAGACATACTGACGAAATCTTTGGGGAGGGGCAAGTTTGTCTTCTTTAGAGACAAGTTGGGAGTGGTGCAGAGCACCTTCCTCGGTAAGAGGGAGTGTTAGTTTTGTACCTAGGGAGGTGTTTCCCTAGGTGACTTTAGCCTTAGTCACTTAGAGAGGGGACATAAAGTGACCCTTGCATTAAATGACTTAAGTGAAGCATTTAATTTGACTTTAAAGTGTTAAAGTCAATTTTTGATAAATTTAAGTGGGTGAGTGAAATTAATATTTTGAGAATAAAATATGAGCAATTAATTTCATCCGTTGATCTAGTCTAATCTCCACCGTTAGATTAGACTCACCCTAGGGTTCACTCAAAAAGGCAAGGGAAAGGCATTTTGCCTCATTCTTGAGATGAGAAGGAGTTGAGAGAGAGAAGAGAGAAAGTTTCCATTTTTCCTGAGCAAGAGGAAAAATTGCAACACGTTTTTCGAGAAAGATTTTGCAGCAGGCAGAGGCACGATTTACAAGGCAAGGGACAGGCAGGCATTTCAAGGAGAAGCATTAATTGCAGGCAGTTTGTACAGGCCGTACGGTGCGGATCCGTACAGGCAGAAATCGGGCACACATTCCCAGGCAGAAATTGGGCACAATAATCGAGGCAGTGGCTGGCATGATTTTCAAGGTATTAAATACAGACCGTACAGGCTGTACTGCAGCAGCCGTACTGTCTGTACAGTGGCACGGTTTTCGAGACAGTTCAGCAGGAAAAAAATCAGAGTTTGGTTTTGCTGTTGGGCACGAGAATCGAGGCAGAAAATATTCTTCTGGGTTGAGATAAGTTGGTTTGATATTTTCTGTGTATTGCTGTAAATGATTGACTTCTCCTGAAAAATAAAAAATACTCTCTTTGACTTGTTTTCCCCTTGTGGGTTTTTCTAGGGCCATTGGCCAAAAATTTCTGAGTACTGTGTGTTGAATGGTGTGCGTATTTTTTATTTTCTGTCAGTGAAAAAGTGAAGTTACAGCGGTGTTTTAAGTCTGAAAAATTTATGTTTATTTCCAGCATTTTAAATTCTGAGTATGAAATAAACTGAGACAAATTTTTATTTATAAACCGGAGGCTGAAACTTGTGAAAAGTCTACAGAAGAGAGACCTCCTAATTGGCCAAGAGTAATCAAGCATAACTAACTGTAACAATGGAAATCAATTCATTCATGACGAGAGTTACGCACATAATGCTTAATTCATCTTAAGAATATAGCATATAAGTAAAATATAGAATTATAAATAGAGGTGGAACACTTTCTTTTAACGAAGATAATCCAAGAAATTGGTTGAGCATGAGCAATTTTCCACCAATTGTAGGGATATAGGGTGGATGCCACCCTCAAGCCAGGTTATTAGGTCACTAGAGTGAAGGAACCAAGTTACAAATACAGTGTACTTGTAACTTAACCCAACCCAGTTACTCCAATTGTTCAACCAATCTGCTCACCACAGAGCAATCCATGAAACTCCTCCAGCAATCAATTAGTGATGGTATTCTCTTCTATTGGTCAACAAAACGCAGGAAGGTCATTCCTATTTTTCTTCTTCTGCTCAACAGTCCCTTGGGAATCTTCTTCCCTTCCAGTGCACTTTAGATTACAGACTGCTATTGCCTTCTGGGGGTAGGTCAACAGATTTGTGCTTTGGGTCTAAAACAATCAGTGAACAAACATAATAGGGAAAAGAAGGTTTTCTAATCAACCCAACCTCTAATGCTCCTTTACAGGTATCCATCTCTCATCCCGGCTCTATGAATTACTCTTCACCAGGTTGATTTGGTTATTCAAATAGGAGGAACGATATGTAGAACTTGGCTAGTGCTTCCAGATGAGAGAATGATGAACTTTTTGGAATGAATGCACTAATTCCCATGAGGTAGAAAACGGGGCTCTCCACACTTTCCCAAATTGATTGTACTTAGCCCCCATGCCTCCATAATTTGTGATATAGACATTCTTTACCAACCCCAGGTCTATGAATTACTTTTCACCTGGTTGATTTGGTTCTTTTCAGGTTTTGGATATCAGTCCAAATAGGAGGAGCGGTATGTAGAACTTTTGGGTAGTGCTTCCAGATGAGAGGATGATGAACATTTTTGGAATGAATGCACTATTTCCCATGCCTCCATAACTTGTGAGGTAGACATTCTTTACCAATTGCTTAATGCATTTATTTTGGGCTTCTAAGTCAAAGTTGGTGGATGAGGTTTTCTTAAGGCACATGATGAAAGGATAAGGTTGACACTTGGCAATAGAGGGTAGCTTTCCCTTGGGCCCCCTTTCATCTTGCCCTCTTGTGGACTCAGTCCCCTTGTGCTTTTGGTAGCCATCTTGGATCATTATTTTATATTTCAAATAACAATATTTACATAGCTTTGAGTGCCTCCTGATAAAGTTATCCCATAGTCCTTAGAAAGTATATTTATTGCATCTACATGCCTAGCCATTCACTAGTCAGGTCTTGGCCTTGTGCTCCACACTAGGAATTGATATAAGCATCTTTATGCCATTTAATATAAGCATCTTTATGCCATTTACACACGGAGCCATTTATTTAAGCTCACATGGCTTGACTCCTGTCATTAAAATCACTCATTTACAATTTATACATAACCTGATTAGATACATTCCAAGTTCAAAACCAGTGTATTATAAAAGAACTAGACACTGATAAATGATGAAGGCATGTTTGATTGAAAAACTTGAAGGATTGGTGGAAAACAATTTCTCTTAATTTTGAAATTGATGAGCTTATAAATGATGACAATGAATCAACTGTTGTATTACAATAGATTCACATCTTGATAACTACAAACGGTATATAGTTGGAATGTTATATGAATATGAATTAAGCAGACTTGGATCTGAAGCCCATAAGAGGTGTTAGTGAATTACCAATCTACTTCCAAGTCAAGCATATAATACGTTATTATTTGTGACGAATTTTAATTGAATAAAACCTTTTATAATTTCAAAGTCAATAACCAAGTGAGCAAGCCTACATTAATTACTATATATTGAGCAGCCTGCATAGGTTGCTAATCAATAATAAATTTGTTACATGACAACACAACAGACTTAAGATGATACCCCGCCTGGAGATAGTCCCTCACCTACACCCCGCCTTGAGATAGTCCCCCACCTACGAAGTCAAGAAATGGTATGAATAATGGCACATAGGGAAAATCCTTGAGATAAGAAAAATAAAATTAGATTAGATCCTCATTAACTCTGGATCTATCAAGCCCCCAAAGGGATCAAAAGGGATTTTGCAAACATTTTTAATTTAATTATAAATTTAACATGGTAATTAAATCCTTTTAATCTGCCAATCCTGCACGGCTGTCCTGTCAGTGCTTAATAGATGCAGGACCTGTTAGTTGCACATGCCAGTTCTGCATTTCTTCCCTTGGCAAGATAGGATGATACACCAATACATCTGCTATGTTGTGTGTTTTTTTAACTTTTGTAATTTTAATGTGGTATATATAGTTTAAGGTAGGTAATGGGTATTGCTGATGTCATCTGCTTACCTTAGTATTACCCACGTTACGTCACCAGCCAAACACTGGGCTGTAGAAGTGCCTATCGACACAATCATTATATCAAGTCGATGTGGTTCACAGGATAAAGTTCGCTTCTCAGCGCCACAAGGAGAAATGCTGTGAGTAAGAAGAACTACTGAAACTAAGTATCTAGGTATGGAAAGGACGGAATTTTAGGACAAATCCATTTCAACAAACAGGATATAACCTCAAGTCCAAAAGTATGTGATGTACATTCCAATATCTCCTAAGTTCAGCCATTCTGGTCTTGAGTAGAAACTCTTAAGCTTTGGAAAGGAGGAAGTGTATATTGCCCACAAGAAGGGACACAAGGATTGTTGCCTATAATTGAGTGGAATGAATTATATTTTGATTATTTGAAGGAAAGTGGCGAGTTAGCAGTTATTCTCGTTTTGCACCCGTTTAAATACTCAAGTCCACCTCTGTGTGTGTTAATGACTTGGATGGTAAAGGACCGTAGTGATTTTAAGTCACCTTGATGTGCTTGCTTCACCTCCACTCTGTTCAAATTAATTGTTAACTTTAAACAATATTGGTCACTACCTGGCAATATCCATCAATTCAAATCTGGTTAGCTTGTGGAACGGAGTAGGAAGTACTTTTCATGATGCAATAACTTGGGAATTGTTCCTTTCATCTTCTAAGCAAGATCTGAGCTTAATTACGAATGTTCAAGCTAGATGAGAAGTGGGTTGCTACTAAATGACAATATATATATAGCATTTGAGCATGAACATTGTTGGGTTTATAACTTACCAATTGGTTGGTCAATAAGTAATGGTAATATATAATATTTCACAAAATTGTATGGTTGGGTTTTTGGGTGCATCCATGTGTGGTGGTAATAAGGGGTTGCTACAGCATGGTGTCAACAATGACCTAATTAATGGTTGTTGATAATTAAGACGGTGAATAAGGAAGGTGTTTAATATTGTTTGGTAGAAGAATGTTGAACTGTGAAGTTGGTAAATAAATTAAACTAGTTGAGTTTGCTAGATGCAAAATAAACTGGTTACATTCCAAGTGGACACAGTGCAATAGTGGCATACACATAATATGCTGACTCGAGTGAGAGATGCAAAGATAATGTAGAGAATCGATATTAATACTCATTCAAACTATTGCATATTCTTACATTTTAAATCATGTTTAAATCCTATTTGGCATTTTGCATATCATATAAATAGCCACGATCCTAATAGCATTTCCAAGATCCTAAGTGAAATAATAGTCATGAAGGCTAATAGTAAGGTTTGCCTCATGGCAAAGAGAACATCTTTGTAACCTCATGGCATAGTTAGGTTTCGATTGTTAGTTTTGGATGGCTAGAAGAATTACTTTGTGTTGGATATGCAAATCAAGATTCAAAACTAAAACATTTCTTAATGAGAAAGGATCCTTGCTCCCTACGTGAGAAATTTTCCATGCATGCTGCTACATTTTTTCCTCCTTGTAGATAATATGATTGTAGTATTTACGCAATTGAGTGCACTTCTTAGAGTTTGTATTCTCTTTTTTCCTAAAATCATGCTTGCAAGCATGGAGTAAATCATTTTCCATGGGTGTTAGATCAAGCTTATATATAATAATTACGTAGGTCATATTTGCATGTGGTACGGTCTATTATTACATTGTGGGATTTATTATGAACTACACAGTGAGGTTTGTATGGCGTTCACTACAAGGTAGTACCATTAACCGAGCTGTGCTGTATGTCTTTCCCAGCATGGTTGGTGTCATAAAAATTTGATTATGTATGAATAGGTAGAGTTCTTATTTCTCTCACGGATCTTAGAAAACCAGTTAAAAGGATTGTGTCCTTTTGGATGCAGTTTTACTTTTTACTTATTATGCTGCAACCTGGGTGTATACTATATATTATTCTTCTAACATTGATTTTGATGTGTAGAGGTAAAAAGGAGATGTTGTGTGGAAATTGTAATGGTGCAGGCTTTATGGGAGGGTTCATGACCACACCAGATGGATAAAATTGTCCTCTTTTAATGTTGGAAGTGATGCTTATTTTGAGCTTTCTTTTTGCGAGATGTAAAGCTTTAGTTTTCACATTATTTCATTGTTTAGACATCCACACAATAGCAAAGAATGATGGGAGTGGAATATTTAGAACCTCGTAACAATTGAGTGACAATACATCATGAGTCTTTCCCAGCATGGTTGTTGTCAAAAAAATTTGATTATGTTTGAATAGGTAGAGTTCTTATTTCTCTCATGGATTTTAGAAAACTAGTTAAAAGGATTGTGTCCTTTCGATGCAGTTTTACTTTTTACCTATTATGCTGCAACCTGGGTATATACTATAAATTATTTTCTAATATTGATTTTGATGTGTAGAGGTAAAAAGGAGATGTTGTGTGGAAATTGTAATGGTGCAGGCTTTAAGGGAGGGTTCATGAGCACACTAGATGGATGAAATTGTCCTCTTTTAATGTTGGAAGTGATGCTTATTTTGAGCTTTCAATAGCAAAAGAATGATGGTAGTGGACTATATAGAACCTCGTAACAATTGAACGACATTACATCATGAAGATGCAAATGTAAGCTAATAGTGGTTTTGACTGGGCAATCTAATCACGATATCTCTTCTTTGAGAGCAATATTAAAAACCATATAAATCTTAGAATGCCAAAGCAATCAAAATCATTAGTGCTAGGCCTTTAATTATTTTGTTTCAATTCATATTGAGCTTCGATTTTGTTGAATTTTTGCAAATCACTTCTTTGATTTTTGTTGGAAAAGACATTGAACTTTTGTATATGGTGAAATTCAAAAGGGAGACCATATGAAATTCTCATCGGTTACCACATGAAATTCTCATAAGTTTTATACTAACCTATATTGTAGGCATCCGAACTGTGTTCAAAGTGGAAGCTTGTAATATACTTAATTTGGTGTATTATTATATTAAATATATTTATTTAGTATATTAGTAGATTAATATGTTAGGGGCTTCTCTTCATGGCTATATAAGTGCAAGCTAGTCATTTGTTGTAATCGTCATTTTCATATCAATTATAATATTTGATTAGTTTTAGAATATTAGGGTTTGTCCCTTTTATTATAATTTTATCATGTGATTCCTGCATAGTATTGCCATGTACATCACAAATCTTTTAATAATAAAATAGATGAAGAAATTACAAGTTTTATACTAGCATGTGTCGTTTGATAGGCATCCATAGCAATGGAATGAATATGTTTTCTCTTATATATATATATGTTAGAATATTTTTATAACTTATTAATGACTTTGCATGGTAATGGAATGAATATGTTTTCTCTCTTGGATATATATTGAATATTTTTATAACTTATTAATGACTTTTCATGGCAATGGAATGAATATTTTTTCTTATATATATATATTGAATATTTTTATAATTTATTAATGACTTTGCTAGGCTAATGACATTTCAAAGAGTCACGGTTAAGCTCATTGCCTATTTAGAAAAATATCAAGTATAAAGACATTTGATTAGTTAACGATAATTCCTTTTTGAATAAGAATATTAAAACCTAGTTTATGCACATCTAATTTTCTTAGCATTTTAACTTGGATTTCTTTTTACTAATTGACGTACCACTTTGATTGCTCTTGCTTCACCCTTATTGCATTGGCTAGCTTTCAGGGTTACTTTAAAAGAGTGCACACCATCATGTTTGAGGGTGCTTAATGAGATTTGGTCTATGGTCTTTGATCAACCCTTAATGGTTTGTGATGGATTTGCACATTGGAGATTGCTTACTTGGTGGTTCCTTGACCTCTATTGGGTGCTTGCATGACAATCTTCCCTAGAGCGTTGGTGATCGTTAGATAAATTTGTGACATTTTACATGTTGGCTAGATGGAGGAGGTTGCCTGCTTGGAAAATGACTTGCATTGAAGTAGGAGTGTCTAGCATCTTGGAAGAGGGTATTGGGCCCTACATAGCCTGGATTAACTTGGATGCTTGCATGGAGGCTTGGAGTTGACTTGCAGACGCTTGGGTTGTGATAGTTTTCATGCATGGGGAGTGGACTCTTGGAGTACATGGCATAGGAGGTTCATTGGAGTCATTGGAGGCTTGTAGGAGTGGTGGACACATCTTGTGATTCACCCTTGCACTAGGAGTCTTACTTGTAAACAACATCACCTTGGAGCTTGACATGCGTATCTTGGAGTGTAGCACTCTACATATGTGATCCTTCAGGTGCATTTATAGGTTGCTTGTAAAGTTATAGGCCTACATATGTATTGTTGGCCTCCCTTACCTCTCATATGTACAGAGGAAGAAAAGAGGCCTTTCATCATCATCATCATCATCATTGTACTCTTATTTATATTTTCCTTCTTGTAGTGAGCCATTAGGGTTCATAAGGAAACTCAGGGAAGGTGTATTCGTTGGAGGATTCTTGAGAGACCTTAGGGTTTACATGATCTTATTCATAATGTGTTAGAGATAAGAGGAGTGAACTAGATTTCTTCTCCCTTGGATCCTCAAGTTTGTACTTTATCTCTCTTACCTTGGAGTTGCTAGGGTTTCGTGGAGCTTCTTCAATCATCTTAAATACCATGGCTAGGGTTTCATCCCTTGAAGATGTGGCAATTAGGGTTTTGAAGTGAAACCTTGGTTGTACTTGTGGAAATGAAGAAGAAGAAAAAGAAACATCTTGCCTTGGAGGTATTATTCAACGAGTTTCAAAGAGGAGCGTGGAGGTTGATGATGATACTGCTTAACCTATTAGAGGAGTTGGCTCTATTTCCTACCAGATGCCTTCAGGTGATGTTTTTGAGTTGAGTGATGTTCTATTTGTTCTTGTTTTTTGGTATGATCTATGTACAATGGAGAGTTGCATTTTAGGGACAATAATGCACAATTGGTAATTGTAGTCTAGCTAGTATGAGGGATTTTACTAGAGAGTGGCATTTATATTTTACTTCATCTAGTGGCACTTGTACATTCTAGTGAGACGTTGGATGAACCATTATTTGTCTTTGAGGAGCCTTAAGAGAAGGTAGGTGCATGTAGATCTGTAGCGAGGGAAAGTATACCTCCTTGGAAATATGCCAGTCATATTGCAATTATTTTTTTCCTTCCATGCGCCTTTCAGTTGTCTTGAGGAGGAAAAGGGTGTTACCTTGATGGAGGATATGTTAAGGTTGATTCCATATTTGCAGTTGATAGAAGTTTTATAGATTATAGACATAGGGTTGTTGGATTCTCATATATAGATGGAGTTGACCATCATGTTATTCTTGCTTTAGGATTTTGTAGGGACAAAGGAATTGAGGTAATTTGGGATGCTTCAATTGCTGGAGGTTTGAGTTGCATGAGAGTGATTCTCATGTCCACATGTTGGTATCCCTACATGGGTTGTTACCTATACCATGATCTTGATATTTTAGGATCGATGAGTCGACTTGTGCAAATTCCTATCTTTGTGATTTTGAAATATTTGATCCACTTGTTTTGGTCTTGTGTGGAGATATGATTATCCTTGCAAAACATCTTGAATAATTCATGATGTGGTGCTCAATTTTAACTCATGATGTTGACTTGGGGGGTGTAAGAGTTTGGAATATTGCTTATGATCCATGGTTATTTTTGTTTAGATTCACAGATGGTTAGTATTCTTTGGATGATTGAGATGTCATGATACTATGGGTGAAAGTTCTTTTCAATGAGACAAAAATTGATTTCGATGCTACAACAATTGTAGATTTGCAAATGGTAGGTTTGGTGGAGTTGTAGAGGCATTCGATAGGTGTTGGTAAAACACTTTACTCAAAGAGTGTTAGCTTTTGGGGTTTCTTTGAAAGTGTTTAAACTATGGAGGTGCTTCATGAGATTTGGGGTACATGGTGAGTGCTCAACCTCTTGAATGTCTTGGATTTTAACATTGGAGATGGATTACACAGTGTTGCTTGACCTTAGTTAAGTGCTTCAATGCAATCTTCCTTTAGGGATTGGAGATCTTTAGACAACTTCAAGACATTCTACATGTTGGCTACAAGGAGGTTTCTTGCGTGGGGAATGCCTTACATTGGAGGAGTGTTTGGTATTTTGGAGGAGCATTAGAGGAATTTTGAGGTCTAAAATGGGCCCCTTAAGGAAAATAATAAAATAATAGTTAAAATAATAAAATAATATTTATTAATTTTGGAGGAAAAAAGAAAAAAAACTACTTTTTGTGTTCGTATTTTTGACATATCTCCTTGTGTTTTTACTCAAATTTCGATCGGGAGAGCTCATTGGATGTGGAAAAAATACGAACAAAAAAAAAGTTTTTTTTTTATGACAAATATGTCAATTCAATCATTATGGTTAACTCATTTTATTAGAATTCTATTGGTTCTTGAATTCCAACTCACAAGAACTTATTGTTGGCGTGTTTTCTTATAAGGCCCATTCTAGACCCCAAATTTCATCTAATGGGAATTGGGCTCTAGACAACCTAGGCTTGTATGTTGGAATGGAGGCTTGGAATTGACTTGGGGCACCTGGTTTGTGGCAATGCTCATGCAGGGGGGTGGACCTGGTGTTAAGAGCTTTATTGGAGGATTGTAGAAGCTTTGGGCACATTTCATGGCGTGCCCTTGAATTTGGAGACTTGCTTGTGGATGACATCACCTTGAAGATTGACATGTGTTCCCTTGGAGTGTTGTGATGCATGTGTGAGCCTACGTGTCTTTGTAGGTTGCTTGTAAGGGAAAAGGCCTACATATGTATTATTGGCCTCCCTTACTCATATGAAGGAAGTAGAGAGTCCTTTCATCATCATCATCATTGTTGTACTATTTTCTTTGTACTCAACTTCTTGGCGCAAGGCACTAGTGTTCGTGAGGAAACCCTATGATTTATAATGGAGGCAGATGCTTTCATTGGAGGACTTTTGTGAGATACCAAGGTTTACTCTTGCAAAGAAGAAGTTTGATATGTCGGTCTTGTTCATTTTGTTTTAGAGGTGTGACCAAGATGAGCGAACCCGTATTCCTCTCTATCTTGGATATTCTTTTGTACTTTCCCTTTTGTCTTGGACTTGTCAAGGTTTCTTGGAGCTTCTTGATTGCCAGGTTTTAGATTTAATCATTGGAGACTAGGGTCTTGAGAAGAAACCTTAGGTTGTACTTGTTGAAGTGAAGCAGTGGGGGCATCTCGCCTTGGAGGACATGCTTGTATGATGCTAGCTTGTTGATCTCTTTGGTGTGAGATAGGGTTTTCATTGGTTTCCTTAGTTAGGGCTTTGGAGAGCTAGTTAGTAGATTGTACTAGCCTCAAAACAAGATTATGGTATATGTACATGAACTTCATCATCATGCATATTAATGATATTTCCAACTGTCCAATACTTGTGTAATCGCATATTTGATTTTTAGCAATGTATTTCTTCATGATTTTGTAATTTCAAGTGCTTATATTGCTTGTTGATTTGACATAAGTTAGGGTTGTAAGTGTTTAAAGGATTTGACATTTATATTGAAGACACTAGGGTAAATTTATTGCTATATTTACAATTGTCATAAGTGATTTTTAGATCCATTTTATACATGATAGGATTGCCTTAAGGGATGGTTGAAACTTGTTTGCACACTTTGATATATTTTCTCTTGAATTGACTAGTGGATTAGGGTTGTTAAGAGTTGAAATATTGTCCATTGTTGCTATTGTTATAACATGCTGAAAATTCAAAAGGTTAAGATCCATGAAACCTCTATTTAAGAGATGAACTTTTTGTTTTGCATTCAAAGCAAAGAATGCATAAATTTCTACAACAATGTCTCTCTTGACCAGTTTCCATCAATAATTATACTTTTGTAATGTGTCTTATAAGTTTTTAGATATAGTTTTTTATTAAGTTGGGTTGTGAGAAACTTGTTTAGATGTTAGTCCACTTATCTTTTAAAAAATCCATCTTTGGACCAAGACCATTCTTGTTACTTGAAGGTGCAATTTTATTTTTTTAAACAATGAATGGGGTAGATGGGGATGCTACCCTTGTGTGGCTGGATTGATGAGATGAAATTTTCATGCATTGAAAATATATAATTGGATCTAATCTTCATCTTTTTGATAAGTTGTTTTATGAATATAGTTAAGAAGTGGAACATTATTGGGTGCATGAGCAACAAAGTTCTTTGATCTCACTTGGTGTATATTTACCATTAACCCCCATTATTTTAAACTCGTGTAGAGAGATTGTGTAATGTCCCAAATTTGGCATTGGGTCAAAATGGCCAAATCACATTTTCCATATTCATGAAAGTTGTCAAATGGATGCTAAAAGTCAAATAATTGCCAAGGAGGAAAATCATAGTTTCCTAAGTCGAGGGTGGAAACTTTGAGATTTGGAATAAGGGGAATAATAAATGATGTTTAGACATTATAAGGGGATAAATATTTAATAATTGATCTTATTAAATAAATACAAGAGAAAATGGAAGTGGCAATAGAGCATGAAGACACATGGAGACTGTGGGGCTCACACTAGCTAGAATTCCTATGTTAAACGGTATCTTTCTCTTGCAAATTTGAATATATGGGAAGTCTAATGTTTTTGTATGGATTATCATGTTAATATACTTGTCCATATACTTCATAGGTCGAATTTGGGATGAATTGTAACTTACATGGGAGAGAAAGAGCCAAATGGGAGTTTCATGGACACTTGGCTAGATTCTCCTTACATTTATGACAGCTATGACACCAATGATGGAGATTCTATGACAATTATGACCCAAGTCAGATATGAGGGCTGACATACTGACATACTAACATGTCAGGCTTGAATAGAGGTCGAAATTGGGAGTTGGAGAAGGCCAAGAGACTCTTACTCAAATTTGGGAGAAGAGGGAAGGTGAAGAGAGAGGCCACATGGCATAGCATGAGCAACCACACCAATTAGAGTTGGCTTTGGTTTATGGATGGATTTGGAACCTTAGAATACCAATAATGTTTATAAAATACAGGGATCAACCATGAGAAGAAGCTTTTGCTCATTTGTGAAATTGTCATTTGTGAATTGTGAGAGCTAGTGGATGACTAGTTTTCTTGCTTAAGCCAATTTTGAGGGTGAAAGATTCCCATCCTAGTTAGTGTTTGGAAAGGCCACTCAAGTCTTTCATGGAAATTTAATGGAGTCTTATTTGCAAGTGTAAGCTACATCAAAGAATGTGGATTTTTTTATTGCAGCACTCTCTCAACTATTTCCAGTTTTCACACCATATTCATGCCAATGGAGGGATTGCGCTTTGGGTGAGCTATTGATCTCTTTGGGGAAGATTTTAATGCTCATTATCTTATGTTTTGATGTATATGCTCTGTATTTCATGTTCAAAAGACTCTCAGGTCGAAATACCCAAAAGAATTCATGTAAAAATGTTGAACAATGAAAAAATAGTATCATTTCCCCACTATCTTGTTGTGGACCATTGTAATGCTGATGATTTCGAATTGGGAGAGCCTTTTATTGTCAATTTATGATTGTAATCAGTTCAATATCCTCTGTTCTTCATTCTCAAAAAGTTTCAAGTCGAAATTCCCAAGAGTTGTATGTCAAAATGACTTTTAATGAGCACACAATGACCATTTCCACTCCATTTTGATATATGGCATGGTAATGTTTATTATTTCGAATGGAGGAATGTATCTCTGATAAATGTATGATGGATGGACTGTAATTAATGTGTAATGTTCCCAAAAGTGACATGCATGCAAACCCTAAAAGTGAGATGCATGCAAACCCTAAAAGTGACATACATGACATCTAAGCATTATTTAATGATGCATGCACCCAATTAAGTCTCCATGCGCATGCATGCAAGTCAACTGCAAATTAGAAGTTAAAGTGACCTAATTAGGTTTTGCGCAGTTGAATTTTATAAATAGAGGATAAAGCGAGAGGAGACTTTCACTTTTGATTATGATTGTTATTATTCATCTTTTTGGAGACAGGTTTGGGAGCTCAGCGAGCAAGTTGGGGTTGAGGGCATAAGCCCTTGGCTAACAAGTGTTTTCAGCAGTGAAATTTATCTGCCCTAATCACTTCAAGAGATAGGTCACTCAGATCTATCATTAGTTCTTCAAGATTGTTCACTATTCATCATAGATCAAGCGTAAAGGTTGTTCCAGAGAGCTTGTTCTGCAGGTTCATCGTGACCTAGGACGAAAACCCTTGGGAAGATCGGTTGTTTGGACAAAACCCATTTAGCCTATTGTGGTGGATTCATCCCAGAATTCACACTTGTTCTTATTTGAATACTTTTGGAAGCTGCTACAGTGATCCGTACAGCCTCTACAGTGATCCGTACGGATGCTACAGTACCTCGCTATAGTACCATAAAATTATTTTTATGTTTTGACCTATGCTTGTTGTGTTCTGGGTTGAATACTCATTGCACAGGCTGTGTACTTTAAGCTGGAAAGAGTTTCCCTTTTTGTGGCTGAGTTAAAAGGGTTAGTCCCTGGAAGCATGTGGACTTAAAGAAATCACTCTAAGCTGAGATCTGGAACCATATCCTTCACTGCTAAATTATAAACTGGAATTATACTTCCTAAGGGAGGGGTGCTGCCATTACAATATATGTCCAAAAGCTACTACAGGAGGTTCCAAAAGGCATACAGAAGAATAAAGATATTGTTTGGTGCACTAGAAGGGGGTCTATACAGTGCGGGTCATAAACTCTATCATCCACATGCTAAAAATCTGATATGTTGAGAAGCTGCTACAACATCACTTATTTACAATTCTGGAAGGTAATCTGATGTTACGTTGCACGCACGGCATCAAGAAGGTACTTATCAGCTGGAAAGAGGACTGCCATTATTATTGCAGCTGTTGCAGTCATATACCAGCAGCATAGCATTATTATTGGGTAGACTGAGATTGCATGGATTGTTTGGGTTGTTACATGGATTAAAGTTTGGACTACTGCTTGGCTGAACTCTACAAATTGAGGGTTGTCGTATCTATTGCATGTACACTTGACATACGTGTTATTGCAGCTGTTGAAGTCATATACACCATAGTATCCACATGCTTTAAGCCTCTACAGTACACCTTCAGCATTGTTAAAGATCAGAGTTATTTCACTTATGATACATGATTACCTACGAGTGATTTGAGGTACTTATTATGTCCACACTTGCATAAACAGTTTATGTTTTCCATTTGTGTTCTCTTGTTTAATATCATGGGATTTATAATGGTTATGCATCTTGCTATGTCATGCAATTAATATTTGAATGAGCAAACTGTTACATGAAGATTGCAAACAACAAAATAAACTAGTAAACCAGAGGAACTAAGTGAAAGGAATAATATTCTCAAACAACCACAAGCAAATAAATTCAGGATTACAAGAAACAAGCAAGTGCAAACATAAGAAGGCAGATCTCCTTACTTGGGATATTACAGTGGTATCAGAGCATAATCTTGGCCAGTTGTGGGCACATAGCAATTGAAAAAAAATGTATGTTGATACATGCGTGTACATGCAAATGCATGTCAGTGATGTTGGTGAAGTGCATGTCAAAACAAAGGTTTTTTTTCTGCCAGCTTGTGAGAACATGAGGACAATGAGAAGGATCTTGACTGGAAATTGGCAGAGGTTAGCAGTACTTCAATACTTGCCTCGATATCAAGAGTATCTAGCCTTGGGTGATGAGGTATGTGCGGCATTGTCCTTTCAAGATTATTACACCATCCAGTTCGGGAGCCAGCCTCGGGATTTGGATGAGGATCTCCTTAAAGGCATAGTTGGGGAAGAGAAGAAAGATGAGCATGAAGTATAGGTTGCTGGTGAGCTTCATTTGGAGTTAACAGTACATGATGAGGATGTAAAAGGAAATGTACCAGAAAATTTAGATGAAACAGAGAGTACATTGATGCTTGTGAACAAAGTGAAAGATCTAAATGAAAAACTATCTGCTTCCTTGGTTGAAAGTGATGCTAAAGATGATCTGGTGAGGCATCATACAAAAAATGCAGAGGAAGCAGTTTCAGGTTGGGAAAAGGCCAAGGCAGAGGCAATTTCTCTTAAACAAGAACTAGATGCTGCACACCAACAGAGGTATGCAGCTGAAGATCGTGTTTCTCATTTGGATGGAGCATTGAAAGAATGCATGCAGCATCTACGATTTGTTCGAGAAGAGAAAGAACAGGCTATTCATGATGCTGTCATGAAGAAAGCCAGAGAACTTGATGTAATTCAGATAGAACTAGAAGAAAATTTGGCAGAAACAAGACAAAGGCTACTAGAAGCTGGTGCAGAGAATGGTGAAATCCACAAATCTCTTCAAGAGGCAATCAGATCACTTGAAGAATTGAAAGTGGGAAAATCTCAGGCTGAAGCTGAAGTAAATCTATTGCAGATCAGACTAAGCTCTTTGGAGGAAGAGAATGCTGGAGTGAAATATGAACTCCGTGTACTCGAGAAGGAACTAGAAATACGCAATGAGGAGAGAGAATACAACAGAAAATCAGCTGATGCAGCCAACAAACAACATTTGGAGAGTATGAAAAAGATTGCCAAGTTAGAGACAGAATGCCAAAGATTGCGTATCCTGGTCTAAAAAAAATTGCGAGGACCTGCTGCTGTGGCTCAGATGAAAACAGAAGTTGAAATATTGGCTAAGGACATAGCTGAGTGGAAAAGAAAAAAATTCCATGCAAACAAAGGTGGATTTTCTGTGGGTTCAGCACTTGGAGAGCCTGTCCATGTTAATGCTCAGGAAACCAGCATAAAACAGATAAATATTCTATCAGAGCGCTTGTTGTCTATGGAAGAAGAAAATGGCATCCTTAAAAGAACTCTGGTAAAAAGGAATAACGAACTTCAAGTTTCAAGGGTCATGTGTGCACGGACAGCTAATAAATTATCGCAAGTTGAGTCGCAACTGGATGCTTTGTGCAAAGGCCATGGTATTGGTAAAATAAATGGCATGGTTATTGATGGTCATGTAGAATTTTCTAAAGGTATGATTATGAGTTATGAACCAAGTCTTGCTTCAATTTCTGAAGATGGTGGCAATGATGATGAAGCTAGCTGTGCTGAATCTTGGGCATTTGCATTGATTTCTGAATTGGCGCATTTTAATAAAGAAAAGACAGGCATGCTTTCTAATAAAGTTATTGGGTCACCAGATTTTAACTTAATGGATGATTTTATTGAGATGGAACAGTTAGCAACAGTTTCTTCCAACCAGATTGCGGAGTCCGCAATAGTTTCTGGAAAACCAGAAGTGCAACCTCAAGGATCTATTGAAGTGAATACGGACCAATATAGCAATGCCTCACCTATGATGGAGAAGAAAGGTGCTTTAGAAGTAGCCACTGCAGAGAGGGAAACAGAACTTCTAGTCACCAATAAACACACAACGTGTGACCATCAATTTTCTACCTTACAATCTGGTAATTTGGTCAATGAGGTATCCCTTTCCAGTCTTGAAGAGATTTTGTGCATGATTTTGGATGCTCATGCAAAAGGGCAAAGCTTGGATGGAGTCTTAGAGAAGGTCAAAGCTGCTATTCCAAAATCACAACATTATGGTGTTGAACAAATGAACAAAATAAAAGAAAGGTTAACTTGTCTGAAGGTTTTAAACACTGATGGTTTGAACAATAGTTCTCTGAAAGGAGTCATGTCAGATCAGTGATCACCAAGATCTCTCTCTGAAGGCAATTCTTCTGAAGATGAAATAGGTCCATTTACTTCTTCCAAATGGAACAAAAGATCCTCTCGTTGTTCAAGACTAAATACATCTATTCATAAAATAATGGGGCTTGTTGAAGGATTTTTCCACTCAGGTTCTGTAGATAATGTTCATTCTGAGAGCATGCCATTCACTCCTGGTTCTCTACTCTCTAAAAACTCTACATCTGTTCCAGGCTATACCATGCGTGTCCTCCAGTGGCAGAATTCAGAATTGGATTCTGTCATTCAAAGGCTTGTCAAGGTTTGCAGTAATCTCCTTCAAGGAAAGGCTCAAATAGTAGAGTTTGTGGAAGAAGTGGGTTTTGCATTGGACTGGCTTGTAAATCACTTTTTTTCACTTCAAGATGTAACAACCATGAGGGCCACAATCAAGAAACAACTCGAATGGGATGATGAATCACATAGTGGCAGTGAATCAAAAGCTCCAGCTGCAAATGGCCCAACATTTGGGCAGGAGAATTCTAGTAAGATTGAAAAAGAGAAATATGAAAATGAAGATCTTCTTGCAGATTTTATTGATGAAGATAGCCAACTCCCAAGCCGTGTATCCAATCCAACACTTAAAGGGAGCACATCATCCAGAAATTGGAAACATGAAGAGATTGAAGGTCTAACAGGATCTTGTGTGTCTCTTCTAAGATGGATGGATAAATATGCAAGACTAATACAGAAGTTGGAAACAATCAGCATTGAATTTTTCAAGGGAATATGTCAGTAATTTGAAGTTTATTTCTACTTTGTCTTTAATACATTTGTTCAGTGCTACAGATCTCCTAGGATAATTTGGGACCCTGGGATCATCCTCGGATTCAGTTGGTTCAGTTGATTGATTATGGGTTTGCGTCGGCATTGCTTGAGGACAAGCAATCTTTGGCGAGGGAGGATTGTAATGTTCCCAAAAGTGACATGCATGCAAACCCTAAAAGTGAGATGCATGCAAACCCTAAAAGTGACATACATGACATCTAAGCATTATTTAATGATGCATGCACCCAATTAAGTCTCCATGCGCATGCATGCAAGTCAATTGCAAATTAGAAGTTAAAGTGACTTAATTAGGTCAAAGATTAGGTTTTGCGTAGTTGAACTTTATAAATAGAGGATAAAGCGAGAGGAGACTTTCACTTTTGATTATGATTGTTATTATTCATCTTTTTGGAGACAGGTTTGGGAGCTCAACGAGGAAGCTGAGGTTGAGGGCATAAGCCCTTGGCTAACAAGTGTTTTCGGCAGTGAAATTTATCTGCCCTAATCACTTAAAGAGATAGGTCACTCAGATCTATCATTAGTTCTTCAAGATTGTTCACTATTCATCATAGATCGAGCGTAAAGGTTGTTCCAGAGAGCTTGTTCTGCAGGTTCAGCGTGACCTAGGACGAAAACCCTTAGGAAGATCGGTTGTTTGGACAAAACCCATTTAGCCTATTGGGGTGGATTCATCCCAGAATTCACACTTGTTCTTATTTGAATACTTTTGGAAGTTGCTACAGTGATCCGTACAGCCTCTACAGTGATCCGTACGGATGCTACAGTACCTCGCTATAGTACCATAAAATTATTTTTATGTTTTGACCTATGCTTGTTGTGTTCTGGGTTGAATACTCATTGCACAGGCTGTGTACTTTAAGCTGGAAAGAGTTTCCCTTTTGTGGCTGAGTTAAAAGGGTTAGTCCCTGGAAGCATGTGGACTTAAAGAAATCACTCTACGCTGAGATTTGGAACCATATCCTTCACTGCTAAATTATAAACTGGAATTATACTTCCTAAGGGAGGGGTGCTGCCATTACAATATATGTCCAAAAGCTACTACAGGAGGTTCCAAAAGGCATACAGAAGAATAAAGATATTGTTTGGTGCACTAGAAGGGGCTCTATATAGTGCGGGTCATAAACTCTATCATCCACATGCTAAAAATATGATATGTTGAGAAGCTGCTACAACATCACTTATTTACAATTCTGGAAGGTAATCTGATGTTACGTTGCACGCACGGCATCAAGAAGGTACTTATCAGCTGGAAAGAGGACTGTCATTATTATTGCAGCTGTTGCAGTCATATACCAGCAGCATAGCATTATTATTGGGCAGACTAAGATTGCATGGATTGTTTGGGTTGTTACATGGATTAAAGTTTGGACTACTGCTTCGCTGAACTCTACAAATTGAGGGTTGTCGTATCTATTGCATGTACACTTGACATACGTGTTATTGCAGCTGTTGCAGTCATATACACCATAGTATCCACATGCTTTAAGCCTCTATAGTACACCTTCAACATTGTTAAAGATCAGAGTTATTTCACTTATGATACATGATTACCTACGACTGATTTGAGGTACTTATTATGTCCACACTTGCATAAACAGTTTATGTTTTCCATTTTTGTTCCTTCTGTTTAATATCATGGGATTTATAATGGTTATGCATCTTACTATGTCATGCAATTAATATTTGAATGAGCAAACTGTTACATGAAGATTGCAAACAACAAAATAAACTAGTAAGCCAGAGGAACTAAGTGAAAGGAATAATATTCTCAAACAACCACAAGCAAATAAATTCAGGATTACAAGAAACAAGCAAGTGCAAACATAAGAAGGAAGATATCCTTACTTAGGATATTACATAATGTGTATTTCAAGTCTCATGTTTAGTACTTAAGCATTGGAAACCATTTTACTCATTTTTATTGCATTGGGAGAAGATTTGGTGCATTTTCCCCAAGGGTCGAAATTGTGACTTGGGGGTTGTTTTGGAAAGAGTCATAACAGACTGTATAAATTGAACCATGATGCATATGAGACTTTGAAAAGGTCACTTACACATACCCAGCCTCTGTTCAGAAATTCAAGTGACTTTGGGATCATTTGTGAAGCCATTTCCGGCAATTACCCAAGGGGAATTGGAGCCCCAATTTGCTAGTAAAGGCTCATACTTTGAATAGAACATTAAACAAGTTTGCAGAAGTAATTGGGTGGTCCAAAAACATACATGAACATTATATTTAAGTTATATTATCATTCATGTACATTCAGAGAAAATTTGGAAGCATTTGGGTCAATTTGGAGGTCTAGACATCAAAACTAGTCAAGAGCCAAAATGGTGAAAAAAATTGGAAAATTGGGCATTTTAAAAAAATTCCAAAAAGGGGACATTACAGATTGTCAAAATGTGATTGTGATTTTGATCTTTTTGATGATCCTAAGATGTTTCAATGTTATTTTTAGGGGTTTCAAATTTCATCTCTTGTATCATTGTTTGCATTTCTTTTAAGTATGTCTAAATCTTAATAGTTGTCACATATTGCCAATCACAAACAATTCATCATTTCACTTGTTTCAATATTTTGTATTTTGAGATATACTTATTCTTGTTTTTATATATATTTTAGTTCATAAAACATTTATCAAGGGTCACCAATAATTAATTCTTGCTTGTATGTACATGGTTATTTAATTAATTCTTGCTTGTATGTACATGGTTATTTAGTCTGTTATAACTATTGTTTGTATCAACCTAGTGATATTTATTAATCCTTTTTATTGTTATCTTGATATCTTAAAGCTCCACTTTATACATAATTATCTCATGCTATGTTTTAGTATACAACTTTGCTAGTGTTTTATAATCTCCTTTTGACCCCAAAATGTAGTGTTAATTTGAGATAATTTTTACTTTTGAATCAACCTATCATTATAATAATGCGTTTTTTTAGATGGATATAAAATGATTACTATACCATTAACTATTGATATAAAATATGGACATACATTAAACAAATTCGTACTACATACAATTGAAAATTATTAAAATAAATATCAATGAAATGTTTGTGAATTGTTTCATGTGCAAATGGTAGTGTTGAGATTGCGATACTTCTGTTTTGAGGTTGAATATAATATGATTATATTTATTTCGTTCCTCGTATAAATGATTCCATCTTTTGAGTAACACTGACATCTCTAGTATTACTATTATTCCAATGACTTAGTGTAACCCTTACATTCTATTATATAAATTATATTTCATGCTCAATTTTAAAATATCATAATTATAAAGGTGCTTTTTATATAGTTATCTTATTGCATGCGTTTTCATTGTATTTAATTGCACAACATTCAATGTATTTGTGCTATTTATCTATTTACTAATTTATTTTGTGTTATATATTCATTCCTATCAATGGCTTGGTGTATCTCTTACATTATGTTATATAAATTATACTCCATGCTCAATTTTAAAATATCATAATTATAAAGGTGCATGTGATATAGTTATCGTATTGCATGTGTTTTATTAATCTTGTAGTTGTATATAATTATACACTGTTTAATGTATTTGGGCTATTAATCTATTTACTAATTGATTTCATGTTATATATTCATTGGAAAAATTAAAAAAATGAAATATTTAAATTAAACATAAATTGAGATAATTTTTGAAAAAATATCTTTAACCTCAACAATACCAAAATCACAATTTTCACTTTTCATTATAAGACTAAGTGATTGGACATAATCACTAAACTTTTTACGAATGGAAATGTTTACAATCTCCTTGATGAAAATGTTTCCTAAGTGTTTTCATAATATCACATCTTGTCACCATTAGAAATTTATTGCAATTAAAAATGTATATGCCACATAATTTGATTAGTTCATATAATTATTTGACCTCCCTTTGGCATGTTGGATTGATGTTGGGGCATCCAAGGAAGATAAATGTAGAAGCTTGTGCCGAGAAGGGATTAAGACCGAGTTAGGAGGAAAGCACAAATACAAGTAATGGAATAATAAAGTTTGGTGTGTAGAACTTGATTGTGTGAAACATGACGATGAAGAATCTTGTAGTTCAAAGTGTATGAATGGTTATGTAGTGTCTATGTGGAAGAATTGTGTATCTTAGAACAAAGGATAATGTGAAATCCAAATGTGTATATGAATACATTGCATGTAGAGGTAAGATAGAAAGGGATTGTTTGTGGAAGTTGGAAAGGGAAAGTGTGAACTTTTGTATTGTAGAGAATTTGCACACATGAATGAGAGAAGACAAGAGCTCCACTCTGAGTGATAATGATGAATCACACAAAGGTGGCTTGAGGGAAGGACGACGTTGAAGACCTAAGTGTTAGAAAGTGTATGTATGAAACGTTGTTGAGAAAAAAAGTGTAGAACAAAAGCCAAACAGCACACAAAATTGAAGTTACATACCTAGAATAAACAATAGAATAGATAGAAGGGAGACCATTAAAGACACTAAGGAAAAAGAGAGGAAAGAAAGGGAAGGAATGAATGCTTTTTGCAACATATGTGCTTTTATATGATATATAAATGAAAATTTGATTGTTCCACATTGTCCTCTCTAGTTTGGTGTTTTATGTTTCACTATTTAGTTTGCACCAGTTTGGGTGGTATCTTAGTTGTAGTTCATTGTGTGAATTGAGAAAATTTGGGGAACACCATGCTTGGTTGGGTCATTTCGTATCAAATTAAGTGAAGCTTTGGGAGAAGGGATGGTTGTGTTGAGAGGAGGTTCTCAGTGATAGACATATGTTGCACGAGCGAAGGAATTGTTTAGAGATGATGTAAAACGATACTTAACAAATGATTTTTGGTACTAAGGAGTAAAATTAAGGAAATGAAAATAAATATAGATGACCATATGAAGAAACACGTGAATTATAACTAGTGGAAGAATATAAAGAAGATGTGGAGGTAATTGTTGCAAGGTAGCTTGTGACATTGTTAAGGACCAAGGCATTTGCAAAAATGAAGTTTCTCAACATGTAGAACTCTAAAGGAAAAATACTCAGTATCTTGGCTTAGCAAGATGGACATGTATTTTGAATTGAGAAGATAGAAGCTCCACCTAGAGTGAAGTTTGCATGTGCTACATTAAAAACCCACATTGCCATTTGGTGGGATTATGTGCAATGGGTCAAGTTTAGAAGGTTAAAGAAAACATATGAAATTTGATCAAGATGATGTCAAAGTCGAGGGATAACTTTTTTCTTGTGGATTACAATCTTAATGTGTTCAAGCAATTACAAAATTTGAGATGAGAATAAAGTGTGTAGGAGTATATTGGGGATTCTTGAAAGTTGTCAATTTGAGATAGATATCAATATGACAATAGTAGGAGTAAGATTTTCAAGTATGTGCATTAGAGGAAATTTCAACTCAAAATGGGCCTCCTAAGGAAAATTAATAAAATAATAGTTAAAATAATAAAATAATTTTTATTAATTTTGGAGGAAGAAAAGAAAAAACTACTTTTTTGTTTGTATTTTTGACATATCTCCCTTTGTTTTTACTCAAATTTCGACCGGGAAAGCTCGTTGCCCCGCAAAAGTATTCCGAGTGGGTACTCGTTGGATGTAGAATTTTATTCTGCATCCATCGATCTTTCTCGATCGAAATTTGAGTAAAAACACAGGGAGATATGTCGAAAATATGAACAAAAAAAGTAGTTTTTTATGATACTTATCCCCAAATTTATATTAAAAAATTGTTTAAGAGGTGCTCCCTTTTTGAATTTTAAATCATTTTGATTGGCTAATACATGATTACATGGAATTTGTATTATTTTTGGAAGGCCCATTTTAAATTGAAATTTCCTCTAATTTGAATGGACTGTGTTTTTCCATTCATAGTGAGATCAATTTGCACAAATTAAGTGCAACCAAGGAAGCACACCAATTATCCTAAAAGTGGTGGAAAATCTAGTGGAAATGTAATTCAAAGGAACTTTGGTAGAGGAAGAGGTGCAAGCGATAGAGGTAGAGGGTATGATTCCACTTTAATGGTAGACACAAAATAAAAGCAATAAACTATGAAATAGGGCATGCCAGGAAGACAAACAAACTCTTCTTTTTAGTTGTAGAGGTGTAGTATATCACAATTTCGAGTGACTCATTTATTTCAACACTCATGGGAAGGATTGGCACACACCCTTTAAATGCTTATAATGAAAAAATGAGTGGAGAGGAAATTAACCGAGAGCTACTTTGGTATGTGACGGACTTTAAACGAGAGGTTTGTAATTGTATTACGAAAGCAATGGAAACTTGATGATGAGTAGTGTTTGAACACCTGTAAGGCAATGTGAAACACAAGAACAATTTTGGTTGTGGCAACAACCACCAACCATATAGGTTATGGTTTCAGAGGGAATATGAAATGATGCATGTATGGGTGATGTAGGGTAGCATTCAATACATAAGTGTATTACTATGAAGTGTTGTGTGAAGTTATATCCATGGATGTTTTTCACTAGTTATTGGGTAGACCATGTCATTGTGGAAGGAACAAAATTCATGATAGGAGGAAATGCACCTGCACATTTTTAAAGCATGGAAATAAATGTTAGTTGCTTCCCTTGAAAGAAGAACAAAAGTAGTACAAAAATGTTTTTGACTGTACTAGTGCAAAAGGCAAAGGAGAGTTATCTTATTGCCAACTGTGGAGAAAATATCAAATTTGAAGGTTTTCAACATAGATTAGAAGGATCATGGAATAATATAGACATAACTCAAGAAGATTTACTAGAAGGATTGTTGTTGAGAAAAATAATATTGCACCAACTAGATCCAATTATAGGAGTAAGTTTATCGAACCACACTATACATGTATGAAATTCACTAGAAAAATATGATGTTAAACAACTATATATGTGAGTTATCTAAAGGTTTGATTCATGAAAACAATAGATCTTGTGGTGTTAAGATTGATTATGCCAAAGAATGATGGGTTGTGGAGGATGTGCATAGGTTCTCAAGAACTAAATAAGATTAGAATCATGTATATATCTATGTTATTGAGGACAGACAAGTTGATGGAATGTTTGGGTGGCACCATTTTTGTTTCCAACTCGGGAAATTTTTTAAGGATCCTATTTTTCTTAAAGTGTAGAAACCTTCGTGATTCTTATTAATTCTTAAATATCCAACCATAAAATGTATGGCGATATTTTTGTAAAAAGATTCAAATTTCTAGGGATTTTATACAGGTTTTGGACAATTTTGGCAATGTTTAGAGTAAAATATTTTATCTGTGGAAATTGGCAAATCTTTTTGAAAAAGAATGAAAATTGGCGAACATTTTTCGGGAAAAAAACTTCAAAAGTTAGCCCATGGTCTAAATTTTGCCCCTAAACTTTTCTTGTTTCTAAGATCAACTTGAATAGTGGATATCTCAAGTTTTGATTAGGGAAGGGGATGAATTGAAGATTGCATTTAAGGCTAAGGATAGACTATGTGGGTGGTTGTTTATGCCTTTTGGACTAACCAATGCACCCAATACTTTTATGAGATTGATGACAATTGTTTTTAGGTTCCAAATTGTTTAATAACTCCATTTATGGGATATTTTGATTTTCAACAAAACTAAGGAATATTTCTTCTAGTCCCATAGTTTTTTGAGGCATTTAGAACGAAGAATTGCACATTACCCTAACAATGTATGTTTTCAAGGAGGAATTGAAACCCTTGTGATTTATTTTGAAAATGTAAAGTTTATAGATAGAATTTGAGAAAATAAAGACTATGTTGGATTGACTCACATTGCATACTATTACAAAGGTAAGAAATTTCTAATAGAATATGTGAATTTACAAAGGAAGACCATTAGAAATTTTAGTAGCATTTGCACACCAATTACAATGTGTATGAAAAAGAGCACATTATAATGGATGAGAACAAAACAACATAGTTTCTACTAGTTGAAGAAGACGAGGAGGCTTCTAGTTCTTACATTGTCATATTATAACAAAGTTTTCTAGATGGATTGTGATGCCAAGATGATGACAATTGAAATTACTTTGAGTCAAGAAGGATCACCCATTATGTACTTTAGTGAGGCAATAAATGAGGTGCGACAAAGCAATGAAGGTAATACCTGAAGTTTTATGTGATAATTCAAGTGTTAAATCATTCGAGGAGCTATTTACTAGTGTTAAATCATTCGAGGAGCTATTTACTACTTAAAGAGTTTGCATTTTACAGAGATCATCAACCATTGAAGTTTATCAACATGCAAGAAAAATATAATGGGTGACATGTGAAGTAGATATAATTTTTGTAGGATTAGTAAGTATTGGTGAAACATAAAGTAAGGATGAAAAGTTTGGTGTCTTTTGCATTGTGTAGAAGAGCATTGGTTTTGCCTTTGATTTAGAATGGAACAAGGTTCAAGAAAAACAAACCAATGTATGCAAGTGATAGAGGCATTAAATTAGTGTAGAAATTTTGTAAGAATATAATGTTGCAAGGCATGGAAATGCAATTATATTTCTTTATGCAGAATCGTGACATATTAAAACTAAACAATTACATTATGTATGTTTAATTAAGAAAAATATCATTAAGGGTTGCATAGGGTGGAGGTGGGGTATATTTTGGGCATGAAAAACATTTGTGTTGCTAGAGGAGTGTTATTATTGACTAAACATTAAAAAGGAAGTGAGCAAATTTGCAATACGATGCAAGATTTGTTAAATGTCAAAGTTATAGAGTCAAAATGTAGGGTTGCACACACCATTGCCAACATCAAAGGTTCTATTGGAAGACATCTCAATGGGTTTTCTACTTGAATTTCCAAGAATAAATAGTAGGTTTGCTATAATGTTTGTTGCGGTGGACATATTTTTAAAGGTGACACCATTTTTACATTACATAAGATGAGTGATTCCAACTATTGCAAAGATGTATTCTTTAATAGTCATATTTTTAAAATATATAGAAATATTTGAAAGTCAAAGCAATCATTAAAGCTATGACTTTAATTATGCCAAAGGCATTTTTTAGGGGACTGTTTGTCTCACAGTTTCATCGGTCTATCGAGAACAAATGAAAACCTGCCATGTGTAACCAAAACATTAATGTGTTGGAAACATTAATGAGAAGGTTGGAAGTAGCATATAAGATTCTTCCTAGTGGGTGGTAAAACATTGATGCTTTTGTTCTCTTATAGGAAAGACTAATACTCCAATATCCAGGTACTTCTCTTAGAGTGGACATACAGATATATGAGATTTCATGTCAAATTAGGAATTGAAGACATCAAAGCATTTGTCTGCATTCACGCCAACCTTCGACCGATTAACCTGCATTGAATTTAAGGTAGACCGACTAACCTTCGACCGACTATGTTTAGATCAGTTTTGGGTTCCTATATATTCATTATTGGGATGCTTAACCCTGCCATCACTTTGCATATGCCGGTATTCTCAGGTAATAATTTCCAGTGCAACCTAGCTATATTGTAGTTATTCATGAAATTTCTATCGCTGTATGTTGTATTTCTTCCAGTCATTCATTCTATATATAATTATGCCATTTCGAAAGATATATTTTGTGCTCAAGAGTCTAACTACAGTGTGATGTTGTCATTGCAGGAATAGAAAAGATGACTGCAACAACAAGGGAAAAGTTTAATCTTACCATTGAAGACATTGACATGGAAAGGTCTACTAAAGATTTAGAGGAAGCAGTATTATGAGACCAACGACCTCCGAACGGAAATCTTGAATAGGTTATCAAGTATTCTTTCCAGCTTGGATTTCTATATTGTTTTGGGTTCATTCATTATTATCATGTATTTAGGAAAAAAATCACCTAGGAAAAATAATCACCTATCACCTCTGTTGAATTCGACATTGCCACCACTTATGGCTCTTGTTTTCTTTTTAATAATTAAAATGAATATGTGTAATGCCCCGGTTTTGACCCCGTTGCATTAGATGTATATGATGTATAAATTGTAAATGATCAGGGTGTGGAGCTAAAGGCCAAGGCCCCACCATTGATCGGTTATGTTATGTTTTGGTTTTGAATCGTCACCGATGGTATATTGGGGCATGCGGCATATATTATGACGGTCATCATGTAAATATGCATCTATAATTAAAAATGAACCCGACCAGCTACGATCACGGCAACTAAAACGAGAAAGGGGCATGATTTTCACAAGGATAAGGATGTGGGGAAATTTGTCAAACCTTGGCCAATGAGGGAAAATACCCATGTGTCTTTTTCCTTTGCTTATTCCAACCACTTTCATTAAGAAAGGCTACTGGTGGTTGAGGCAGTTAATGGTTTTGGGAGTGGGGTGGCAGGACTGTCAGTCCTCACCCACACGCACCCTCTACCCACGATTTTGCTGCTCATCCCCTCACGCAGACACTTCTTCCTCTCCACGAGTTGCTAAACACCTAGGGCACTGCAATTTCGCGTCCTCCCTGTAGCTGTTCACCTTCACGCACTTCCAATTGTCTGCTCATTGTTTTCACGCACAGGAATTTTCCTGGTTTCACCCACGCCATTTTTCCTTCGCGGATTTGAGAATGGTGTGGCTCCGTCATTTGGGGCTGATTTGTGGGTTCGGCATTGTGATTGTTCACGCACCGGTCGAGATACTATAAATTCGTCCCCAAGTGTGGTCTGCGTACATTTTTCCTCAGCGGCCTCGATTGTGAAAAACGGACTGCTGTCTCCCCGTGTATGCTGGTAATGTACGCGGATTACATTTCAGAAATGTTGTTCCCCCCCCCCCCCCCATGTTGTAAATTGGTGCACTGAAATGTTCAGTGGGATTGTATAATCGATTGGGAGCCGTTTTTCCCTGTTTAAGCTGTGACAGCTAAATTAATTGCCGGAGAGCAATGGTTGGTCTTCGGACTGTGAGAGGAGCAGGGATGTTGGCTTAGATTTGCTTGATAAACCTGGTGGCTGGAAACCACACAGACAGAGCTAGAGGGATGGCCTTCTTCTCCATCACCCCTGAATAGCACTGGAAGGGAATGCGGGGCCTGAGGGACTGTGTAGCAGAGAAGGGACTGATTCCTTGTGTTGGGTGTGTTTGGGTGTCTTAGAGGTCAGGCTAGTTCTGGTGTAGGTGTTCTTGGCTCTGTAATGAGCTCACCAGCTTAGCAATTTGCCTTCTCCAGCTCCTTAATGGCCTGATAAACCCAACTTTGTTGGCTTGGCTGTGTGTTTTGGGTATCCTTGGCTACGTGTAAGCCTGATGTTCCCTTATTCCTTGGAGAATCATGCCCAGCTCGGGGGTGGTAGCGTTGCTGAGAGATTAAGGAGCACGTTGGCCTATGGTTGGGTGGAACGTTGCAGCGACATAGCTGGTTGCGGATCGAGTTCATCATAAGATAAGTGATTTTGTCCATTTTACTTCTGCAACTGTAAATTCTGTTAATGAAAATAATGAACAGGTTAAATGAATGCTTGCTTAAATGTATGATTTTTCCACTGTGCTTGATAGATGTTTGCATCTGTGCATGATATATGTTCATGTGTGTATGTTTAAGCATTCTGTTTTAGCAATTTTGTGAATCCATATGTTCATGGGGCACTTAGTCCGGGTGTTTGAAGCTTGTAGTCGCGTCCTCTTCGCCGGCTGGAGGCATGGGGACGTGACAGTATGGTATCAGAGCTCATGTTGCAACATGGGCCTGCATGAGCCTTGAAGGTTTGTAGAATCATAGTCACCTTCAAGAGAAGTATTCCAGGTAGTGTAGTTTGGTAAGTAAGTTGCGGTTCAGTCATGAGAACCCATGATGGGTATGATGCTCGGGATTCCCATGAGCGAGCAGAAGATGCCATGGGAGAAAATGTCCATAATAGAAATGATGACATAGAGTCTAATGGAAGCAGGTTCCAAGAGACACCGTCAGATGTTGCAGCCACTATGAGAAGCTTGATCAAAGCCCAGGAAGAGTAGCATCAGTTGAATGTTGCTATGTTGCAAAGTTTGACAGACTTACATAGAAAGGTAGACTCGGGACGAGGTACAGCAAGGCCAGAAGGCAGTAAGAGCAGTACTAGGAGAAGGAGAGGGACTTCTAGCGGGTCATCTGATTCTGAAGAATCCAGCGGGGATTCAAGCTCTTCTTCTCGTAAAAGAAAGAGAAGAAGACACCATAGGGATCGCTCTCGAGATGAATTTAAGAAAGCTAAACCTCCTACATTTGATGGTGAGGTGAAGGCTGGACAAGAGGCTGAAGCTTGGCTTCTTGGCATAAAGAAGTACTTTCAAGTGCATGACTATTCAGGAAACATGAAGGCAAGAGTTGCCATATTCAATCTAAATGGAAGAGCATCCATTTGGTGGGAACACTTCAAGCAAGTGAAGAGGATCAGTGAAAGGAGACTTAAGTGGAAACAGTTTAAGAAGTATTTCAAGCAGAAATACCTCTCTGACAGGTATTATGATGACAAGATTAAGGAGTTCCATGAGCTAAGATTGGGACAGCAGACCATGGAAGAGTATGCTAATAAGTTTTTGGAGCTACTGAGGTATGTCCGGTACATCAGAGATGAAAAAGTAAAGGTCCAGCGTTTTCTGAGTGGATTACCTCAGTCTTACAAAGATAGAATTGAGTTCTATGAACCTAGAACTCTTGAAGAAGCGATAAGAAAGGCTAAGTATTGCTATGAGCAAAGCAAAGGTAAGCTAGATTTCCATAAGGCATGGAAGGACAAGAAGAACGAGAAGTTTGACCAAAGAAAGAAAGGTTTCAAACCTTCTAGCTTCAAGAATCAGCAGAAGCATCCCTTCCAAGCTGCGAGTAAGCCGGTTGGAGTGATAGGAGAAAAGCCTAAGGATCCACAACAGAATAGAGGACCACTCCAATGTTGGAAATGTGGAGGACCCCACATGCGCAGGAATTGTCCACTCGAGAATGAGAGTGCAAGGCCAGCTTATAATGTTCAAGAAGCAGAAACAGTGGGTCAAGTAGCAAGGGTAGTTCCTAGGATCTGTGCAGCACTGGAGGACCGCTAGGCAGATCACCAGCCAACTGTGGTTGAAGTAGCAGGTAAGATTGTTGAGCAATCTGTTTCTATTTTGATTGACCCTGGTTCTACGCACAGTTACATTACTCCTAGAGTAGTGGAGATTTGTGCTTTTAAGAAAGTAAAGCATAGGAAGTCTTGGTTAGTTCAGCTAGCCACTGGAACTAAGAGAAAGGTCAGTGAAATGATAGAGAAATGTCCATTGGTCATGAATGGGTTGGTCACTTGTATAGACCTGAATGTGCTACCGCTTGGTTCCTATGATGTTCTCATTGGAATGGATTGGTTAGAAGCTCACAGGGTGAAGCTTGACTGTTACAATAAGAATTTCGAATGCATGGATGAAGAAGGGAACCTAGTAGTTGTGGAAGGCATTCCAAAGGTGATTTCAGTAAGGCAGGTTTCAGCAATGCAGTTAAAGAAGTTATGTAGGAAGGGTTTCCATTTGTATGCAGCTCATATTTTGGAGGGAACAAGAGATGAAACTCCTAGGTTGGAGGACTATCAGGTGTTACAGGAATTCAGGGATGTGTTTTCTGATGAGATTCCAGGGCTTCCTCCAAAGAGGGACATTGATTTCACTATTGAACTTGTGCCAGGAGCAGCACTAGTGTCCAAGGCACCCTACAGGATGAGTACACCGGAGATGCTAGAATTGAAGATGCAACTACAAGAGTTGTTGGAAAAGAAGTATATCCGACCGAGTGTATCTCCTTGGGGAGCACCGGTTCTGTTTGTAAAGAAGAAAGATGGTACACTCAGGTTATGTATTGATTACAGACAATTGAACAAGGTTACTGTGAAGAATAAATATCCTTTGCCTAGGATTGATGACCTCTTTGATCAAATGAGAGGAGCAAAGGTATTTTCCAAGATTGACTTGAGGTCTGGTTACCATCAGGTAAGGATCAAGGATGAAGACATTCATAAGATAGCCTTCAGGACAAGGTATGGGCATTATGAGTTTGTAGTGGTACCATTTGGTCTCACAAATGCACCAACTACATTTATGTGCCTTATGAATAGTGTCTTCAGCAGGTATCTGGATAAGTTTGTTCTTGTTTTCCTTGATGACATTCTTGTTTATTCTAAGAATGAGGAAGAACATGAAGAGCATTTGAGATTGACATTGAAATTTCTCAGGGAGCATCAGTTGTATGCAAAACTAAGCAAGTGTGACTTCTATAGAGATAGAATTCAGTATTTGGGTCACATTATTTCAGAGGAGGGTATATCTGTGGACCCCGAAAAGATAGAAGCCATTACGAATTGGCCTACTCCAAGAAATGTGACAGATGTAAGACCTTTCATGGGACTTGCAGGATACTATCGGAGATTCATTGAAGGATTCTCCAAAGTTGCACACGCCATCACTTCTTTGCAAAAGAAGGGATGAAGTTCGAATGGACAGCGAGGTGTGAAGAAAGTTTTCAGCGGTTGAAGAATCTTCTCACCAGTGCACCAGTATTGAAGATTGCAGATCCAGAGAAAGATTTTGTGGTGTGTACCGATGCATGCGGACAAGGGCTTGGAGGAGTCCTTATGCAAGACAACCACGTGATATGTTATGAGTCAAGAAAGTTGAAGGAGCATGAGAAGAACTACGCCACTCATGATCTAGAGCTTGCAGCCATAGTACATGCTCTCAAGATGTGGAGCCATTACTTGATGGGAAGAAGATTTGAGCTCAGAACAGACCATTGTGGTTTGAAGTACCTATTTGATCAGCCTACTCTGAATGCTATGCAAGCAAGATGGCTGGAGTTTTTATGTGAATTTGATTTTGAAATCAAGCACATAAAGGGAAAGGAGAATAAGGTAGCTGACGCACTCAACAGGAAGGTGCAGGAATTGCATGTGGCATCTATTAGTATTTGCCAATCAGATTTGAGGCAGCAGATTGTTGATCATGTTGCCAGAGATGAATGGTACGAGCAGGTAAAAGACAAGTTGCAGCAGCAAGGTCTTGAGAAAAGATATGAGGGATATGAATTGAAAGAAGATGGAATTCTCACTTATAAAGGTATAATTTATATTCCAGATGTAGCATATTTGAGGAGAGTTGTTATGGATGAAATTCATCAGGCTCCGTATTCTGGTCACCCAGGATATCAGAAGACAATTGCTACAGCTAGAAAGCAGTACTTTTGGCCAGGAATGAAAATGGACATGGCTGAATACATTTCAAGGTGTATGAAATGTCAGCAGGTAAAGGTTGAGCATCAACATCCAGCAGGTTTGTTGCAGCCTTTGCCAGTTCCAGAATGGAAATGGGAAGTTATTTCCATGGATTTTATTATAGGATTTCCAATGACTTGGAGACAACATGATTGTGGTAGATAAGTTGACAAAGGCAACACATTTTATACCAGTGAAGTCTACGCATACGACGGACGACGTTGCAAAGATATTCATGAAGGAGATTTTCAAATTGCATGGATTGCCGAAGGCAATAGTCTCTGATAGGAATGTCAAGTTCACTTCCAACTTTTGGAAGGGGTTGTTTGCAGACTTGGGTACAAAGCTAAACTTCAGCACTGCATACCATCCTCAGACAGATGGCCAGACAGAGAGAGTTAATCAGGTGCTTGAAGATATGCTTTGCATGTATGTGATGGACAAACCAACCAAGTGGGAAGATTACTTGCACTTGGTAGAGTTTGCGTATAACAATGGACATCAAGCATCCTCAGGGATGAGCCCGTATGAAGCTTTGTATGGAAGAAGGTGTAGGACACCAGTGACTTGGGATAATCTAGTGAATAGGATTGTGCTTGGACCAGAATTGCTCAAGGAAATGGAGCAAGAGGTCGTAAAGATCAGGTAGAAGCTGAAAGCAGCACAGGACAGACAGAAAAGCTATGCCGATAAGCATAGGGTGAACAGGGAGTTCAGTGTTGGGGATCATGTTTACCTCAGAGTGAGGGCAAG